>CM037035.1:11956006-12360364 GCA_020882235.1 Schizaphis graminum | reverse complement strand
AAAAAAATGTTTTATCATCATAAACACTTAAAGCTTTTTTGTTTTATTCTACAGTAAAAATATCATATTTCTTAGTTCTAAATAAATTTTGTTAAACATATTTTGGTTCTTTTGTTAATAAACAATTTTGAAAATCATTAAAACATATTTTATTTTCCACAACATTTTTTTTAACACCTTTAGCTTTTTTAATTTCTTGCCTAAGACTTTTTTGTTAACTAAAGATAAAACATAAATATTATCTTTTGGATAATCAGATGTATCAAAATCAAAGTTTTTATTTCTAATATTAAGAAGTCTGTATCAGTATACAATAATCTAACTCTATTTCCATATTTTTTCTTTATGAAATTATAATAAAAATCATACATTAACAATTTAGATAAATCTAAAACACACATTCCTATATATATATTGGTTGTTTGAAAGATATTTGTGTTCTTTTCATATGGACTGCAGCTAAATTTTCTGTAAAAATGGTCCAGCTATCAAAATTTGGTTTTGCAATTAATTTTTCTAGGTAGAGTGCATTAGTACATAATCTTATATCAACATGATTTCAAACATTCATCATGGTACGTCCATAAACACTGTTGTTCATTAATTTGAAATATTCTTTTTCAAACTCATTCTTAGCTTCTGATCTAAGATTAGTATTAAAATTAATATAAACTTTTAACCAAGGAGATTGACTAAATTCTAACACTATGGATTTTTTCTAATTTTAAACCTAGTTTAATATATAATTATAGAGTTTCATAATGGATTATATATTTTTTCTTGTCATACAATGTTGTTAATAATTTTGGGAGTTGTTTGTTATCAAAATGTCTTTCTGGTGCTAAAGGGAAATCTGAATGTAGATCATGAAGTTCTTTAGGATATTCGAAATCTACTTAAAAAATATAACCTTCAGACGATTCATCAGAAATATTCATTACATCAAAATTATTCAGATTATCAATCCATTTGAAATCTCCAGTAGGTAAATATTTACTCATTGCCCACCCATAAAGATTATTTGCATCCAAGTATTGTAAAAATATTGATTCCTCCATTTTCTTAAATTTATCTCCCATATTATATTTATTATTTGTTTTTGAATATCTTTGACTACATTGAGATAAACCACCTCTGATTCCAGATTTGAACATCAATATTTGATCTATATCTGTTAATAAATCTAATTTTACTTTTGTCATTCTTAACATGCAATCCCACGCAAATCCTGGTGTAGTGTAGTACCACAGAGGATCTAATTTATAATTCTTTAAAGAAATGTCTCTAAAATTTTCTATTATATCTGTTAACAATAAAACATCAATCTTATTATATAATCTAGTGAATTCACAAAGATTTTGTATATTAAACACTTTCCAGATTTTCTGTGAGTTTTTATACTCCTCTATCGTTATATTTTTATCAGTGAGAGAACTATATAATTTTTCTATAGCATGTAAACATGTTTCATTAAATTTTTCTTCATAATCCATATACTCATAGGGATAAGCTAACTTTCTTGTAACTAAATCTAAATGTTCTTTAGGAAAATATTTACTAAGTTCTTTAAATTTATTTCTTAAATTTAATTTCGAATCATTTCTTAAATTATTTGTTAATTTGTCTAAAGAACTAGGTAAAAATTTTAATGAATCAATAAACCTTAATTCAGTAAATATTACTATATCTTTGTCTTCTTTGTCTTTACCTTTACCGTTCCTAGTTATTACACGTGGCATCATTTTTTAAAATGAAATATATTTTTCCTCATTATTTGGAATTAATTTTATTGTTTTATCATCCTTCCCAAATTCTTTTATAAAAAAGCGGGTAAGTGGATATCGCTCTGCTGTATATTAGGGGGTGGGGTGGACCTCAAACTATGGTAGGTTAAATTTGAATGCAATGATAGGTATACGAAAAACGATTCTGAACGAAGATGATTTGTCATTTTAGGATATATTATATTTAAATATTGTCATATATTCTATTTTGAAACAAATAGTATAGTTACTTTATTATGTTACTATAGTTACTTTATAGTATCTGTTTATTAATAAAAAAAGTATTTGGCAACATACGCATAATGTGAGTATGAAATTTAATTTAAATGTTTACATATTTCGTATAAATTCGAACTTTAAGCTCTTATAAAAAAAAAATTGTGACTAACGATTTCGGATTTTTTTTTATTATTTTAAGAACAACTTATAAGAAACCTTGTATTAAATTTTCAAGATTTTCTGGCCGGCCAAAAAATTTTTATCGTTATTTTAAAAAAAAATACTAAAAAAAATTAAAAATTTCAATTGTCTATAAATAGCACAAAAAAAGTCTAAATTCTTTGAAAATTTAACTGTGTATGGAGAACGCTAATGTAAACATTTGGTGAAAATTTCAAGTATTTACATCGATTAGTTTTTGAGTTTTAGAAAAATAAAAATTTGATTTTAACGAAAACTGGTTTTGCGTAAAAAATCCCGTTTTTCCGTCATTTTTTTTAAGGTTTTTCCCAACTCACTTAAAAAATATTGAAAACGTTTACTTTTGACCCCCCCAAAGTAACAACTAGATGAATTTTCCTATTCAAAGAGGGGCTGAAGTCAAAAATCGGAGCATTATTACTGCTCCAAATGTTGTCGTCAGACACAAAAACAAAAAAAAAAATAAAAATAAAAACACACATCATTATAAAATCAATATATTCATCACTCCGTTCAGAATCTAAAATGACAGAAAAACAGGAGTTTTTACGCTAAACCAGTTTTCGACAAAATCGATATTTTTATTTAACACTTGAAATTTTGACAAAATGTTTATATTAGCGTTCTCCATACACAGTTAAATTTTCAAAGAATTTTGAATTTTTTTGAGCTATTTATTTAGACAATTGAAATTTTTAATTTTTTTTTAAAATAACGATAAAAAATTTTTGGCCGGCCAGAGAATCTTAAAAATTGAATACAAGGTTTCTTATAAGTTGATCTTAAAGTGATAAAAAAAAATCCGAAATCGTTAGTCACAATTTTTATAAGTGTTCTTATAATAACTTATAAATTCGAATTTATACGAAATATGTCAAAATTGCGAAAATTTGCAAGTAATTTTGTGCTTGAAAAATCGTAAAATTTTTTTCTTTTATAACTAAGTTTTGAAAATTTAATACAAGGTTCTCCATACATTTTTCTTCAATTATCTGTAAAAATATTTCTCGATTAAAAAATTAAATATCTAAATACAATAAATATTTAATTAATTTTTTAATACATTATTTAGAATATGAAATATGTAATTCTATTAAACGAATTCCTCTATATTACGATTTTGTTTGTCCCTTTCTGTTACTTTGTTATATTATGGAAGTTTCATTGTATTTATTATTTACATCATAATAAATTAATATTAATTTTACAAAAAGATTGTCAACTAACGATCTTTCTCCTACAAATAAAAATATAGCACTAAGTAATATACTGGTGTAAATACGTCAATATATAAATTTAAGGAAATTTTTAAGAAATGGGTCTTATAAATCAAACCTTAGTATGAAGCACTCAGATTTTAAAAATCAATCGTAAAAAAGCCAATTAAAAAAATTAGGTTAGGTATTTTTACTAAGGGTTCCTCGATTTATAATTACTATATGATAATGTATTCATTTTAATTCAGTACCTTAAAACACATGTTTAAAAAATAAACGAGCACTAGAGTTAACCTGCATTTTTAACGAATAATGGTACAACTAATTTAAATATACTTACAGGTTTTCATCTTTAGGAAAACGATGAAATCTTACTTTTTGTTGACCTTCCTTATTTTTGCAAATAACACAAATGTTCGGCATTTTGTAAGATTACAAAAAACAAGATAAAAAATAATTGCAAAAAAACACGTGTAAATAATCAAAAGGCGTAAGAAACAACCGTTCAGACCAGAGTACAAGACATGTGTCATCGAAATCGAATACCTCAGTTCGCAATGTCGACAAAACAAACAATTAAATTTTTTAGTTAACAGTGTGACCCATAAACATAAAAAGACGAATTGGTGTATTGTGTAAATGGGCGTATTGGTTGCGCTCCTGGTAAACAATTTTGAGTGCGCCCTCCTAAAAAAAAATTTCAAGGAAGAGGGGTTATACAAATCTTAGTAAGTGGTAATATGCAGTGACCTTTTTTTTTTTTAAAATTGGCGGGCTGATCTCGAGCAATGCATTTCGATGATAAGAGTATTCGTAACATCATGCCTTACCGCCAAGCTTACAACATCATTCTTGTCGCTCCGAAATGAAGTAAATAAAAGTGGAGGGATGAGTGTCGCTTCTATAGTATTCTATGATAACTGTGTAGTCAGATAGTACGCGGTAGAGTATTGATAAGACGCATGTTTGTACAATCACACGGTTCTTGTGTAGTGTACATGCACTATCTTGATCAGCGCCCCCACGTGTGGGATGTCGGAACTACTTACTACTATCATGTACCGTCTATTAGTATAAGGTCTATGATTCTCAGCGGCGGCGGTGTCGGACTATGACGCGGGTAGGTACGGGGGAGTGCTCCTCAACGGAGGCGGTGGTAAGAATGAGGAGGAGGACGTTCTAGAACTGTCCAAATCATCCTACTTACGTACATAATACAATACTTATACACTATTCATTTTACTTATTAATAATATAATAATGATCAGGCCCCCCACATCATATTTTTGGCCCGGGTACACAAATAAATCCGGGCCCCTCTTCAATAACAATTTATTTTTCGACATGAATATACCTTAAATATTAGTTTTAAATATAAATTATAGGAGTAGGTAGGTATAATTAAAAAATAAAATATCAACAAATTTGTAGGTATCTTTTATAAATTGAAGACATGTATAATGTAATATAATGTACAAACTAAAAATGTATTTAATTTTTTTAACAAAAAACATGAAAAAAAGAAGTTATAAAAAAATTGAAAATAAAATAGTATAATTAATAAAACTTATAACAATTTTAAAATTTCTATACTAACTAAATTTTTCTTTTCTTGCTTTTTTTTGAGCAAAGTTGTGTATAATGTCATCAAAATTAATACTTAATGCCAACTTGTGTTCAATAGATAAAATACCAAGAGCATTGACGTTCTTGACCGGTTGAAGCTCTCTGCCATGTTTTAAGCTGATTTCCCAACTTACTAAATGCTCTCACTGCTTCAGAGACTGTTACTGGTAGCGTACAAAAAATTCTTAAAGCAATACAAGTGTTTATAAAAATATTCTCTAATTTTTTAGTATATATTTCGTTTAATAACTTCAATGGAGGTATTTCAATTTCTGTTAGAAAAACAGATTTATGAATTTTCCTTAAATGTAGTAATTCATTCAAAATATTTGGCGATAAATCATCAGAATATATTTTTATGATTTCTTTCAACTTTATTTCAAGTTCTGTAGAAGATAACTTCATGTAGCATAAAATAGGAGAAAATAGATCACACATTTTTTTATGAGCTTCAAAACGATGCGTTAAATCAGTAATAATAAAATCTATACTAGCAAAAATGACATCTCTTCTAAAAGAATCATGTGCTATACTTTCTGTACTAGGTTGAATATCCGTTTCTGAAGAAGCTTCGTCATGAAAAACTTTTCTTAATTCTTTTCTCTTTATCTTGGAAATTTGGTAAAATATTCAAATTACTTGCCACTAATTTCGCTTCATTTAAAATTATAGGCCACTCGTTTCTTATATTTTGTAATTCTTTAATTAAATCTTTCATTAGATCAATTTCAGTTTCAAGAGATATATCTCTTGACTGAATTATAACATTTCTTTCATTTATAGAAGAAAATACTTTAAACCAAAAACTAGCCATAGCTATACATTCAAAGGAAGAAAAATAATTTTTCAAAGATATTATTTCACAATACATATTTTCTGGCAAGTTAATTTCATTTAATATTCGATCTAATGATTTTAAAATACCAGGAAGATGATGAACAATAGGACGTATGGCTGAAACACGTGAGCTCCATCGTGTCTCAGATTGAGATTCTAGTGATATATTGACCTCTTCGTTTAAAATATTCCATTTTTCTGGACTGCTACTAAAAGTTACATATAAAGTTTGTACACATCCAAAAAACGTTTTCACTCTAGAATTAATTTTTACTGCATTTACACCAACGAGATTAAGGGAATGAGCGCTGCATGGCGAATAAAGAGCAAGATGATTTTTTTCCAAAATACGTTCTTGTACACCCTTAATTTTTCCACTCATATTAGCCCCATTGTCATACGCTCTGGCTCGACAATCTGCTAATGGGATTTTGTGACGTTCTAACGCTTTTAGTAATTCTGAAGCAATACTTTCACCTGTTTTTTCATTAAAGTTCAAAAATTCAATAAATCTCTCTTTAATTTCAAATGTTTTATTTTCACTGATATATAAAACATATCTTAAAATTAAAACATTCTGTTCTTGGTGAGAAACGTCAGGAGTAGCATCAACAATAACACCATAATATATTGACATAATTCGTTCGTTTAGAATATGGTTTAAAACTTTTTCACCGCAAAGAGAAATAAATTCATTTTGACTCATCCAAGACAAATAGTGGGTCTTTCCTTTCATACTCTCGCCTTTATTTTGATATTTTTCAACAGTTGCTAAATGGTCTCTAGTTACCTCATCATACCGCCCAAGAAGTTCTAATATTCCAAGAAAGTTACCATTGTTTACTTCACCGATTTTGGTACTGCTACCCTGAAAAGGCAATCCTCTAGAAGCGAGAAACAAAGTTACATCAAGGAGTCTTTTTAGAATAGCCTTCCATTTTTCTGCTTCACTAAGAATTGTTTTTTGTAATTGACTATCTACTCCAAAACCAAACAAAGATTGTTGTACATTTTTCCATTTACAATAACAAGTACGATGCGTTTCACTATTTTCATGAAGTGGAAGTCTACTATATAACTTTTTCCAGGGTATTGTTTTTGGAGAAAATCCACTTCTCTTAGCTAGAACACTACGACTTTTTATTGACTCAGTAAGATTTTCATTAAATAACAAACAAGGAAAACAGTGTAATGTTTTTTTTGAAGAACTATAAATGAGCCAATCTCGTGGATATTTTTCTCTATTATTTGATGATTTAGTATATAACAAAAATTCAGAAAATATTTTACCATTACAATCTTTATATATAGCTTTTCTCATTTTAAATATGTTATCGAAATTAGAAGAATTCGTAGCAATAATTTGTTGACGAATATCGTCGTTGATATGTTCCGGCCATAAACCGGGGTCGAATAAATCGTGCATATCGATATTGTGTGTAAGGAGAGCATTTGTATGTTCATGCTCACAGATTTCTTTTTTGGAAATATTTTAATCAAAATAGGTTTTTTAGCAGGGTATTCTATGTCTATATTTTCATTTTCAACTGGTATAGTTTCAATAGAGTGTGTATTTTTTTCAGGTTCTTTTGGTTTAAAAAATTTACTTATTACCTGAGTGTTTGAAAATGTTTTTTCTTCTTTTTCTTCTTTCAATTTTCTTTTCTGATATCCAGATTTGTATTTATAAAAAGACATTTTGAGTAAAATAATCGAAATAAAACAAATTATAATATTTACGATTTTACGTACGTATGACGTCCTATACGATACGCAGTTATAGTAGATACTTAAATGAAACAAATTATCAGTTATTGTATAAATATAAATATTGCTTACAATTCGGATTATAAATTTTGTTCGTATCATAGTTATTTATAAATTAGTTATTATGAATTACGTAGACATAACCACTACTTCTGTGTGTCAATGAAGAATCATAGACATATTAATAAATATTTTAATATTTAATATGTCTATGTGTAGAAAAATAGAACAGAACTGCATGTTTACACAAAATAAATATACGACAATAATATAACATAAGGATATAATAATATATAAATATAAACTAACATTTATATCTAGACAACTAATCTATATCTATATATCTAGAAAACTAAATTATTACGAACAAGAATATAACGTATATACATTTATAAATAAACCAACTTTGGTTATTACTAGTAACGGAAAGAGAAGGAAAAATTTCATAGGCGATCAATTGTTTTCAAGTTATTAATAGTGGTGTGATATCATAATATTTAGAATTTAAGCTATATATTTCGCATATGATTTTCGAGTTGATTAAAAAAATCCTAAAATAATTAATACTTGAATCTTGAAAAAAAAATTAAGTATTTAAAACATTTTTCTAATATATTTTGAAGTAATTATTATTAGCCCGGCACGGACGCCGGGCCCCTCGGAAGTCCGGGCCCCAGTACCATGGGTCCTCCTGACCCCCCCCCCTTGTGGGGGCCCTGATAATGATGTTAATTATTAATAAATACATGTATTATGTTTTCGATATGAAGCTATTATATATCTTTAAAATGTCAATTTTTAGGCACATCACCATGGTCAAATTATGTGTGATCTGTGGAAACGTCGATGGCGTCGATGGAGTTTCTGTGCACAGGTAACAATATATTTATTTATTAACAATTCAATGTTATTTTACTATTACTCTAGCCATATATTAACACTATTCATAATTAGATTTCCTGCGAATGTCGAACAAAGACGTCAGTGGGTGTTGTTTGCTGAGAACGGTGGTATAAATAATCAACAGATTTTGACTACCACAAAGCTGTGCTCGAGACATTTCGTACTAGGTCGTGATTAGTTAGGAGGAGCATTTCGTCGCCGCCTGTTACCTGGAGTGGTGCCGTCTTTGGTGAGTTTATCATAATTTTTTTTTATTGTGACAACATATAATAGGCTGTATTTTGTTAACTGCTACTGTGATTTATACACATATTTTTTATTATTATTAGGTATTCCAATGACATTGTAATATTGTAATACATTAGACTATAATTATTGTAGGTATTAAGTTAATTATTTTTTTGTTCATTTAACAATGTATTATTAAAGTACAAGTGACTCATAGTAGTAACACACATTACATAATATCATGCATTAATTTTTATAGTTTGAAATTCTATTTTTATAATTTAATTTAAATTAAACACCTATGGCACTTTACATTCAATACCTGCATTCAAGTCATAATACTATGCAACTATATCAAAGCATTTTCACTAATAATTCTTTAATTATTCGTTTAATATATTTTTATTTTATTTTTAATATTATTTATTTATAAATGATAATGCTTTTGTTAAAACGTTTTTATTTATAACTTCACATATATTGTATTATACAATTTGTATATATGTTCAACATTCTCATTCCTGGATGATATTTAGGTGTATCATAAGTGTTCATTATCAGAATAGATGTCTTCCATTGTATTACTTGCAATTGAAAAAATTATTCAAAAATTGCAACTATTAAACTGTATCCTATAGACTTGGGTGTACTTCACAGTGATATAGAGTTTAAATATAAAAAAAATATCACTAATTATCTGATTATTCTTCATAGAATTGTTTTTAATTTAATTTCATGTGTTATATTTATTACCTAGCGGCGAGTTAATTTGTATATGCTTATTAAGTAATGTAATTGCTATGCTTTATTATCATTATATATCACATACTATGTTAAGCTTATGTAATATGATGCACACAATAAAACTGACTTCCTTTGTTCATATAGGTAGTTCAACCGGTCTTTGAGATTGTGATACCGGGCGGCGAAGAAGGAACGGACGTGGCAATGGCTGATGACAACGAGATGGAGATGAAAGCTGTTGAAGTCCAAATGGACGACGACATTGTTGAAGTCGTTGAAGTCCAGATGGACGAGGTAGTGATGGACATAGATGAAGAACCATTGCTACAGGAGGAAGTGGTACAAGGTGACATTGAGTTTGTTGATGTACTGCCTGCTGAAACAGAAGCAGTATTTGAATTTATGGATATATTCGACGTTTTACTACCCAACGTCGACGAGGAGGTCAGTAAATATGTCACTTATATTATTGATATAATAAAACATATATTATCGACAATTATAACAAAATAGGTATTGATAACCATATATCATAATATGTCAATATAATAATTTTTTTTATTTGTACAACTGTGTCATTTAAATTTTAGTTCATGCCGATTCCCCCTAGAATGCCCATGAGAGACTGTCCGGCAGGCATTTAACACGAACTCCCAGAACGTCATAATATAGGACCGTTGGATGCAATCTGCACACATTGTAGTGTGATTGATTAAGCGTAAAACACTCATTGTTTCAAAAAGTATTAACTTTTTTCAATTTTTTTTTTTCAAAATTTTTAGTTTTATGCTTTTCTAAAACTATGTAAAATTTTTATTTTTTTCACTTTAATATTTAATAGTGAAATCACTATCAACTTTTGATTTTCAAATGGAAACCTATACTTAAAATGTTATAAAATAGTAGGAATATTTTTTTTATGAATTCTAACGTTCAAATTATTATTTTACATTAATTCGTTAGCTAGATATAGCTTTTCAAAGTTGTGCGGTTTTCGGTTTTTATTTCTGAAGACCAGTAGTAACATGGGTAATAAATAATAACAATAGGTACATATTTTCACATGTAATAAACTCGTTATCGACTATCGTTCAACACAGTAATAATAATGAACTTTGTACCTGTAGGTTACAAATTAATTGATATAACTAATTTAGATAATAACCTAATTAAAGTTTTGATAAGAAAATAATTAAATGAGTTGGGGACAGTAGTGAGTCGTTCACAGACCAAAGAGTAATAATAATAATAAATAATTTTTAATATTACGGATACAGTGCCATAGTCCACGATAGTCCATAGTTCGTATTCTGTATTCATGTAGGTAGTAGGAGGTACAAATTAAACTACAACGATATTAGTACCTTTGGTCGAACGATAACGATTTATAATTTGAACTACTGGTCTTTGCAAATAATAATTGTGTTCTAATCAATGTTTCACAGCCGTAATAACCTTTGGAACTAACACCTAAGAACCTCAAACCACCCAACTTTGAGCAGCTATAACTCGCTCACGGTTAAATGAAAAATAATAATTTAAACGTTAAAATTCATAAAAAATATATCCCTTATATTTTATAACATTTTAAGTATAGGTTTCCATTTGAAAATCAAAAGTTGATAGTGATTTCACTATTAAATATTAAAGTGAAAAAAATAAAATTTTTACAGTTTTAGAAAAGCATAAAACTAAAAATTTTGAAAAAAAAAATTGAAAAAAGTTAATACTTTTTGAAATAATGAGTGTTTTACGCTTAATCAACCACCCTGTATATAGTCGGTTATTTCGCCAAGCGATTTAATTTGTCGTGTAGACGTACACAACAAGGTCTGGCTTTCCATACTTACGCACAATGGCCGCCATAGCCATGTCCTGGTAATATTGTTTCATGTACCGAGGGCCACCTACAAACGTAGGTGATAGAATCGTCCTGCGGCCTATAGGGACGACTTCGTCAACGTGAAGCTGTCGATTAATGTGGTACACAAGGCTCTGAAACGCATCAGCGAAGAGCGCTCTCTGATTGTCTCGAGTGTTGCGCAGATTATTCGTTTCCATGCGAACGTACTGATCACACATGTACTGCTGTAATAAAAAACCACCTGCATGTATTAAACTAAATGTATGGCCTTCATTCCCATTGCTATTGGTACCAGTGTATCTAATGGCCAGACGGTAACACACAAACTTCCTGATAGTGTTCCTAACGCGAACCGCGTTCCGGCGGTTGCATTTTTGTAGCAGGTTATAATGCCAACAGTTTTTCCCGTACGGGAAAAACAGGGGATATAGCATTGGATCTGCGTGAGATGAGCCTGCTGAAATGCTTTTCATCCGGTGATTTGGATCAACTGGGTTTGAGTCTTAGATGACCAGATCGAGGTTCCCTGGTGGCAGACCATCTTCACCAACAAAGACAACTGCTACCTCATTCACATGAACAGCTGGTTGATTGTATCGCCGAGGATCGTTGCTTGGGTCGGCGATGATGTGCATGGTCACCCTCCTCGGTTGCAACATGGGATTGGCAGCAGCAGCATCTTGTTCCCTCTGCCATACTTGTCGCATGTGTCTGTAACAAAACAATATTGTTTTATTATTAAAGCCACATGGTATATTCACTATTCACATATACAGGGTGATTGATTAAGCGTAAAACACTCATTATCTCAAAAAATATTCACTTTTTTCAAATTTTTTTTTTTCAACATTTTAGATCTACGCTGTTCTAGAATTATATAATTTTTTTATATTTTTCACCCTTATATTTATTAGGAAAAACACTATCAACTTTTGATTTTCAAATGGTAAACTATACTTTTAATTTCATAAATTAATAAAGATATTTTTTTTATGAATTATCACGTTTAAATTTTCATTTTTCATTAATCCATTGATGAGATATAACTTCTCAAAGTTGGGTAGTTTTGGGAAGTGTTTGTGTGTTAATGTGTTATACCTAGTCAGTTGTACTGTAGACTGCGTAAAAAATAATAAACTATTCAAATCAATTCAGTAAGTACGATAGTTAAGCCTAAGTTGTGCCCCAAAATACCCCATTATGTTGCACAGTTCTCCCCCACGCTAATAGTGCCACTGGTCATGATATTATTGATATACTTATCGCTTATAAAGACCAGAAGTTAAAAGTAATAAATTCGATGCCGAAGATAATATGTATGGTGATAAATGATTATCAGTGTACCGTGTACCTACAACATTCGACAATAACTTTTATTGTTATACATACATATGTTTATAAATAATTGGATTATTGGACTATCACGTCTTGTCGCATGTAATCCCCACTACATACCCAAGGTTTTTAGATTATATACTATTATAATCTAAAGACCGTACTACATACCGACGTCCTTCAAGGTGCCTAGTTCAATATTACCACTACACATTCTTATTTTGATCAGCTATTATGTTTAATCACAGAATGTTTAATGTTCAGTTGTAATGATAACAACTTTGTGATATTAATTCAGCTGTTAACACGTTTTTCAAGTACGGATAAACAAGGATCTAACATCATGTTGGTTTCTATGCTGTTTCTAAGTATAGTCGTAGGTATAATACTATAGAAATGTTAGAAAAAAAATAATGCATATAAAAATAATGCAGTATAAAGACCAAGTCAAAATATTTGTATACATATATTTATATTTGTATTTGATTTACAAATTCTTATATGCACAAACGTAATTTGGTTAGTCACGTAGAAGTCGGTTTCGATCAATTCTTGAGTCTATTAACTCTGGTGACATGGCTTCAAAATAAAGTATTTCTAATGATAATTTCATTTTGGTTTCAAAAAAATTATCATCTTTTAAAATTTGTTGGTATATTATACCTGTAAACATAAAAAATCACATTAATTATTACCAATATTAAATTGTATAATTTAAACATGATAAATTACCTTTAGGTGACCATATTATTAAATAACAAAACAATCTTTGAGTTATTTGTAATTGACCCTGTAGTGGGCCAGCAGCTTGTCGAAAAAATACAGGTCGTGTCGAAATAAAGTAGACAAAATATTTCTAAGTGTTTATTAAAACTGAATGAAAATTATTCTAAGTCCAATTAATTATTTAATTAAAAATTATTCTAAGCCCCAGTGAATGATTTCTTGTGCAAAGTGACGTGAAGGTGCTTGCGCTAACTCTGGAAAATCACGTTTAATAAATAAATAATTTTATAGTTTTATAAATTTAATAGGAAAAGTATGTTTATTAATAGTTTCTAACAACGAAGATTTCATGGACTCGAGGAACTCTGAATAATTCTGTATATTATTCAGATTTTTGTAATAATACCATACAACCTTACGGCTGTGTGACGATTGAATTTCTACAAATCCTAATGTATTCACTTTTTGAAGCATTATTTTTTTATCTTTCACAGTGGTATAAGTATTCTCTGTAAGTTTACGTTTATTACCTAAAATTGTAAATATATCTAAATTATTAATGTTTATAATTCTAATCTTAGATTATATAGATTATACACGATGATGCACATGTTAGCGAGTAGTCGCTTGCGTATGTGTAATTAAAACAACTTAAAACAAATTATCAGTTACGTAATATTAATTATCATTATTGAAAAAAATGTACAAGTCGCTTATATTACGATCACATTTATCATTATTCAGGAAAAATGTGCGACAAGTCGCTTACGTGATATTATTATCTCATTAAATGTGATAAATTTTATCATTATTGGGAAAAATGTGCGACAAGTCATATACGTAATATTATGTTCATTATCGGTATAAATGAGCAACAAGTCACTTGCACAGTATAGGATACATAACATAACTCACGACTCGCCCCTAACATGTACATCAAAATATTCGGTTCCGCCTATTGTTTATGATTTTAACATGGCGATAATATACGAAAAAATGTGATTTGATTGTTATAAATTATCATTTTAAAGTAAAGAGTTTAAAAAATTGCCTTGCACAGTATCCAGTCCATTTTCAAATGCATCCTTCGCGGCCATACAGATGTCATCAGATTCTAAATAATACGCATTTGAATGCTTAGATAAAGAGGCACCTAGATCGAAATAAATTATTATGTAGGTTACGAAATCTAAGTGCTTTAAAACCACGGCTATAGATAATATGGTTGCGGAACGGCCTATACTAAACAACGTAATAAAACCGAGCCGGAATCTTATTGAAAAGTCACGTGACTAATTTGATGAGCTTGTCACGTCATCTACGGCATTTGATAGAACTAATTGTAGAACGGCTAGTATATTAATATATTACGCAGATTTGCAGACCAGCAGGAGCAGACCACGCCACCACGGTTACGGCTACACGGGCTACAGATATTTGATTTAATATTTTAAAAACATATCATTATGTCTAATTGTTGTGTGAAATATCCACACGAAGCTTCAAAAACAACTTTCGGTGTTCCTAAAAACATAGAAGAAAGAAATAAATGGGAAAATGCCTTAAAAACTGTTCTTAAAAAAAGTTACAGAGTGTGTGCTTCACATTTTAAGGAGAGTGATATAAAGACTGCTTGGGAATCTGGTGAAGGTGAAAATAAATACAGAGTAGGAATATATTATTATTTATTTCAGTGTACCTATGTTATAATTTATAACTATTTTTCAATAAATGATAAATTGTTAATTAGATATGTCTTAAAGTTCCTAAACTTTTTGATGGAGCAATTCCATCAGTATTAATTAAGAAGGATGAAAACTGCCAGATTGAAACCAAAAGAAGGAAGGTAAATAAAGTATTAGATAACTGATAATATTAATTAGGTACCTATTAAGTTTAAATATTGATTTATTTTATAATATATTACCTATATCCACAAATAATAATATTTAATTTAACAATTAATAGATTGAAATAGACTTGTACACAAATATTTTGAGGAATAAGTGCTTGATTAATTTACCTAATCATTGGTTTATTGATATTGTGGATGTGTACGAAAGTAAAACTGAGATGGTAGTATCAATTCATAAACTTAGCCCATTGCAATTACATTTTACAGGGATAATTGAAAAAAGAATAGTTATAACTAAAGGTTAGGTATATAAATTAATTCTATACTTATTTATATTTATAGTGTTCGAGATACTTAATAATTAGTTATGCATTTAATTAGATTCAAATATATTAGTACATCTTAATGGAAAAGAATTCAAATTATCAGAAATAGGCCTAGAAAACTTACATATAAAGGATATTAAGGATATAGAGAATTTATTAAATATCCTTGAAAAAATAAAATGTTGTTATAGAGCTGTTTCCTCGATTAAAGTTAAATACATCAAGTCTTCATTTGGTTCCCAATACATTGAGGTCAATGGTCGGTGGAGGCATAATAACTGTTTAACAATTCTGAAGGATAATGAGTAATTTTTTTCTAATAAAAGTGTGCATTGTCAATATAACAGTTTGTTTATTTATTCCAGAAAATTATGCATATGGTGTAAAAGACTAACTTATTCTATAAATAATAAACTTACCAAACATAATAAAGGATTATCTACAAAACCGTTTTTTTCACCAAATAAAAAAAAAATAGTTTCAAAAATAAAATCTATTAAGAAAAATATGCAGCAAAGATGTTCTAGAGCTCGTAAAACAATTTTGCGTCTACAAATTGAATTAAATAAAGTAAAAAATGAAATGAACTCTTTTAATGAAAAAACACTTGATGAGTTATTAGAAAACTCGGAGATACCAAAAGGCCAATGTGAATTGATTAAAGAGATATTTTTGGCAGCAAAAGTTAAAAATGCTAAAAATAGATGTTATAGTGAAAATTGGACGCTTTTATGTTTATTGTTTCAGATACGGTAGGTTTTGAATATATTAGTTTTTTTAATCTAATAACTTCACAATTAACAAAATTCATTTTTCTAATGTTTCATTATAGCTCACCAAGTGGCTATAAGTATCTTAGAGAGCAAAAAATACTACCACTACCTTGTACAAAAACTCTACGTAATTATTTGTTGGCCATTAAGATAGGTTGTGGATTTGATCCAGATTTTTTTAAATTATTAAAGAAAAAGTTTGCAAATAAAACAGAGCTCCAAAGGAAAATGATTCTTATATTTGATGAAATTTTCCTAAGAGAGAGTATTTCAGTCAATACAAGAACATTGACCTACATTGGCTTGGAAGACTTTGGAGAAGGATTTGAAACCAGACCAACTGAAAAAGCTAATCATGCACTGGTTTTGATGGTGCAAAGTTTAGCAGCTAATATTCATCAGCCTATTGCAGTATTTGCTTCCAAGGGACCTGTAAAAGGTAATTTTAAGTTTTAATTATACAAGAAAATGTGTATTAAAGTAATATTTGTTACAGGAATTGATTTAGCTAAAATTATATTAAAAGCCATTTTGTTATTGGAAAATTCTGGTATTCAAGTAATTAGCATCACTGGCGATGGTGCCTCTACAAATCGCACAATGTGGAGTGCATTAGGTATAAGTGCCAAACAGAAAAGTCTTAAAAATTCATTTGAAAATCCGTTTGATGGCAACCGAAAAGTTTTTGTTTTTTCTGATGCTCCACACTTGCTAAAAACTGTTAGAAACAGATTATATACAAAAAAAACATTACAAGTAAATTAATAAGATTATATTAAACTTCAATAAGTATGAAAATATAAACTTGTATATTATAATATTATAACTATATTTTTTCTTCTTTAGATTCATCCTAACAAATCTTTAATAAAATGGAATATAATATATCAAAATGTTTTTTTTCATGATTCAAAAAATTTAACAAAAGTTTGTCCTAAAATCACAATAAACCATTTAGAACTAAACAATTTGTCAAAGATGAAAGTAAAATATGCTTCACAGGTATATTTTTTTTATGTTTTAACATTTACATTACTCATATTAAATATTTTATTACTATTTTTTAGATATTTAGTTCATCAATGGCTGCTGGAATTCAATTTTACCAAAGTAAAAACTATAAGGGTTTTGAAGACTGTGATGAGACCATCAAATTTACTCTGATGATGAATAGTTTATTTGACGCTTTAAATAGAAAATTTCCAGGCGAAGGAATTAAAAAAAAATAGTTCTGATTTAGAGGTTTTGTGGCATATACCTATGTAGGATTTTTAGGTTGCATGTCAATGGTTACAATATGTGTTTGTGTTTATAAGACTAAAAACAGGGAAGTATCATTAAATTGTATTTATTTAACTCAATATTTATTGTATAGAAACTTTATGTATGTATTTTCTTATTCTAACTTAATTTTATGTTTAAGGTACGATTAATAGTAATCCATAACTTAACAATTAGAACTATACTTATATCATGTAACTAATACTTGTATTATTTGTTTAGATGATTATTATGTACAACATACTTGAATGCAGTATCTTAAAAATTATTTTAAAACTATTTTTCATATGTCATAATAGGTACGAGTGTATGACTATTAATTTGTATTTGTTTAGGTATTGAAAAATGCATTGGTTTGGTTAGACAATTGGGAATCAAATGTTACTAAAAATCTCATATCAGAAGACAAGTTTTTAACTAAAAACACAGCAGAAGGACTTAGAGTAACTATACAATCTTCAATCGACATAATTGACTACCTACACACGTGTGGTTTTGATTATGTACTAACATCCAGGGCGTCAAAACGGGTTTAAACCCGGGTTGTAAAACCCGGGTTACCCGCAAAAAATTGTACCCGGTTTTTAACACGAAACCCGAAACCCGCAAAAAATTGTACCCGGTTTTTAACACGAAACCCGAAACCCGCAAAAAATTGTACCCGATTTTTAACACGAAACCCGAAACCCGCAAAAAATTTTCCCCGGTTTTTAACACAAAACCCGAAACCCGCAAAAAATTGTACCCGGTTTTTAACACAAAACACGAAACTCGCAAAAAATTGTACCCGGTTTTTAACACGAAACACGAAACCCGCAAAAAATGTTAACCGGTGTTTAACACGAAACGAAAATGTAGGTACCCATATTGCAACACGAAATATGAAATCCTCAAAATATTATTAATATTTATACACTAATAAATAATAATAACTCATATGATATTAAAATTATTAAATTATAATTATTTTAACCCAGAGGCCAGATTGCCAGAACCTAGTCATTCTTCTCTACTTTCAGGCCATAGGGGTAATTAGTTAATTTGTGAAGACTTATTGATTTTAATATTTATTATTGTGTACCTAGTCGACTATAAATAGTATAACTTTTAATATGACAGACAACAGTATTCGAATTCGGGACTCGGGTATTTTAAAATTTTAAAATTATAATTTATAATTAGTATAGTGTTGATTGTTGAACAAAATACAAATGCTATTTGGCATTTTATATTTACATTAATTGTATATTATATTACAGTTTCACCAGTAATACGAATACCACTTACCAGTGAACATGTCAGTGAGGTTTTTCGTTTAATTTTTAGTGTTTTTACTTTGTAATACTTTTTGTTTGTTTATACTGTTTATAGTGTTTATACTTTAATCAGTTTAATCTATATTTTATAATATTGTACTCGTGTCGCAGTGTTGCCGAAGATGTGGTAATTACCCCATACGGTGGTAATTTAATCCACTTGTGGTACAGGATGTGGTATAGTACAAAATGTGGTATGTATTTTTGTGGTATTTATGAAAATACAAAAAAATGTGGTATTATAATATACTATAATCAATGTATAGAGTATTAAATTGAAATATACTCTAATAATTTTTTTTTTTTTTTTTATTATATTATCATTAATTTTAGTTGTATAATATTCAGACAACTTACATTACTGTTCTGTGGTACTTACTACTTTCACATTCATATCACTACTAGCCAGTAGTACTATCATAGATTATACCCACGATAATAATTACGATTATCTTAATTCGTGATTATACCTAGATAATTAATAATTATATTATTCCTATAATATCAACTATAAAAATAATAGATAGCTGTGTACATATTATACACATGTAGTATAATATATAATATGTGATATTATGCAACCGAGGTAATTAATTAATACTCATACAATATACAAATACAAAATTACAAACGTTAATACTTAATAGTTATTACTTTTTTATTAGTTAATAATTAATACCAATTAGTCATTACCTACTCATTAGTTATTAGCAATTGAGTAAATTATAGCTGTTACCTATTTTGTTTATATAAATAATTTAATCACCATGGATAAATGGCTTAAAAAAGTTGTGCCTAACACTCAACGTACTCAATTGATTGTAAAAGAAATAGGAACAGAAAACATTGATGAATCAGAACCTTTGTTGAGTTTGTTTGCTGCCGATTCAAGTTTAGTTACTGAACAAGAGCTAGAAGCTTCTCAATCATTAACAGACAAAAAAAAAACCAACTGTTGTTAGAAAGTTTAATGAAAAATGGCTAACTATGACAGAGTACAAAAATTGTCTTACTACCAAAATGAACCAAAAACAAAAAGAAGTAGCTTACTGTAAGGTCTGCAGTTCTTTTTTGAGTCCTCACCTTACTGAAATTAAAAGACATGGAAAATCTGCTAAACATATTGTAAATTCTAATCAAGTGGTCCAACAAAATTCTGTCAATGAAGTTTTTAAAATGTCATCATTGACCGAAAAAACTAGAATTGCGGAATTGAAACTTACTGCCCTTTTTGCTACAAATAATTTACCCTTTTCTTTGTCTGACACACTTACCCCTCTACTGAGTACAATATTTCCTGATTCTAAAATTGCCAAAAATTTGACTTTGAAGAGAACTAAAGCAACGGCAGTTATGAAAAATGTATTAGGAAATAACTTTTTAAATGAACTGTGTGATACACTTAAACAACCTGGTACTTTTTACTCACTAATAATGGATGAAACTACAGATATTTCTGAAATCAAACAGTGTGCAGTTGTCATAATATATTTTGATACAAAAACAATGACTGTAAAAACTCAGTTTTTGGATATGGTTGAAACATTTTCAGGTAAATCATATCCTTCTAATTTATAACTTAAATATTACATTATCTAATAAGTTATTATTTTATTTAGGAACAGCCGATGATCTGACGGACACTTTTGAAATGTGCTTCAGATAAAGGTTTAGAGAAAAATATGATGGTTGGATTTTCTTCAGACACAACAAATGCCATGGCCGGACAATTTCACTCTGTTTTTACAAACTTGAAAACTGCTGTTCCAGGTATTGCTTGTATTAAGTGTTCTTGTCACATGATTCATCTTTCTGCGTCCAAGGCTTGTCTAAAACTACCACGTTCAATTGAAGATTTATTGCGCAACGTGGGATCTCATTTTAGTAGGAGTCATTCACGCCAAACCAAATACAAAGCCTTTCAGGAATTTTTTCAAGTGGAAATACATAAAATATTATCACCATGTACAACTCGCTGGCTGTCACTAAAATCGTGTGTCGACAGAGTATTAGAACAATTTACTGCTCTCAATGAATATTTTAGACTGGTGAATTTTGAAGATCCCTCCAAAACATCTGAATTGATTTATAGTACCATGGAAAACTCTTTTAGTATAATCTACCTCGAATTCATGTCATATTCACTTGGTCTCCTGACAAATTTCAACACTTTGTTTCAAGGTGAAGGGCCTCTACTACATTCACTAAAACCGGAAATTGAAAAGTTGTTGAAAACTATTAGTATGAATTTTATGAAAATTGAGTATATAAGAAACCTAGACTCAATCATGAATGTTTCTCCTAATTTTTCACAATATTATCTTCCATTAAATGAAATTTATATTGGTATAAGTGCCACTGATTCGATAACAAATTTAAAAAACAAAAATGTTGTTAACTCAAATGAAATATTTAAGTTTTTTAAATCATGTCAAGAGTTCTATATAGAACTTGTAGTGGACATAAAAAAAAAGATTTGTATTTGACGACCCGGTGTTTGAATGTATAACCATAACTAATCCAGCTTTAGTAAAACTATTTAATACTAAATCATTAGCTAATATATTAAAAAGATTCCCAGTACTAAATAATTTCATTGACAATGCACAAGAACTGGACAAGGAATGGAGAGAACTAGCACTCATGGAATTAGAACCTATAGAACCATCAAATTCAAATGATATTATGGAATACTGGAGGAAAGTATTTTGTTTGAAAAATTCTTTAGGTGAGATATATTTTCCAAACATTCTTTTCGTGATGAGACTCTTATTGGCTTTGCCGTTTTCCAATGCATCAGTAGAGCGTTTATTCAGTGATCTTAAAAACATCAAAACTATGCATCGAAATAAACTTAAAACTGATTCATTGGTGGGGATTCTCAGGACAAAACATTCTGTTATGGATTGTATTGATTATAAGCCTTCAGCTGCAATGATTAAAAGCAAGACTTGGGACACCTCTAATATCAGAGAGCAACAATGATGCTAGGTATTTTTTTTTAAGAGAATCAGTTGAGTATTTTAAAATTGTTATTATAAAGAAAGTTGTGATATTATTATTATTTCATATATAAAATGTTGTGTATAAATATTATATTAGTACCAAATCTAAGATGTGATATTGTTTTTTTTTTGTTAAAGTTATATATTAATTAAATTAGGTAGGTAGTACCAAATCCAAGATGTGATATTGTTTTTTTGGCAAAAATTGTATTGTTTATTGTTATAAGTTGTAAAAATAATATATATTACACATGTATAATCCAAGTTGTAATGGTTTTCTTTTTACTCAAAAAATATAGTTGAAATGTTGAATATTTATTTGTATATTATTGGTTTATTCATCATAAGATAAAAATAAAAAATGATATGCGGTAATTTTAAATACAAATTTGTATATCAATTAAACAATAGGTAAGTCAAAAAACATGTAAAAACTGTATAATATACTTATACAGTACCTAGTCTCGGTTGTATACGAGAATTGTGTACAGTAATTTGGTGTTTAGACTTAAGTACATTAATTTAATATGCATATTATTGTATATGTCTGTAATAGAAACCTAATATATATAATAGGATTGCCTAAGTCCTAAATTGTAATATTATGTATTTTTGTTTATATAATATAAATTGTTAAAAATGTAGTATACTTGCGAGCGAAGCGAGCTCGTTATATTTCTAATGTGGTATTTGTGGTGGTAAAATTCAAGGCTGGGCATTAACGAGTTAATAAGTTAAAAGTTAAGTTAATTTTAACTTATTAACTTAACTTTCTAGTTCGCTGTTTTAATTAACTTAATTTTAACTCAACTCATTTATATCTACGTTAACTTAAAATCAACTTCTACTTTTTAATATTACCAATTAAGTTAATTTTAATACTTTGAATAAACCAGCAACAAAGTACAAATCTTACATATAAATAAATATATTTCTATATTATATTATATCTATATACAAATATAATATTTGTAATATTTAAAAAATAAAAGTTATAAGTAAAAAATATAGTTACTAGTTTTTTTTTATACCTCATCTTTAAATGTTTGAGTTATTTATTTTTGAATTGTAAAGGTTAAACAATAAAGTAAGCACATTTAAACTAAAATGTAAATCAACCCAGACTCCAGAGTGAAATATAAATATTAAATAGAGTGATAAAATGATACAACCCTACAACAGTTTTTAAAATATATACATCATATTAATATATATTATTAATAATTATTAAAAATAATATTACATTATTACCTACTATACAAGTGATTTTCACTTATTTTAAAACCTTTTCAATGAATTTTTTTTTTATTATTAACTTAACTTATTAATTGAAGTTAAGTTAACAAAAATTTGTTAACTTAACTTTAAACTTAATTGATATATTAAAAAAATAAATTAACTTAACTATTAATTTAATTGAACAAAAATTTTTTAACTTAACTTAACTGAATTAAAAAAAAATCATTAACTTGCCCAGCCTTGGTAAAATTGATGAGGTAATGTGGTAATTGTGGTAATTTTGTTATCATGAAATGGTAATATGACATTTTGAATTCGGCAACACTGTCGTGTCGTGAGCTTCACAGAATTTATTGATCTTTTAACGATTTTAATAATTTTAACTTGTAAGTACAAACATTATATTTTATATTTATGTATTAGATTTTATTAATTTATTAATTGATTTGTTTTCAAAACATAAAATAATTAAGATTCAAAATCGCTAGTTAATAATTAAAAATTTAAATTTTGTAAGAAACCCTTTATATTATAACTTCAAAATACTAATTAGGTTTTATTTTTTAGCGATGGGTCGTAAATCAGTTAATCCCGTAAGTGCGTTGTTTTTTGAATATAACAAGGGATCTAATACATCAAAATGTAAGATTTCTGACTGTCCACATCCCATCATGAAAGGTAAACATTCAATGACACTTCAAAAACACGTTGAGCAACGTCATCCAAAATCGTATCTCCTATTAGTAAAGGAGAAAAAGCGTTTAGAACATGCAGATAGTGATTCGGATAAAGCTGATGGTTTTGAATCGAATAATAAAAAACTGAAGGTAAGAAGTACAATTCTTTCTTGATAATTAGTAATTTCCAAATACGGATCTGTCAAATATTAAAATATTAAATATTTAGAACTTTCCGTAGGTAAGTAACGGGCGGTATCGACTATACAGCTCAAAAAAACAAATCAATTAACTTTTTTCTTAACTGTACATCACAGTAAAATTTAACATTTAAACTTTCAAGTACACTTTAATTTAAATATACCTACAAACAGGCTCAAAAACATAACACAAAATTAATTTTCAGGAAGTTAGAAAAAATTAGCTAAACTCTAAGTCTCATAAAATAAATGTAGTGAACAAATTCATTTTTTAACGTTTTTAAATTTTTAATACCTACCTGAATCAAATATTAAGTATAAATTATATTTTAATTTTGAAGTGTTAAATAAAAATGTTACAATGCATTAAAAGTTTAGACATTATAAAATAATAAAATATAAATTACTTGTAAGTTGTAATAGACTCTACTCCCTACTAAAAATGGTTTTAATTTTAAAGATTTTAATTACAATTCTGGTTCAAAAATATTACTTCAGTATAATTTTTATTGATATTGCCTAAACTCAATTTATTTAACTTGTACTTACAAAATACCTATGTATAATTTTTAAATATTATTCTAGATTGGTCCACTTGATAAAGTTATCAGTGTAACAAATAAATCACTTTATATAAGGATGGACAAAGAGACACTATTAAAAGCATGTACCGAACTTGTCACAATCAATGGTAGACCATTAACAATATTTAAAGATTCTGGCATGCAAAAAATTTTGAAACCCATAACACAATCAATTGGAAATAGTGAGTATCTACCAACCTAATACATTTTGTAAAGCCCATTTTTGTAAAATTAGTTACCTATATAATTATTTTACATTTTAAATAAGTAGGTAATCATATTTGTGATTTACATTAAATATTAATACTATATTTGATTTATAAATTACTTTCCTAGCTACTATAAATACTATTAATATGTTTTTTTTAGTTTCCTAGTACACATTTGTGTATATATTTTAAACTTTTAAAGCTTATAAGATATACTTGGTATTTAATATTTACATTGACTGTAGTCATATTTTGTACAAGTATGTATAATTATAAAAAAATAAAAAAAAAGTTTTATTATGTCTTAGTAATAAAAGTAGTAACTTACCCATTAATAGAGTATTTATTTTTAGAATCACTACCAATAATAATTTTTTAAGAACTTTTATTCTAAAAAAATAATTTATATGCATCTATTTACAGATTTTTCTATTAACCCACAAAATATAAGGGTACATATTATGGATGAAGCAGAAAAAATCACGAACGCTATAAAAAAAGATATAAATAACCGCCCAATATCATTAAAAATGGATTGTTGCACTAGATTAAATAGAGGTATAATTGGGATAAACATACAATATCAAAAAAAAAAACAAATTAGTTATAATTGGCTATGTCGAATTTGGAAGAACGTCACACCAGTGATTACTTAAAATCTGTGGTAAGTAACAATTAGGTACCTAGTATCAATAATCAATTACTATTTAACTAAGTACCTACTCAATACTAATAAATATAAAGTAACATTATGCTAAAGCACCCCCCTAGTTGCGCCTATGTCTATTTCATAATTTCATTGTATAATCTATGATCATCTTTTAGTATAAATGTACTTTTTTTAGGTCTTAAAAGTACCGAACCGCTATGATATAAGACCTGATCAAGTTTATTCATGTACGGTTGACAATGGTGCTAATATGGTGAAAATGGTGCGTTTGCTTGCAGAAGATAATGAAAATGATGTACAAGAGCATAATACTGGTAATGCATCAAAAATTAAATTTTTAATTTTACATGAAATGATTGTTGAAATGTACTAGGTATGTAATAATAATTAATATACACATATTTTTTTATAATTAATAAATTAAGGTGAAATTGATGAAGATAGCAACGATGATGATGGTGACACTGATGTTTTGGCTAACAACCAATACTCATTTGAAAATGAAACATTAAGTGATAACTTCCAAGAACATTTAGTAAATTCATTTACATCTACAGGATTTGGAATGACTTTTTGTATCAGATGTTCAGCTCATACAATTCAACTTTGTGTCTTTGATGGTTTAAAAATCACTAATCTAAAAGTAATTTTAGAAAAAGCTCGCAAGGTAACAATTTGATTTAGTAATTTTCATTCAAATATTTATATTTAAAATTGTTTTTTATAATTGGAAATTTGTGTGTGAGATAGCCTAGACAATTTGACATAAATTTACTATTTACATCAAGTTTATGATCATACACATATTTATGTTTAGGTGTTAATTAAGTACTAATTATTTTTATGTTGGGATATTATTCAGGTTGTTAAAAAATTGAGAACCCCCACTGTATCAACAATGTTGAAAAAAAAAATTTAAATAAAGCCATTTTAGATTTTGATACAACGTGGAACTCAATTTATCATATGCTTAATCGTCTATATGATTTAAAACAGTTTTGTGAACTAACGGCTAATGATCATTGTATTCCTGAATTAGAACTTAATAATGATGATTGGGAATTAATTAAATCATTGGTAAGAAATTAAAATCAATTTATTATTATGTAGGTAGGTAATTTAAAATTTTAATAACAATATAAATTGGAATTTTAAAGGTGCTGACTTTGGAGCCTGTACAAATCGGATCTAAAATCTTACAAAAAGCAGATCTAACTATTGGTGACTTTTATGGATGTTGGTGGAAAGTTAGAAATGGATTGTCCAAAGTGAACACAGAGCTATCCAAAGCAATCCAAGATTCCATGATTAAAAGACAAAAAACACTTATGTATAATGATATATTTGTATCAGGTATATATTTTATTTTATTATCATATCATTAGTAGGCTTGATGTAGCTGTATAAATCATAATTCATAACTTGAAATTGTATACCTTGTTGTTTAACCATTCATTAACAATTCTTGTTGCTTAGTTTAAACTTAAAACTTTCAAGTTTATACTACAAGACCTTCAAATAAAAACATATTTTTACTTGAATAAACTACAATTTAACACATGTGCTATTATATTATTAAAACTATAAATGTATACTAATATATATTGGATAAATATTGTTAGGTTTGAATACAATTTTTTTAGATTTTGAACGAAGTGATGAATGTATTGCTTTTACTATGATGTGTGTTTTTTTTTTTTTTTTTTTGTGTCTGACGACAACATTTGGAGCAGTAATAATGCTCCGATTTTTGACTTCAGCCCCTCTTTGAATAGGGAATTGAATCTAGTTGGTACTTTAGGGGGGTCAAAATTAAAATTTTCTAATAGTTTTCAAAAAAATCGAGAAAAACAAAAAAAAAATGACAGAAAAATGGAAATTTTACGGAAAAACCACTTTTCGACAAAATCGATTTTTTGATTTTGCTGTAACTCAAAAACGAATTATTGTAAATACTTGAAATTTTCACCAAATGTTTATATTATGGTTATCTCTTTACAGTTAAATTTTCAAAATATTTTGACCATTTTTAAGCTACTAATAGACAATTGAAATTTTCGACTTTTCTAAGTTTTTTTTTCTTCAAATGCCGATAAAAATTTTTTGGGTGGCCAGAAAATCTTGAAAATTTAATACAAGGTTTCTTATAAGTTGTTCTTAAAGTGATAAAAAAAAATCCGAAATCGTTAGTCACAATTTTTTTTATAAGTGTTTAAAGTTCGAATTTATACGAAATATGTCAAAATTTAAATTAAATTTCATACGCTCATAATGCGAATGTTGGCCATAGTAACCATAGTAACATAATATAAAAACTATACTATTTGTTTCAAAATAGAATATTTGACAATATTTAAATATAATATATCCTAAACTGACAAATCATCTTCGTTCAGAATCGTTTTTCGTATACAATGATACCTATCATTGCATTCAAATTTAACCTTCCATAGTCTGAGGTCCACCCCACCCCCTAATATACAGCAGAGCGATACCCACTTACCCGCTTTTTTTTTTTTTACATATTAATTTAGAAAGAAAATGGATATAGAAGGATAAAAATATATAAGTCTCATTATTATAATGGTATACATTTATTTAAAAAAGTTGTAAGATATAAAAATATAAAATAACCAAATATTTGTTATCTTAAATACATTTTAATTCTTTTTTTTTATAAATATTAATGGTTTTAGATTTTTAGATATTTAGTTATTTAATTATATGTCTTTTCTAGCTATATATATGGATCCTCGTTTCCAAATACTTCTTGTTCCTGAATTTAAAAAAAAAGCACAAGATCATATCTGCAAATTATGGAGTTTGATATGTGCTTTGAAAAACGTTGGTCGACCCCAAGAAGTGTGTACAATAAATGAACCTGAAAATGTTACAAGTGTTACATCTGTCGATATTGAAACTGATATAACTGATGAGTTTGAGTTATTTTTGAAATCTAAAAGTGGTAGCGATTGTATTACCACCAACAGTATAATACTACAACCTAATATATGTGCTATTGTGAAATCATATGATGGTGTCCAAAGAATCCCATATGAGTCTGATATTAGAGAATACTGGAGTTTGAAGGAAAAAGAAATGCCTGAGTTATATGAAATTTCTCAAATTTTAATGTCCATACCAGCCACACAAGTAAGCTTAAAAGATTAAGTCATTTTATATTTCCAATGATTGTAAGATTTATACTTAAAAATTGTTTTCAGGTTAGTGTTGAAAGGACTTTCTCAACCTTAAAATTTATATTAAGTGACCTGCGAGGAAATCTTTCTCCTGCACTTTTAGAGAGTATTTTAATTATAAAATGTAACACACAATTCAGATTAGCAGCCTTAAATATATAATGGTTGCATTAATGTTATCACTTATCATGTTCATTATTATAAACTTTATTGTTAAAAGTTAACATTTTATAATTTTATATAGGTATTTTGAAGTTTTAGACTTTTTTTAAAAGAATTAAAGATAATTTTATTTGAGTTGTTTTTTTAATTTTTCAAATTATCATTATTGTTATCTTGTTATATCAATTAAATATTGTATTGGTGTTGCCTAAAATTGTAGATACACTATAATATACTCATTAAGTACTTAGTATATTATACTATTATAGTATTATACTGTCTAGTGTCTACAACTAATATAACTTTTAAATTTGTCCTAACAATTAATAATTGACACATTTTTTTATAAGTATACAATATTTGAATATTTGTATAGGTTGAGTGCTGTACCTAGTCTGTAAGTGTTGTTGAACTTAAATCTTAATGGTTTGAATTTTGAAACCGTTACCAGTAGGCTCAAACACTCAAACAAATAATAGGTGTGTTTATGGTGGCAATCTAGGGTGCATGGGCTGCCACTGATATTTTTGAAAGGCGCGAGTTTTACCGAATTTTAAGTCAGAAGGGTTACAACTTGTATTTAAAAAATAAAAATTTTTCTTTATGGTCTCGTTATAATTACTATTTAGATGCTTACAAAGCAGTGTCGCGAATAGGTGGGGGTCATATACTCATATGTAAATGTGTAATCCAGGGCTGTATATGACATAATATGTATATTTCTAAAGTTAAATTACTGCAATTACTGTACTTATGTCTTATAGATTATTAACTGTAAATACTGTTCCGACTATTTGTTTACTTTACGTATTGATCAACTGATCATAATATTATTATTATTTGTTTGTATAATTATTATTCTATTACCTATTACCAAATTGTTATTATTTGTATTATTATTCTATGTTATATTGGCCATTCCAATCGAAGTAGCTGAACTCTAGTGATATTGATAAGAACCACGATTAAAGATAGTATGGTTGCACAACGAACTATGATAAGAAACAATTTAATGGGGCCCATAGTTTCTTTTATTATCAACGGTACTCCAGAAACTTTCACTAGCGCTCATAGAGTATAAATTAAGTACTATGTATCAGAATTCAAGATTGTTCTGTGATAATATGCACATTATTTCCCGCGAAAATATGAAAAAAATACATACACGAATAATTTTTCGTAATGAAATTACGTGATTACTGATTTTGCGTGTTACACTGTTACGATTTATAAATTAAATTTTATTGACGGTTTATTTCATCATAATGAAGTGTTGTGTCCCTAATTGTACTGCTGGTAAAGAAAAATCTACTTTTGGTGTGCCAAAAAATGAAAATTTAAAAAAGCAATGGGAAGACATTCTTGGTATTTTTCTGAAAAGCAAGTTTCGAGTGTGTGCTGCACATTTTCATGAAACAGATATAATTAAAACTTGGGTTTCAGGACAAGGACTTTCAAAGTATTCTGTAAGTACCTATATAATATAAATATGAATTATGAATACAAAGTTAATCAACACTGAAATACCTTACATTGTTTGTATATCTTAAACGTAAACTGTAGATTTGTATGAAAATACCAAAATTAAGACAAGGTGCTATTCCTTTCCCAGCAAATGAATCTGAACATAATCAATTATCAGTAATATTATTTTAGATACTTTTAAACAAAAAATTAATATTATACTTGTGATTTTTGTTATAATTGTTGTAGGTCATAAACTTTAAGGACTTCACCATAAAACATGACCATTGTTATAGTTCAATTTCTCCAGTGAAGAAAAAAATTAAAGTATGTTTTATAATTTAAATAAATAATTTGGTAACATTTTGTTAATAGTATATTATTTTTATTTCTAGCTTGATAGTTTCAACAGTGATAATATAGTACCTGGGCTAAACAGAAAAACACTATTTTCTACTGTTTTAGACGAACAAGTTAAAGTGCCACTAAAATGGTTTATTGATATAGATGTTCCTGAAAATCAAAATACTACTATAAAAAAAGCAATTTCATTCCAAAAACTAAGCTCTTTTTCAAAAAATTATATGAAGTGTATTGAAAAACAACTTGTATTAGTTGAAGGTATAATAAAATACATTCTTCAGTAGAAATTTTAATAAACAATATAATTTTAATTATTTTTTTAGATTCAACTATTATATTATATATTTTTGGTAAAAGAGTAACATTTTCTGACATTGGAATATCTTGTAATAATTTACTTAACTCTTCACAAGACCTTGAACATATTATTAGTAAATTTGATCAAATAAAAATTTGTACTGGTGCAATGTCCTCCAATGATTTAATAAATATAAATTTAGTGTCTGGAAACAAGCAGTATGTAGACAGCTGTGGTCAATGGCATCATATCAACTGCTTAAACATCTTACAAGAAAATAAAAGGTAATTTTAATTTAAAAATACTACATTTTATAAATATCAGTATTACTATCATAAAATATATCAAAATATCAAATATAAGTTATACCTAACTTATGTCACTTGTATAATTGGTTTAGTAATATGTGTATATGGTGCAAGCGGCTTCTATTTTGTATTAAAAAGAAAGCAGCACGATTTTCAAATGGAAAATTGACAAGAACTTTTTTTTCTCCCAACAAGAAAAGAACACTAAATAATATTCAAAAAGCCAAAAAAATATTATTGAAGAAGTGTTGCAGGGCAAAAAAAAAAATAAATAAATTACAGCAAAACTTAATTGACTGTAAAAATGAAATGAAAAAAATTAATGAATCAAATCTTTCAAAAATATTGGAAAATGCTAGGATTTCTAAGTGTCAATCAGAACTTATTCAAGAAATATTTTCAGCAGCGAGGTTGAAAAATGCTAAAAATAGGAAATATAATGAAAATTGGATGCTTTTATGTCTCTTATTTCAAATCAGGTTTGTATAAAAGGTATTATTCTGTAAATAACTAATTAACCTTTTTGCCATAAAGTTGGTTAGCTGTAGACATTTTTATTTAATTTTAATTAGGTCACCAAGTGGGTACAGGTTTTTGAGAGACCAAAAAATATTACCTTTGCCATGTGTTAACACCATAAGAAAAAACCTTTTAGCTGTTAAAGTTGGTTGTGGATTTGATCCTAACTTTTTTAAACTGTTAAAAAAAAATTTTGCAAAGAAGTCTGATAGTCAGAAAGTTGGAATACTTTCTTTAGATGAAATTTTTTTAAGAGAAAGTCTAAATGTTAATACCAGAACTTTAACCTACACTGGATTGGAAGATTTTGGGAATGAAATAAACCATAAAACTACTAGTTCTGAAAAAGCAAACCATGGTTTAGTGCTGATGTGGCAAAGCTTAGCTGACAACTTTACTCAGCCTATAGCAGTTTTTGCTGCCAAAGGTTCAGTCAAAGGTATCAATAATTTAATAAAAATAAATATTATTAATATAATACATGATTTATTTAAATTTTATAGGTGCTGATCTTGCAAAAATAGTTACTAAATCTATATTATTGTTAGAAAATATTGGTGGTAAAGTAGTTGGTTTAACGAACGACGGAGCTACAACAAATCGTACTATGTGGAAGCTACTGGGAATAAGTACTAATGAGGAAGATTTTAAGAATTATTTTGAGAATCCATTTGATTCATCTCGAAAGATATTTGTATTTTCTGATCCACCTCATTTAATGAAAACAATACGTAATCGATTATTTGAGAAAAAACAATTAAGGGTATTTAAAATTTAAATTTAAATACAAGATTTAAGTATCTAGTATCTTCAATCATATCACAATAAAATGTATTTATACATTTTAGGTACATCCATCAAAACCATTCATTAAGTGGGATCATTATTATAAAGTGTATAAGTATGAAGAAAATTCTTTAACAAAAGTCTGTCCTAAACTAACTAAACACCATTTTGAATTAAATAACTTATTAAAAATGAAGGTTAAATATGCTGTTCAGGTAAGTACTTGAAGGTACTATTCATATACCTAGTAGTGTCTACATAACAAATATTATAAATAATTAAGGTAATATAACAATAATAATATATGAACATATTATGTGACATTGTGTGTAAGAGTACTAAATAATAATTTTTATGATCATTTACAATATTTTTGGGATGAAATAATTTTAAATGATTCATGATTAATTTTAGTTGTTCAGTGCGTCTATGGCTGCAGGAATTCAGTTCTATAAAAATAAAAACTATTTAGGATTTGAAAATTGTGAAGAAACTATCAAATTCACTTTAATAATGAATAGTATGTTTGATGCCTTGAACAGAAAATTCCCTGCTGAAGGAATTAAAAAAAATTCTGAAGACATAGAGGTTTTCTATGTGTATTTGTGTTGTTGTTTGAATGCATTATTGACTAACTGCATGCTTGTTTTTTTTTGTGAAATATTGGTTTATTTATTTACTCTTTATATCATCTGTTCCAATAGGGTGTATTTTTTTAATAGATGTTATGCTAGTTAGCAAATTTATATGTAGTAGTTAGTTGTGCGTGTAAATTAATGTGAATGAATATAATTGTTAAAATGGTTGTTAATAAAGTTTTCTGTTATAATTGATAGTTATGTATCACACTTATAATATTAATATTTAAATGTTAATAAATTATGAAAACTATATAAATATTTTCATAGTAGATCTAGATGGATACAACAAAGTATTGTAGGTATACCTAAATATTTTTTCATATTTATTGTATTACTTTTGACATAATATATTACTTGTATTAGTTTTGTGTTTCAACATATTGTAACATAATTATAAGAGTATTAATACTTTTTATATTTGTAGATTTTAAAAGAAAGTTTACGATGGATAAAGGAATGGGAATGTAATTTGAAAAATAACCTTATTTATGATACTGATTTTTTAACTAAACAGACAACAGAAGGATTAAAAATTACATTACAATCAACTATTGACTTGGTTAATGTTTTATTAAACGATTATAGTTTTAATTATGTTCTAACAGCAAAAATAAATCAAGATTGTTTGGAAGTATGATTCTCTATTAAATATACCAAACATATTAATTTGATTATTTATATTAATTATATAAAAAACATTGTGCAGAAATTTTTTGGTATTATTAGACAAATATCTGGTCCAAATGACCATCCAACAACACCCACATTTTTACAGCTATATAGAATGCTTTCGATTAATTCTCTGATTAAACCTCCAAAAGCTGGAAACTGTACTGTTTATTCAGGTATATAATTCATTTTAAGATATACCTAACCAAATTTATAAACAAAAATATTTTATTTCAGAGAATGTACCAGCTATTTCTGTAAATGATTTTAAAGAAATTATTAATGACCCTTTAAATTCATCTATTAGAGAAAATAAAATACAAAATTTAAAAGCTAAAATTGACCAAATAATTGAAAATGATATTGGTGAGTTAGAAGACATTGTAACACCAGAGCTATGTCAATCAGCACTTTTGGAATCTCCTAGTTTTAACTGTACAGTTTACTATTTATCAGGGTACCTACTAAATCTTATTTGATCTTAAACTAAAATGTATAATATTTAATAGACATTAATATTATATGACACTTTATTTTATAATTTCCAGATATATAACTAGAAAACTCTTAAAAAAAACAAAATGTGAATTATGTAGAGCTGGTTTAAAAAATTTAAGTAATAATTCATCTCCAGAAGCAGAACTTGTTAATTTAAAATCGAAGGGATATTTAACACATCCTAATCAAAATTTATTTTTAATTCTTAGAAGTTTAGAGTTAAGCTTTGTGAAACATGCTGACTCCATTGATGTGTTTAATGAAACATTGTTAGATTTTCTAAGTACAAATAATACTTTGACATTTGAATGTAATGTGCATCAAACTGATATGCTTACCGATTTATGTAGCACATTTATCATAATGAGAATGAGACAGTATACGTACATTCAAAATCAAATGAATAAAAAAATAAATAAAACTAAAAAAAAATTATCAAAACTCGTAGGTAGTTAACTAAAATTATAATTTATATTGAAAGTGACTTATAATAAAAGTATTATATTTTATTTAATCATTAAAAATATGTTATTTAGTATTTTTAATTTGAGTTGAACCACTTCAAACAATATTATTTATTAAATTATAAGATATAAATTTATAATTTGTTATAGTCTGATTTTTATACCTAACGTAAAATGTAAATTCATAAAAGATTTAAAGATTAAAGAATAAGATAGTCTGATAGTATTTTATTATTCTTCAAACCACGGATTGATTCAATATTTAAACGCTTGGAGCGCCAATGTTCGGTTCTCTTGGTCGTTGTGATAACAAGGAAACTTGGAGCGTCACATTATTATGGTTCGTTGTGCAACCATACTATCTTTAATCGTGATAAGAACTAATGAAATGTAGGTTTATGGTAATCTATAATATTATCATAATACTATTTTTAATACAAAATTCATATTATAATATATTAAATTTATTAATTTAAATATACCTATTAATATTTATTATTTTATTTGACATTTACTAACTTTTTATTATAATAATTAAAATATAATATAAAATGTCAGCATCTGAGCATAGTTATTTTAATAAAACCACTCAAAAAGGTACTGCTGTGTTCTTCAGTGCAGTAACAAATACATGTAAATTTTATATTTTTATAGGAAAAATAAAAACTCTATACATAATGCTAAATCTTTTATATTTAATTTAGGCAATTTATAATCTCACATAGTTATATATATATGGCTTAAGCCATGATTAGCTGAATAGCATAGGAATCACTTTAATAAAATAATTAACTAATATAGCATGCATATTTTGGTTAAAAATACAATTTAGGCATAATATTTTAAGTGCCTTATTGATTTAGTGTACAAACTTAATTTATTCCAAATATCTGCTGTGTTTGGTATACCAATAAATCTGGGTAAACTTAAATTATTTAAATATAATTTAAGTAGACCTTTTTTGTAAAATCCTGCTGAATTTAAAAATAAAAATGGCAATTGAATTAAATACAGTTAAAAATGTGTACAAAATTGAATTATATAGGAACCTTGTAACAATGATTTAAAAACTTCTTCCTGAAGATCTGGAGGCAGTGAATTTGGGAAGACTTGTTTATAAACAGCAGTAGGGCAGTCAACGTGACAAAATTCTTTTATTGGTATTGGTTTATACAAATCAACTTCAACTAATGGCCTTTTACTATTACCAATGTAGTTAATAAGTTCAATTATAGAAGTAAACATTTTTAAATATTTAAATTAACATACATTTACATAAATCTTACATCAAACAATATACACATTTCAAATTACATTCATAATGTGATTATCAGGGGATTAAACATGGTAATATCACAGTCTAACATAATTCATCTATTCTGTGGTAATATTATGTGCCTGCAGTTTATATATATAATATAATACTTCTAAATTATAAATATAAGATTGGATATTTGTATATATTGCAGTTTACCTTATATGAATTTATATAATATGCAGTTGATCTGCAGTGAAGGTTTATTATTAATCATATGTCTATATATATATTGTACATATTACATAGGTACCTAATAAATAATAATATATAGTAAATAGTAATATACTAATATATTATATAAATGCACTTATATAATATACAATATACAAATTGCAGTATGTTTAATAGGTATTGTATATTTAATAAGCACTTATACCTACTATATAATATACATTCGTGTATTCATGTTACCTTTAGATATAATAATATATATAATTATATGGGGTCGATGGAGGGTATATATACTAGGTGGTAATTAATTATAATTGTATACCTCGGCCCATATGACCGAATGAATGTACCTACATTAATATAACAGAATCCCTGCAGTATTAAGAGGTCATAAATTCATAACTACTAGCATTTACATATTCTTTTTGAGAGGTCTTAGAGATACCTAAGTGAGCTATAAATTTTTTTCAGATAACCATGAGTTTAAAATACGAAATTTGATGTTGCATATTTCGAAGTATAAATGCTATTTTGCTTTTTTTTTATTTTGTCGATATTATTTTTGCATATTTATTTTTTATTTTTCAATTTCGTAGCCCTAAAACATTTTTTCTTATTAATACCAAGTAATTATAGACTATAGTCGTATTAATTATTTTTACATTAGCCTACATTTCATTATCAATCGTGATAAGAAGCTAGCGCTACCTATAGTCCATTGGAATCACGAATAGCCCCTATTATTATTATACGCCTTTTGCGCAACGCGCAATAATAACAAATTGTTGATCATTAATCATTATAATTCACACCTATATTGTATCATTTTGGTCACCCTCTCGAAGCTAGGTATGCGAGTCGGAGTAGTCGACTACAATTTCGTATGAACTATTCCGGCGTCAACATCTGGTAGCAGAGCGTGGTTTCATTATTATTATTAATTAGCGTTCTGGTTTCGAGTATTCAATTAACGAGTGACTTTTCTATTATTCGTATTATCGTTTAGCGATAGTTTTCTAATTAAAATAATTTATTTAAGTCGACAGTGGTGTCGCATTCGTAACATTGAGTTATTATTTATTTATATTAATATTTTATTAGTACTTATTATTTTATTAAATATTATTATAATTATTATATTATTAGGTATCTATAATATTCTAGTTATCACTATCTGATTATTCCTATAATTGTTTTACATATATTATCTTGGTGTAGCGCGCTTTTCAGTCATACACGTCATATCCGAGTCGTAACAGGTACCCATTTAATTCGTATCAGGTAAACAAATTGTTGGTTTTCGATCGTCTATTGTCATTTGTCTTCTTTACGTCTACATCATAATATTACAACAACGGTCAACATGGTCGAGACGGCCGAGGAAAAGGAAATCAAACTCGTCAGGCGTTTAATTACTAGAGCTGACACAAAACGTACCATAGCCGTCAAGAAAATCCGTTCCGTTAACGACCTCGCTTTACGCACAAAAAATGATCCTGACCTGATGGATGAGCTGCAGGTAGCGACTGCAACTCTGGACGATTTGTGGGCACAATTTGAGGCAGCAGACAACGACGTGCTAGATGGTCTACTAGAAATAAATGCTGAAAGCGAATATTCGGCCGAGTTACCAGCCGAAGTACTTTCCATCATCAACGCCACCACTGCAATCACCATTCGGGGCAATTACGATAATATCAAAAATCCTAAGCGTGTTCTCAGTGAATCGAACCGGATCAATGACGCACCAGTCAAGCCAGCGTCTCGATTACCTGAGATACCGTTACCATCGTTCAATGGTGATTTCAATTATTGGCCGACCTTCCGCGATCGGTTCTCCGCACTTGTTGGTAGACCCGACATACCGAAAATCGACAAAATGCAACATCTAATCGGCTGCTTACAGGGTCCGGCATCAGATGCGATACGTAATATACCCGTGTCTGCTGATAACTACGACCTCGCAACGTCCACTCTGTCGTCGCGTTTTCATCGCCCGCGACTAGTCGCGAACGCATTAATCGAAAAACTGTTAAACGCCCCGGTGTCGTCACAAGAAACGTTGCCCGATCTCAATAATTTTGTATCAACATTTTCCGAAAATATAGCGTTACTAAACGCGTTGAACATAAGCGATCTCGGATCATTCATAGTGTTCTCCATGGCTTTTAGGTGTCTCCCAGCATCCACTCGCAAATTGTTTGAATCGTCTACTCCTCCGGAGTTTCCGTCAGTGACTGAGTTACTTACTTTTGTGCTGTCCCGTGTGACGATTCTGGAAATAGCCGGAGATCATCCGAAGAAGTCTTATAATCGAACACCGCCTACGTCACACAGCAACGCATTCCCCAGGAAGGTTCCGTACAAATCGACCACTACTTCACTAGTCATTTCGAAACCATCAAGCTCCAAGGGCGATTCCTGTCCGCACTGTCGTGGAAAACATGCCATTGCCGACTGTCGGAAGTTCGCGTCGCTGTCAGTCGAAGACCGCAACAGATTTGCCCGTGACAACGGTGTGTGTTACACGTGTTTGTCTACCAATCATTGGGCCAACAAATGTCGTTCAAAACTCCACTGTGATACATGTTCTAGGAAACACCATACGCTGCTTCATGGGTTTTCGACACGACGTCAGTCAGAAAGTGCTCCATCCAACGGTGACGCTTCCTTGTGCGCCACATCGATGCCATCAAGGGCTGATGATTCACCGGCTGTGCTATTAGGCACCGCTCTCGTCCATATGCGTGACCATTGTGGCACCTGGCTAACGGTCCGTGCCATCATCGATTCAGCATCCCAGATAAGTGCCATAACTGTGTCCTGCTCCACCCGCTTAGGTCTGCGATTGAAACATTGGACAGTGCCGATCAGTGGATTATCGGGTGCAGCAGTAGCTGATGTCCGAGGTACGGTCGATTGTGTCGTTCAACCAAGGTTCGCTACAGAACCGCAGTTAAGAACAAAGGCGTGGGTGTTGCCGTCGATAACTTCAAACATGCCCCGTCGGTCTTTAGTTGCAAGTGTTAAGGATCGATTCGCAAACTTGGCGCTCGCGGATCCTACGTTGGATATTGCGTCTCCGGTTGACGTACTATTGGGAGCCGACTTGTTCGCTCAGATAATAGACGGTCGGAAAGTTACGATAGCTGCGGATCTACCCACAGCTTTCAGCTCGATATTCGGGTGGATTCTGATCGGGCCGGTGCTTCAAACCGATGTCGAGCGCCACACATCGCTTCCGGTGTCCTTAACCGTATCAATAGAAAATTTGATCGAGAATTTTTGGCGCACTGAAGAACCCGCGATGCCGCCACCTGCGTTCACTGAAGATGGTCGATGTGAAGAAGCCTACCAAGCTGAACATAAGCGATTACCGTTTGGACGATTTGCCGTACCATTGCCGACGCGCAAGGCTATGTCGTCGTTAACCTTTCCAGGGTCCAGAGAACATGCAATTAAACGTTTCGAGAATCTCGAAAAACGACTGTCGACAGACCCGAAATTGCGAGAATTATATTCCAATTTCATGTCCGAATATTTGATGTTAGGTCATATGTCCATAGCGAAAATGCCCGGGACATATTTCATACCGCACCATGCAGTTTATCGACCCGCGGATGGGGATAGTAAGATCCGAGTCGTGTTCGACGCGTCCGCCGGAACTCGGGGACTATCACTAAATGAATCTTTACTACAAGGCCCTAAATTACAGCAGGACATCGTCGACGTATTAACCCGTTTTCGCGTGCCGAAACGAGTCTTCACCGCCGATATATGTAAGATGTACCGCCAAATACTGATCTTACCTGAGTACCGTACTCTTCAGCACGTGTTTTGGCGTACATCTCCACTTGAGAAGCTTATCGAATACGAACTCAATACAGTGACATACGGAACAAACTGCGCTCCGTTCTTAGCACTCCGCGTCCTTAAATCGATCGCCCTTGATGACCGTGCTGATTCTGATGCAGTTCGTGACGCGTTGTTAAATCAAACCTACGTCGACGATGTGTGTGCCGGTGCTGATTCAACTACCGATGTGTTAAAACTCCAATCCGAATTAATTTCAATTCTAGGCCGTGCCGGAATGGAGCTGAAAAAATGGTCCAGCAATGATCCGGATGTCTTAAATGCCGTGCCCGTCGATCACCGCGTAAGCTGCCCACAGCCGTTTGACACCGAAGATAACAGCGGTATCAAAGTACTTGGCCTTCAGTGGCATCCGACCGATGATTTTTTCTCGTGTGCTCTCCGTCTTGATTTGTTGCAGATCATAATATATACCAAGAGAGGTTTTTTATCCATGATCGCGAGGATCTTTGATCCGTTGGGACTGTTCGCTCCTAACCTTTTATGGGAAATGCATTATGCAACGTACATGGTCCGCAAAAATAACATGGGATGACCCTCTCCCAGATGACATTTCTCGTGATTGGAAGTCGTTTGTGTCGGATTTACCATCGCTCAACGACTTGAGAGTGCCCCGTCATTTTAATTCCAGTCGTGGATCACCGTGTTTACTATTGGGATTTTGCGACGCGTCGCAACATGGTTAAGCCGCAGTTTTGTATATTACAATGTTAAACTGTGATTCCAAGCTCGTCGGGACCAAAACAAAGCTAGCGCCGATCAAAAGTTTATCCATACCGCGGTTGGAGTTAAACGCCGCGTTATTGTTGTCTCGATGGATGAGCCGGATCCGTAAAACTCTTCAACCACAGTTAAACATCGTCGATTTATACGCCTGGAGTGACTCTGCTATTGTATTATCATGGTTGAACAATCCACATAGTTCATTCAAAGTATACATATCCAATCGCGCCCATCAAATCAAAACTTTAGTGCCCAACTGTAGATGGCGTCACGTTAAGTCTGATGAAAATCCCGCCGATTGCGCCTCGCGCGGCGTCTTACCATCAGTGCTGTCCAATCTGTCCTTATACTGGCAAGGACCTCGGTTCATTCACGATGACGCAGCCACTTGGAACGAATCTGTACCGTCGATTCCTATACCCGATTTACCGGAGACGCGACCAGTAGTCCTAGTGACAAACACCGAACAGCCTTCGGAATGGTATGATCAATTTTCCTCGTATGATCGACTAGTACGTGTGGTCGCATACATTTACCGTTTTATTAATGCTTGTAAAAAACGTCCTCGTGCCGTCGTTATGACACTACAACGTTCGGAAATCGACGACTCCATCCGCATACTGGTTACCAATTCCCAGCGATGTTTTTCAAGACGTTGGTACATGAATTGTCGACGGGGTCACGTGTATCATCAAAACATTTATCCCGACTGCGCCCGTTTCTAGATCCGTCCGGGGTGATCCGCGTTGGAGGGCGATTACTTAATTCAAATTTGCCATACGGATGTAAACATCCTATGCTGCTGGCAAAACAATCTCATTTGTCGACATTAATTTGTCGCCGTTGGCACAAGATATCATGTCATGGCGGTCCGCGAATCATGACGGCACTCATATCGCGCGATTTCTGGATTGTAGCTATTAAATTTATCTTACACAGCGTAACCCGTGCGTGTCCGGTTTGCGTACGTTTTGATGCTAAGCCACCGCAACCTTTAATGGCAGACCTACCAGCCGCACAGGTGCAACAAAGCCGGCCGTTCGCGCGAGTGGGCGTTGATTACGCTGTCCCGATTCAAATGCGCGAACTCCGGTTGCGAAAATCTCGAGTTTACAAAGCCTACATCGCTGTCTTCGTGTGTTTCTCGGTCAAAGCAGTACATTTAGAAGTGGTCACCGAACTCTCAACTGAAGCGTTTCTCGCCGCCTTTGATCGGTTTGTTGCGCGACGAGGCCTACCGTCGGACATATTCTCAGATTGCGGCACAAATTTCATTGGTGCGGACAAACAATTAAAATGTTTGGTCAACAGTCCGGCAGGTCAAGACGCAATTGCTCAAGCGCGCTCAACATGCCACTGGCATTTTAACCCCCCCAGTGCACCACATTTTGGTGGCCTCTGGGAAGCGGCGGTACGGTCAGCGAAACGGTTATTAATTCGTACTATGGGCACACATGTACTCACATACGAGGAGTTCACGACTCTTCTCACTCGCATCGAGGCCGTACTCAATTCGAGACCACTGACGCCGCTGACCACCGATCCAGCTGATCTTGATTATTTATCTCCTGGACATTTTTTAGTTGGGCAACCTCTATTAGCTGTTCCGCCACGAGTACCGTTCGAGTCACGCATCAATTTAACGCAACGTTGGAAGCTGCTTGATCAATACAATCAATCATTTTGGCCACGTTGGTCCACCGAATACCTTACTTCGCTTCAAGGGAGATCTAAATGGACTACTGAAGCCCCCAATGTCAAGGTCAACGACATGGTAGTAATAATCGACAATCAATCTCCACCGTTGGCATGGCGTCTCGGACGCATCCTCGAATTATTACCAGGTAACGACGGCGTCGTACGTGTCGTGCGATTGTTAACGTCTCATGGCCAAATCACTCGACCGGTTGCTAAAATAGTAGTATTACCCACCCAATAACGCATTGGATTCATAACAACCCCACTAGATTGCTCGTTGATTGAATGCTTACCCCCAGAACGATGTTCCTCGTGTTAATTTTATATAGTCTTAAAATGAACTACCATTTATTAAATATTTAGTCATTAGCTACTCTGACTCCATTTCTAGTTTCGTTTGGACACCATATGTGTCATTTTTTCTATTATTTTTATGTATTTTATTAGATTGTGTATTATTTGTAATTTTTTATTCAACATGTTTCTTTTGTAAAATGAAATGGTAAATAATATCACCCCGGCAATGCATCATCTCAAGAAACCGCTCCAGTCCATTCAACCAAATCCGTTCAATTCCTATGGAAGCCTGAGCCTCCCATGGGGGGAGGATGTTCGAACTGCATACTTTCGCGCCACATATTCTCGCGCCGAAGATGAGCCGGGTCAAAGTCCAGCTAGATCACGACAGGCTTCGGCGACCTTCGTCACTGCCGTCGTCGTAATCGCTGATATGGCTTTGACCGTTGCGACATATAATTACCGGTCATCTGCCCACCAGTCTACGAGTTGCTCTCGTTTCGCAACTTCGCATTTCGCCGATTAGGCCGTTTTTACCTTACTACGCGCAAATATACGCGCCGGCCATTTTACGTGCGTTGTGGGCAAGTTAGCCGATCCGCACTCCTTTTCAATCGCTATCCATACGCCACTACGTGTTCGTTACCAGTGTATTGGTGATTCGTCGTCCGTCACGTTATTAGCCGTGATTTTGTATTCTTGCGTGGGTGTCGACGTTATACAGCGGCCCTTGTGCGTCCGCATCGATTCCGCGATTTACGGTGCCATCGTCCATAGCACTTGCGTGTCGGTCGTGTGGCGTAAGTGCCCATTCTAATATTATTATTCCATTGTTGTTGATCCGACTATCGTGTGCCGTACTATTTTATACCGTTTTGGTTTGAAGTGCGCATACGTATATTGCCGTACTCGTCAGTGCGAAAGTTGTCAACGCGGGAATTTCCACTTGATAATCCATTGGCTTACGTCAAAATAATATAATATAATATTATTATATCATCTTCGTTTCGGACGGTTCCTGTTATCGACACTGCAGCTCGTACCAGTTCTACTATCAATACCGGGTGATATCAATACCAATTTATATTATCATTTTGTATTATCATATATTATTTGTTTACTTTACGTATTGATCAACTGATCATAATATTATTATTATTTGTTTGTATAATTATTATTCTATTACCTTTTTGGGCGCCCGTATATTAATTGTTATTATTTGTATTATTATTCTATGTTATATAGCCCCTATTATTATTATACACCTTTTGCGCAACGCGCAATAATAACAAATTGTTGATCATTAATCATTATAATTCACACCTATATTGTATCATTTTGGTCACCCTCTCGAAGCTAGGTATGCGAGTCGGAGTAGTCGACTACAATTTCGTATGAACTATTCCGGCGTCAACAATCATTATAGGGTTGAGATAAAATAAAAATAAGAATAAACTTACAAATTTTTTTTTTTTACTAAAAATAATAAAACAATTAAATAATAATAATAGAAAATTATCGATAACCGTTCATAGAGGATTTCGATTATAGATTTCATTCAAAATCTACGATAAAGCTCCTTCTATTCAATCCCTTATAAATGAGACTAACAGGAGGTACAACGCCTAAATTATATGTTTCAATATCCACATCGTTCACCTGGATCGCCTTGGGTAGAAATATATTTATTGAACCGGCGCCATCGGGGTCCGATAATATGAAGGACACTGCAGTACCAAATTTCGTCTCGACACTTTCTCATCGACCGTACGGGGTAACGAACGTCTTTGCGTAGTTCCCCTACAGAAAGGTTGACGGAGTTCAATTGAGCCTTTAGCGATTGTAAAAATGCCATAATCGTACTGAGAACAGAAAAAATAAATGTTATATAAAAATAAATTTGGTAAACGCGTGTGTATGCGCGTGTCGTTATGCGTGAATAGATATTTTTATTATTTTTAAAAAAATATTTAATTATTTTATTAGACTTAAAATTAACTCACTTTAAGTTCGTGGTATTTATCTGATGAATGTACGGAACCGAAGTCACTTGTATTTTTAGTAGATCGTATAGTTACGGATATTGAAGTTGTTGAATGTGGTGAGAGAATGAATTCAGAACTGAAAAATATAACTCCTATTAGTTTCATATAATATATACAAACGAATGATATTTTTAAAAAAGCGGGTAAGTGAGTATCGCTCTGCTGTACATTAGGGGGTGGGATGGACCTCGGACTAGGGAAGGTTAAATTTGAATGCAATGATAGGTATCATTGTATACGAAAAACGATTCTGAACGGAGATGATTTGTCAGTCTAGGATATATTATAAAAAAATCGAAAATTATATATTAGTAAAACGTTATTTTACACGTGTATTTTTGATTTCAAATTAAAATTAAAAATTTAAACACTCATAAAATTTTTTTAATTGAATAATCCTCAAACTTTTTTATAATTATTCTAAGCTTAACTTATGGACAGTATAGTATTAAATTTTCAATTCTTAGCTTTTGATAGAAAAATATTTATAAATTTTTAACTACCAAATAGTGAAAATATTCATGATTTTGACGAATTTTTGTCAATATTTGAACTTCAAATGCTAATAAAAAAAAATTGTGCCTATGTATTTTTATAATTTTTGAATGATAGTTAGAAAAAGTTATGTGGACCCTTCAATTAAATTTTCAAGTAATTTGTCCCAGCTACATTTTTTTTATCAACATTTATAAAAAAAAAATAAAAAAAAATTGAAAATTTTAATTGTCTATAAATAGCTCAAAAAAAGTCAAAATGTTTTGAAAATCAAATCACGTAAAGAAAATGGCAATCTATATAACTGGTAAAATGTTCAAGTATTTACGACCTATACTGTTTGAATAACAACAAATATCAAAAATCGTTTGAGGCTAAACCGTTATTTAACGCGGTATTGTAAAAATTTAAATTTCAAACACTCATAAAAATTTTTTGTCTGAATCCGGTTGAGTTTTTTTTACAGATAATTGAAGAAAAATGTATGGAGAACCTTGTATCAAATTTTCAAAACTTCGTTATAAAAGAAAAAAATTTTACGAATTTTCAACCACAAAATTACTTGCCAATTTTCGCAATTTTGACATATTTCGTATAAATTCGAACTTTAAGCACTTATAAAAAAAAATTGTGACTAACGATTTCGGATTTTTTTTTATCACTTTAAGAACAACTTATAAGAAACCTTGTATTAAATTTTCAAGATTTTCTGGCCGGCCAAAAAATTTTTATCGTTATTTTAAAAAAAAATACTAAAAAAAATTAAAAATTTCAATTGTCTATAAATAGCACAAAAAAAGTCTAAATTCTTTAAAAATTTAACTGTGTATGGAGAACGCTAATGTAAACATTTGGTGAAAATTTCAAGTATTTACATCTATTAGTTTTTGAGTTATAGCAAAATAAAAATATTGATTTTGTCGAAAACTGATTTTGCGTAAAAAATCCCGTTTTTCCCTCATTTTTTTAGGGTTTTTCCCGACTCATTTAAAAAATATTGAAAATTTTTAACTTTTGACCCCCCAAAGTACCAACTAGATTCGATTTCCTTTTCAAAGAGAGGCTGAAGTCCAAAATCGAAGCATTTTTACTGCTCCAAATGTTGTCGTCAGACACAAAACTAAAAAAATAAAAAAAATAAAAAAACAAAAAAAATAAAAACACACATCATTGTAAAATCAATACATTCTTCACTCCGTTCAGAATCTAAAATTATAGACATTACACTCGATTGCATATAATAATAATATTAATTTTTATTAAACAAAACCCACTTTATTTGAACGGAGATGTTGTAAATCTAGACTGTAGTGTAGATGGACGATAATATGAAGAGAAGACTGCTTCGGATAGTTGAGAAAATACGACTGATTTAATATTCACTGACCGATGGCCGCTCGTCTAAAATTATTATCAGCAGACATCCCCACCATAATCTATCGACGTGTACAATATCGAGCGGATACATCGATTGATAAACGCATATGCGCATATTCCGGACGAAAAGGGCCATCCGCTTAGCGGATCATGCGCACCGTATAACTAATCGGAATGTGTCGTTTCGATCACAAGCGACTGACGGGTTGACCTTTGCCGCCAGATGATGGTATTTTACACCCCGCCTGTACGGTTGTCCAGATGTGGCTAACGAATACGATTGTGTGAAAAACTCGACATTCGTAGGCATTATATTATCTATACTATTATATAAAATTGTAAGGGTTTTTCTTCGACCGCGCTAACCGAGAAAACTACTGGACCGATTTGGCTGAAATTTTTTTCTGTTATACCCAACATTCTGCTGAAGGTTTTAGTACCACTTTTGTCAATAAATAAAAAGTATAAAGTTCATAAAAAATTAAAAACAATTGCACCTATATTATACAGGGTGATTCTTTTAAGTGGGTACACTAATTATCTCAAAAAGTATTCATGTTTCTGAAAATATTTTTTTACATAGTTTCAAATTGTTAAAAAAACAACGTTTTTATTAAAAAATTATATTTTTAAATATTTTTTATCATTATAATTTTTTAAGTTTTTTACTTTTTTGAATAACAACATAGATTTTTAATTTCATATTCCAAAGCAGAATAATTTTCTGAGTATTTTGATACAAAAAATTCGATTTTAGGGTAAGTAGTTTATGAGTTATACTTATTTAAAGTTTAGACAAGCGGAGTAGTGGACAAACATTTTGCGGGGTAACCCCGTACCACTCCACTCCGCTTGTCTAAACTTTAAATACATATAACTCATAAACTACTAGCCCTAAATTCAATTTTTATATGTTACTATGGTTACTTTATAGTATCTGTTTATTAATAAAAAAAGTATTTGGCCAAAATTCGCATTATGAGCGTATGAAATTTAATTTAAATTTTGACATATTTCGTATAAATTCGAACTTTAAGCACTTATAAAAAAAAATTGTGACTAACGATTTCGGATTTTTTTTTTATCACTTTAAGAACAACTTATAAGAAACCTTGTATTAAATTTTCAAGATTTTCTGGCCACCCAAAAAATTTTTATCGGCATTTGAAGAAAAAAAACTTAGAAAAGTCGAAAATTTCAATTGTCTATAAGTAGCTTAAAAATGGTCAAAATATTTTGAAAATTTAACTGTAAAGAGATAACCATAATATAAACGTTTGGTGAAATTTTCAAGTATTTACAATGATTGGTTTTTGAGTTACAGCAAAATCAAAAAATCGATTTTGTCGAAAAGTGGTTTTTCGTAAAATTGCCATTTTTCTGTCATTTTTTTTTTTTTCTCGATTTTTTTGAAAACTATTTGAAAATTTTAATTTTGACCCCTCAAAGTACCAACTAGATTCAATTTCCTATTTAAAGAGGGGCTGAAGTCAAAAATCGGAGCATTATTACTGCTCCAAATATTGTCGTCAGACACAAAAAAAAAAAAAAAAACACACATCATTGTAAAAGCAATACATTCATCACTTCGTTCAGAATCTAAAATTATTTATTGGTGACAGAGTATGCCAATCCCATTTTTCCCAAAAGGTTTTAATAACTCATGTTATAAGTAACTTACAAAACAGTAGTTCTAGTTCTAGAGTAAGTATTTATGACAATGATTAAAAAAAAAAAATTTCATAAATTAAAAGAAAAATTTCTTCTTGCAGACAATTTTAAAGGAAGGAGCTACTCCTCTACTAGTCCAGAGGCCTACTAGTCTTGATGATAGTGTTGATGAAATTATGGCCTTGCCTCTTATACAAAATTCACCTGATTATCTAGAATTAAAAACTGATAGTTTTGAACTGGTAAATATTATTAAAACTGTTGTAAAAATATTCTAAATACATATAACTACATAAGGATACTTTTTAAAAATAGTATTTAACTTGTATAAGTATATTAAATTATTTAAGAAGGTATATTAAAGAAAAAACATATTTTGATTAAACTATTAATTAGGTACCTATCAATAATACTAGAAATTATAGAAAAACAGTGTTGTAAAATAATAATAAATACATTATTTAAGATAAAAAAAAAACAATTAAAATTACCTGTAAAATTTTATTTTTGATTGTTTTATTTAGTATTTTATTATAACATTGAATTATTAACATTTAACACAAACTTAAATATAATAATAAACCTGGTATTAATTTCTTTTTTAATAAATGACATTATTTTAGAAACAGTACACTAACAAAAGAGTAGTTACAAGAATAGTTGTGCATCAAGCAAAAAAAAAATAGCCAAGAACGATTTTCACCAGTTGAAAATATTGATGATATAAATACAATTTATAAACAAATTTATTTTGATTCTAAATCCATTAATTTTCCTCTAAATTGGCAAAGAATAACTCCTGCAAACAAAAAAAGTGTAATGTTTTGTAAAATTTTATTAAAAGACGATTTAACACCATACTTTGAAAAGGCAGTTATTATTGATGAGCAGGCCACAGTTAAACTGTTTTTATTCAACAGTATCCAAGTTAACATTGAGAAACTTGAATTAACATCAAATATAATTTTAGATCTTCGTGAATTAGAAGATATTATTTTAAAATTTTCTAAAACTACTATTTGTACTGGTACTTTTATTCCTACAGAATTGTTAAAGTATAAGCCTAAGTATGAATCTATTACATGTTTTTTGTTTTTTTTTTTATAGTTTAGTGCATTAACAATAATACATGTTTGTGAGCATCAATGTGAACTATATTAAAATGTAATATGTAATAATTATTTAAAATTTAAACTTAACATACTGTGATTTAATTAAAAAATATATACCTTTGTATCCTAGATACTTCAACGTTCTTTAAAATGGTTAGATAGCTGGGAGTCTAATGTCATATCTGGGAATATAACTGAAAGTGAATTTTTAACCAAAAGCACGGCAGAAGGTTTAAGAGTTACCATAAGTTCATGTATAGAATTGGTAAATTACATGAAGGAGAAATATGATTTTGACTACATTCTCACAGGAAAAATTAACCAGGACGCCCTTGAAGTAAATATAAATAAAATTTAGCGATTTAAGATAATATACTTTTATTATTAATAAATTTACATTGTTTTTCCTTTTTTTTAAGCGATTTTTTGGTACAGTGAGAATGGCTTCTGGAGCAAACAACCATCCCTCCACACCTATATTTTTGCAAGTGTACAAGTTGCTTACAGTATATGCCATCTTGAAACCTCCCAAGTACGGAAATTGTACTGTAGAAAAAACAGATATTAGTAGTCATCTAATAAAAATATCAGACATACAAAGTATTTATACCAGTTCAGAGCCTTCAGCATTGGAAAAACTACAAAAAAAACTTGATGGCTTTGTAAATCAAGATGAATGGGAATTTTCTGACATCGTTGAACACGATTATTCCATTGCGCCTATTGTTAACTGTTTGAAGTACTATGTGGCAGGCTACTTAAGTCATCAAGTAACTAAGAGATCAAGTTGCATAAAATGTAAATCAGCATTTACTGTCGTATCGAATTTTAAACCACAAGCTGATCTTACAAATATTAAAAGCAGAGGATGGTTAAAACACCCAAACCCATATTTGTACAACTTAATAATTGCTATTGAAGATGAATTTATGAAACATGTGAATAGCAATACAGTTGTTGATGATATTATTGAAGGTTTGATTACTCAGTATGGTTCTTTCACATTTCCATGTACTGAACATAAAGACTATATAATATCGTTTACAATAAAATATTATATTAATATGCGTTTAAGACAATATACAAAACAATCCAATCAAGAAAAAGTAAAGGAAAATGATAAAAAAAAAAAATTATCCAAATTTTGTACTTCTTAGAACTTTTAAACTATATTATATAATAATAAATTAAAATATGCTATGAATTCTAAAAGAAATAGAACTCTTTTAATAATGTGTTTATTTTATTTTATTATTTTATTCTGAGTTATCTAGGTACTGGCTTTGTTGAAAAACTGATTTCTTCAATTAATTGCTGTCATATTATTACTTATTCTTTGAAACCTTTTAGTTCTTGTCATTTTCTCTTTACGTACTAATACTTATAAAATACTTTAGTCTTAAAACTACGTATAATTTAATAAAATGAAATTTATTATAATAGTAATAATAGTATTATAAATTTAAAAATTATAATCTAATTAATCTATACTATAATATAATATACTATTTTTTTTTTTATAATAATTGTTAAAGTTTATTGTTTAAGGCCGTGGTTCTACATTATAGTTTTTTTTTTATCAATCACAAACTTTGACAAGTAGAGCGCTTCACCTGACCGGGTCCCGGACATTAACGGCACATTTATTATCGTGTTTTATGACAAGAGTTGCATAGGGCTGTCTTCTATTATCATCGATAAAATAATTTGATATAAACAACTATTATCGCGGTCTTGGAGTTTGGACTATTCATCTATTCACAGATTAAGAAATGCAATTAGGACATCATAAATAAAAATAATTCGTAATTGGTTATAATATCAAACAATAATACTGACATACGTTTTGTATTGCTACTGTTTACTGTAATAAATTGATAATTACATACACAGATAATTAAGGTCGTACAACAGAAGCACTTTTAGTATTAATTATTCACAGGGCCGGACGAAGGTTTTTTGCCGCCCTAGGCCAATCTAATTTACGCTGCCCTGTGCAATAGTTAATTTTTTGGAGAGGTGGGGGTTGAATAAAATAAGGACATTCATTTTTATCTATGAACCATTGTTTATTTAAAAAAATAAAATGTTTTGACTTACTTAAGTTTTCTTTACAAAATATAAAATAATAATAATAAAATTAAAATAAATGTTGGGTATGAAATAGAACACTGAACAAGTAATATTTTTGACCATCATATCATATTTACATAATACATTCATTATCGTTATAATAGATCAAAAATATGTATTTAATTTTACACTAAAAAATATTTAACTAAAATATTAAAAATATATTAAATAAAATTAATTTTGCGAGCCTTTTCTTGGGCAAAATCAATTAGTAAACTTTTAAATTCCAGATTTTCCATTACTTCTTTTCCAATAGAATAGAAATTGTAGCAAAATCACTTAACCTTTCTTGATTCATAGAAGACCTTAAATAGTTTTTAATTATTTTTAATTTTGAAAAGCTCCGTTCACCAGATGCGACCGACACAGGCATAGTTAAAATAATTCGTAGTGCTACAGCTACATTTGGTACAAAATTGTTATTATTTACAATAAATTGTAATACTTCTAATGGAGTACTGTTGGGTTTTAATAACTCGGATATTGCTACTAACTCATCTGTCATTTCTATGGCATCAATATCTGAATTACTAACATTTTCATTTTCTGATAGTAGCAATTGAAGATCCATACAATTTTTCACAATGTTATCTTTCGTTATACTTTTTAGACTACTTATATCATACAAAAATTTAAAGTTATTGCAATGGTTATGTAATTTTTCAAATCTTTCTTCGAGAGAATTGAGAGCTACGTCTAATATATAAAAGTATAATTCAACTTTAAATTTAGTTTTTAAATTAATTATGGGTTCATCTGGTTGTTCATAAGAAAAGAACACAGTTTTCTTTTTTCGTGGGCGTATAGAAGTTTGTTGCGTAAAAGAAGCCTCAATATCCAATTCAAGAGCTATGGTTTCAGCATCTTTTAAAAATTTATCAAAATTCTTATCACATCGAATTTTTTTTAAAAAATTTATAGTTTCAGATAAAATATTTTCTGCGCCAGATATATCTAATGTTACTTTCTGTAACACTTTACTCGCTAGATTTATTTGATTTAAAATTGAGTGCCAAATTACAACGCAACACACAAAGTAAAATTTTTTTAGCTAAAGATTCAGCTTCTAATCAGGTAATTTGATCAAAAGATATATCCTGACTTATTTCGTATAATGAATCAAATATTTCACCTGCTTGATATCTGAATGGTCTGATTGCATCTATTCTACTCTCCCATCTAGTTTCACTTAATGGCTTTAAAGTTAATTGTGTTATATGTTTTTTTAAAACAGCCCATCGACGAGTAGAACCACGTAAAAATACAAATATAGCTTGAATTTGAATAAAAAATTTGCTTGCTTCAGTTGATGATTTAGCAGTATCATTTACAACTAAATTTAGTGTATGAGCATGACATGGCACAAAAAAAGCACGACTATTTATATCTAAAATTTTTTTTTGTACACCAGAATTACGACCTTTTATGTTTGAGCCATTATCATAACCTTGCCCTCGCATATCCTGTATTGGAATTTTATTTATTTTTAATTCTGACAATATTGCATTTGTAAGTTCCTGACCTGTGGTAATATCAACCGGAATAAACCCAAGAAAATGTTCACAAATATCTACTTTTTTTGTATCTCGGTTAATATCAACAAACAGTATAGTTATTGACATTTGTTCTACTCTACTTTTATCGGGAGTACAATCTACAATTATTGAATAATATTGAATAATACTTAGCATTTTTTAACTTTTCAAGTATTTTTTTTTTAATTGCTTGAGAAAGTAAATGTATAATTTCATTTTGAATCCCCTTACCTAGATAATGATTATGAATCTCCTTATTTTGAATTCTGCGAACATGTTCTGATAAAACACTATCAAATTTTGCCAGTAGCTGTACTAATCCGAGAAAATTGCCATAATTGTTTTCGTAAAGAACATCGTTTGTACCTCGAAGAGGTAAACATTGTTTACCAAGAAAATCAATGATTGCCATTAAACGCTCAAGTACATTTTGCCAATGCCGAGTTTCATTATTTAATACACGTTGATGGGCAGCATCTATAGTTTGATTGCTATTTAATCTAGTAAACAGTTCCATCCATTTTTTTAAAGAATTAAAATGTATTTTGCTTGTTTCATGTTCTTTAACTGTATTGTGTACATTTTTCCAATCATTACAGCCAAATTTAGTCAGTGCATAATTTTCACTAGGTACTAAATATTTTACAACAAAAACAGTACACGACGTCATTTTTAACAGAATAAATTAACCACGTACGTTCTATAACTTCACCATTTTTTAATGCTTTACTTAAAATTGAAATTGGAAACCGTCGATTTAACGCATCTCTAGGATATTTGAAATCTTTATTTGGTTTAGTGGGACCTGTTTTTACTAATTGAAGTCGTAATGAATCTGAAAAAATCGCTGGCCATGTCCCGGGGTCAGATATGTTATTTTCATTTTCATTATATTTAATACTCGTATTTTCTTCCGAAGTTGTGTTTATTTCATTATTGAAAATGTCAATGCTATCGGAAATTTGTTTTGAGTTACCAACTTCTTTTAAACTGTCAGTAACTCCTAAGGTATTTGGTTCTTCTAAAATAATTTTAGAATCTGTTTCTGGATTATTTAAAACTTCATTATTTTTTTTTTAAATATTTTTCAAAGGAACCAGAGTTTTTTTTAATTTCTTCATCACGTTTTAATTTTTGTTTTCGATATGCAGCTCCTGATAACCGTATACGTTTTTGCTCTGACATATTCAATAAATATTAACGTGATTTATTTATTTTAATAAAAATTTTACACGTTCATGCACTTGGTCCACTATCACTATCACTCTACAGCAGCGGTCCTCACCAGGATTTTAGAAAGGGCCAAATGTAATTTTTGAAAATTCCTTGCGGGCCGCATACCTACATTTTTAGTGATAATAATTAAAAATATAAAAATTATATATACATTATTATACATATATATATTATACATTTTGTTAGGAAAGGGTATTGTAGGAAAAAGTCACACATGTTTTCATTTATATTATTAGTAAAGTATATATTTATTAAATTATTAGATTGATAATTTTTAATTTAGCTTTTGATTAATTTATTTGATTTAATGTTGTTTTGATGTTGATGGACGGTACCTCTCTGTTTGTTTTATGATCTTGTTTATGTCTACGGGTGTATTTGATGTTGACAACCGCAGTAAATCGTCCAAATGCACATCACTCAAACGATTTCTGTATTTGTTTTTTATAAATGTTAACTTACTAAAAGCAGCTTCACACAAATATGTCGACCCAAAAAATGTTATAATAGCTTTTACATTAGATAAAAGGGAAGGATATTGATGTTCCTCAAGTGTATTCCAAAATTCCATTGCATTATTTTTATCATTAAAAATATCTTTTAATGTTATGTCCTCCTGTAAGTCAATTAATTCGTTTTTCAATAAACCAATGTTATGATTCATAATATTAATTTCAAATATTTCTTTTGTAGTTACTGCCCACGGATTTTCAATAAATCGAAATGCATTTCTTAAGTTTTTAATATCATTGAAACGACTGTTTATTTCATTTTTTAAAGTGACCAATAGTTCAAGCAATTGTGGTTTTAGAGTTTCTATATCAGTATCATCAGAAAAAATGTTATTTTCTTTTTTCATTACATCAAAATTGGAAAAACTTGAAAAATCATTATCAGATACTTCTTCAATGTACATTTTGAGCTTTTCTTCAAAAGCAAAAATCTTACTGGCCATGTGAGGGATAAGTTTATTTTCTCCTTGCAGATTTGTTTGAAGTATATTTAAACTTTTTGTTACATCTGCAAAAAATGCAAGTTTGTACCAAAATTCTAATGAGTTTATTTCAGGAAATTCACCTTTTTGTTCGTGGATAAATAATTTAATTTCTTCACGAAGAGAAAAAAATCGTTCTAAGACTTTACCTTTGCTTAGCCATCGTACTTCAGTATGAAACATAATATCACTGTATTGGGAATTTAGTTCGGAAAGAAATTCTTTAAATTTTCTGTGATTTAAATCTCTAGCTCTGATAAAATTGACGATTTTAATTGCTTTATTCATGACAACACGAAAATCATTTGGAAATTTGCATGATAAATTTTCTTGATTAGTTTTGGTTTTACAATTTTATTCTTAATAAGAGTAACAAGACCAGAATTAGTTCCAATCATTGAAGGACAACCGTCTGTACATATGGAAATTAAATTTTTCCAATCTATTTTATTTTTTTCAAAAAATGTAGAAATTGTTTCAAAATAATCCACACCACGAGTTTGGTTTTTCATCGGTATGACTTTCAAAAAGTCTTCTTTAATAATATTATCTTTTGAACAAAACCTAACAAAAAGTATTAATTGAGAAGTAGAGCTTATATCTACTGACGAATCTAATGCTAAAGAAAAAAATCGGCAATCTATTAATTCGTTGATCACTGAATCGAATACTTGATTTCCAAGATGTTCGATCCTACGAACACATGTAGCATCAGATAACTGCAGATTTGAAATTTGGTCACGTATTTCTTTAAAATTGGAAAAAGACTGTAGAGTCTACAGTCTACGGCAAAAATTATGTACGTGTTAGGCGGGCGGCTGAAAGTCCGGGACTAAATGCCGTTAGCCGTTGTGTCATTAACCATTATTTTCAAATTAAATGATAATTCTAAACTCGATAAGAACGTGCTTTCGTCTGTAGTCAATTAGTGCATGTACCATCGTTATCGCCGTTTTATTTATATTCATGCAGTATTACGACTTTAGTGCGTTCTCGGAAAACTGTTTTTGTATATTTTGATTATTACGCATTGATGGTTGCAAAGTTTCACTAAAACCATAATGTTTTAAAATGATTTGGCCCTCTTGATACTTATTTAATATATTTAATAAATTATAGGTTTGATCCTAAAAATAAAACCAAAAATAAAACAATTTCTACTTGAAAACAAAAACAAACCTAATATTATAAGTATTAAGTAGGTATCTATACGAGTATACATTTTAAATATATATTAAAATATTAAATACACAATATGTCTCCTATCTAACTAATTTATGTATATACCATATTCATATACATTAATTAATAATTAATAACAAAGTACAAAAAATAAAATGTTTCACCTACATGATGTATATTTATATTAGTATCTGAAGACTTTTCAGGCAAGTTTATCAAAATAGTATGTTCACTACTAACATCACTAACATCAGCAGCATTGCTACATAGTATTTCTGCATCTAAGGACATTTGTGACACTTATAAAATAGGTTGTTAATTTTTATAGAAGGGTCTTAGCAAGTTACCTACCATCATTTTTGCCCACCAACATGATTTCCCTAAAGTTTCCATTTGATAATAAATCAAAATTGTCCTCATTTGATATTTTAATAACATCCTAAAAATAAACAATGTAATATCAAATACATTTTTATAGAACATAATATTCTACAATATAAATATCATTTAATTATTATGAAGTTATAAATTATTATCATGGTCAGTAAATTGTAATTGTATAATACTCAATGAGTTCATAGTAAGCATGTTGGTACAGCTACTTATAATATGCATAATACATATTTTAATAATAATATTCATAGGTATGTAATATGTTTTTATAATTTATAAAAAAATTGTTTGAAATAAATTAAACATTTTTCTAGTTTACTTACAGAATTTGACAATTGAGGGGTTTTTAAATCAACAATACATTGCCATATTTTTGACCGTTTAGAAATTTTAGGGACCAGTTCTGTTAGCATTGACTCGGTTAACGATCTAAATGATGATTCGTCTATTTCTTCATCTAGATAGATACATAAAAAAACACATGATTGGTATAAAATGAATTTTTTTTTTTATAATTATAATCGATCCAATCTATTTAACCTGTCGTTGATATCACTACCCATGTACCTAATGTTCCAAAATTGTACGTACACCTTATGGTTTTTTGATAGTAATGAGTAATGACCATAAACATAGACCTATAAACTAAATTTAAAAATTAATATAATTTTAGGTCTATGTTAATGACCATGATGAATTAAATTGATATCCAATAGTTATCTAAATAATAGGTACCTAGCAAGGTAAAACAACGATTCCGACGACAGGTTAAAGCAAGCACATTTTATCTAAATTACTTATTTCTAAAACGCTCAATAACGATTTCGCCAACGTTTAAACTCGTTAGAGTATTTAAGACAAAACTGTCCATAACATTAATATAATATGGTATATGGAAAGAATGACGTTTAAAAATATTTTATTAATGAACACCACAACAATATAATATTTAGACACGACAAACACTGAAAGTCTGAAACACGTTTTAGTTTTCGGAACTATGAATGATTGAATTGAATCAAATAAGTGAAATAACCTCAAATAGTAAAATAGTCTAAAGTAATGTGTCAAACGTATAATCATTTATAGTTGGACCAATATTATCAAAACATTAGAATTCCAATTACGTTAAATTGGGCTAAATATAGTACATAGTTGTATCAACTATAATATTTGTTGATAACAATTTAAATGCATTATCTGGTTATTATTACTATTTTATATTTGTATGCTAACCTTTTATTATAGTCAAAAAATTATCAACTAGGTTGAATAGTTCAACTAACTAAAATATAGCGCAGTTCAATCGAAATAATACAACAATTATAATTTAGTACTTAGAAATAAATAGTGTTATTAGTATGACAATATAAAAAGTTGTATCAATTGTAATTTCACTAACTTATTACTGTAGTAAAATTATTTTTTTCCGTGAGTCAACATTGGATTTTTAAACATTATTAGAACGCGCGAAAATACGTCAAAAGTCAATGCTGTCAACATGTGGTTGTATCGCAATTACCATCAAGTTTTTTTTGTAGTTTTTCCAATGCTGAAGGCTCTGAACTGGTATAAATACTTTGTATGTCTGATATTTTTATTAGATGACTACTAATATCTGTTTTTTCTACAGTACAATTTCCGTACTTGGGAGGTTTCAAGATGGCATATACTGTAAGCAGGGTTGCGAAGTGTTTAAAACAATTGGTTTTAAACGTGTGTTTTAAACGTTTTAAACATGACTCCTTGTTTTAAACATTTAATACATCAACGTTTAAAACATAACGTTTAAAACATGTTTTTTTTATAGTCTTTTAAAACAAAATTATTTATCTTATTTTCAAAAATTAATCTAGGATGTTGGTCACACTGTCATAGAAATGTTCAAGATACAAACTACGGTAAATAAAATTGTCAGTTAGTATCTAAATGCCATAATGATAACATTGATAACTAAATTACGGTCACGGACTATAGATATAAGGTTATATTTTGTTAATTAATAATTCCATGTTCGTGTTTATTATAAATTATAATCTATAAAAAATATTATTATTATCCATTATAATTTATAACTATAGTCTATAATTAACTATTAAGTTTTATATTTTTATATATAATGGCTTCAACGGGTAGAAGAAAAGATCCTGTTTGGAATTATTTTCTAGAAATAAAACCAAATGGTACTACTAAAAGTACTCGAGCGAAGTGTATAAAATGCAATTTTGAAATGTCTGGGCTAGTAGATCGAATGAAAACACATCTAAATAAATGTAATGTAGCTTCAATATCAAATGAAGTTCAAATCGATGAAGAACTAAGATGTTTTGATAATAATGGTATGTACATTTAATACATGACTCTTTTGGCATAAATGACAATTGATAATGTTGATATTGACGTACAACCAATTTTTTTTCGCAAGTCATGTACTTTTCACTTGCAATTATAATATTATTGTCACTTATGGGTTATGGCCTACGGGCTATAACTTTTGTTACATTCGACTGTTAAGCCACACTGTTTATTGTATTGCACTCTATTTAATGAAATTACTTATTAGCACTAGCAACATTATCAGTAGACACTAGACAGTAAGTCACCAAAATTGTATTAACTTGTTATTAATATCTAATGTTTTACTAATATTAATATAGATTCTAGTAGTTTAAGATTGCATACTACTACTCATACCAATGATAGTTCAATGAATGTTGAAACTTGCATAAAGCGTTTTTGTACTGATACACCATCTACAGGATCACAAATATCTACATCAATCAGTAAGTTTGTTATACGAACAAGTGATAAAGATAAAAAAAAATTTGATGTTCAAATTGCCAAATATATATATGCGACAAATTCGTCATTTGCTTTTGTTGAACATAAGGAGTTTAAAAAAATGATTCAGTTAATTCGTCCTGGCTACAAACCTCCCAATCGTGATCAAATTGGCAATAAGTTATTAGATCAAGTGTTTAACGAGGTGGATGAAGACATTAAAAAAATTCTTAAAGGTAAAATTGTATGTATGGCAATGGACGGGTGGAGCAACATACACAATGAACCAATAATATGCATATCGGTGTACAATTTAGAAGATGAAATAGTATGTTTAATTGATACAATTGAGACAAAAGCTGAAAGTCATAATGCAGAGTATTTATTAAAATTGGCTGTTGAATCGATAAAAAAATGTAAGTCATATGGTTGTGATGTTCGCAGTATGGTTACAGATAATGCTGCTAATATGAGGAAAATGCGATTAGAACTTAGTACATCAGATTTGAGCTCTAATGAATATTCACATTTAGACATAATAACTTATGGTTGTTCATCACACATTTTAAATTTGCTAGCTCATGATTTAGAAGATACAGTTATTAAAAATAAGGTAAAACAAATTATTAAATATTTCAAGTTTCACCATTTTCCTGCTGCTAAATATAAAGAACTTGGTGGTTCATCTTTGGTACTTCCTTTTGATGTTCGTTGGAATACAATGTTTGACTGTCTGCAATCCTACATCGATAATTGGCCAATTTTATACAAAGTATGTGTTGATCATAGAGCAGCAATTGATTCTAAGATAACTTCAATGGTAATAGATATGAATTTGAAAACCAATACAGAAGCATTTATAGTCAAGTTAAAAAAATTGTCTTGGGCTTTAGATGTATCACAAAAAGATAATTGTACAATAGCAGATGTGGTTGAAATGTGGATTGATCTTAAAGATTTTTTTATAAACGAGTTTAGTACTGAAAGTGATGAAATAAAAATATTTGAGAAAAGGTATGATATGGCTATTCAAGATGTTCATTATTTAGCTAATATATTACATCCAAAATATAGAGGACAGAAATTAAATGTAGATCAACATGATTCAGCTTTAGAATATGCTAATCTTTATTTTCCAACTGCTATGTCAGAAATTATATCATTTCAAGCTCAAACTAGCCCATTTAAAGGATACTTATTCAGTGACAATGCAATAAAAAATATTTCAGCTCTTATATGGTGGAAAGCATTAATAAAACAAAATAAAATTTCCAAAGATTTAACTTATTTAGTAGAGCAACTTTTCACATCAATTTGCAGTTCTGCCGGTATAGAGAGACTTTTTTCAACCTTTGGTTATGTCCATTCAAAAACTAGAAACCGTCTTGGAGTGGAAAAAGCTTCAAAACTTGTAACAATTTTCAAACATTTAAATAAACCAAACAAAGAATAAGCTGTTGCCATTTCCCAGCTATACATTTTATTATTTATTTAAGATTTTTATTTAAGAATTTGTTGTTTTTTTTTATTTTTTATTACAAGTTAAAATTTTGAAACTATTGTTATATAATATACAAACACTAAGTCAGTATCTAATTTACTAAAGACTGAATTGACACTTAAGAAAAAAATAAAATTTAGGTTATCTCCTATTCCTATATTAGTATTTATTATACTGTTTTTAAAAGAACTAATTGTTTATTTTGAAATATTTTACCTTACATTGTACTAAGAAATAAGTTTTCATTAATTTTGATTTTTATATGTTTTTATTTTACTTATTAATTATTATAAAGTTTGTAAGAATAAAATAAAACAGATTTATTGATGTTATTAGTTGTTAGTTTGTTACTTGTTACTTGTTAGTTTGTTACCTAATATTATAAATTATCTGTCATATTGATATAGAAAAATTATTTGTATGTTGACCCTTTTTATGTACTGGTAGTTGGTACTCATACTGAACGTTATTATCTATTTAATAGTCAATGAATATTTTCTTCTTATAATAATTAATTTATACTTATTTGTTATATTACTCATCACTCATTAGTTATTAGTTATTGACACTTATAATATCTGCAATAAAAGTATATAAATTAAAATCCTCTTTAGTTCTGTTAATGTTACAGAAAAAACCGTTTTAAAAAAGCAAAATATTTTTAAAAAAAACCTAGTTTTAAACAAAAAAAACAGTTTTAAACAATGTTTAAAACAAACAAACTAACTAACAATAAAAAACTGTTTAAATCATAAAAAACATTGTTTTAAACAAAAAAAACGGTTTTTTGGTTTTTTTTTAAAAAAACTGTTTTTTTTGCAACCCTGACTGTAAGCAACTTGTACACTTGCAAAAATGTAGGTGTGGAGGGATGGTTGTTTGCTCCAGAAGCCATTCTCACTGTACCAAAAAATCGCTTAAAAAAAAGGAAAAACAATGTAAATTTATTAATAATAAAAGTATATTATCTTAAATCGCTAAATTTTATTTATATTTACTTCAAGGGCGTCCTGGTTAATTTTTCCTGTGAGAATGTAGTCAAAATCATATTTCTCCTTCATGTAATTTACCAATTCTATACATGAACTTATGGTAACTCTTAAACCTTCTGCCGTGCTTTTGGTTAAAAATTCACTTTCAGTTATATTCCCAGATATGACATTAGACTCCCAGCTATCTAACCATTTTAAAGAACGTTGAAGTATCTAGGATACAAAGGTATATATTTTTTAATTAAATCACAGTATGTTAAGTTTAAATTTTAAATAATTATTACATATTACATTTTAATATAGTTCACATTGATGCTCACAAACATGTATTATTGTTAATGCACTAAACTATAAAAAAAAAAACAAAAAACATGTAATAGATTCATACTTAGGCTTATACTTTAACAATTCTGTAGGAATAAAAGTACCAGTACAAATAGTAGTTTTAGAAAATTTTAAAATAATATCTTCTAATTCACGAAGATCTAAAATTATATTTGATGTTAATTCAAGTTTCTCAATGTTAACTTGGATACTGTTGAATAAAAACAGTTTAACTGTGGCCTGCTCATCAATAATAACTGCCTTTTCAAAGTATGGTGTTAAATCGTCTTTTAATAAAATTTTACAAAACATTACACTTTTTTTGTTTGCAGGAGTTATTCTTTGCCAATTTAGAGGAAAATTAATGGATTTAGAATCAAAATAAATTTGTTTATAAATTGTATTTATATCATCAATATTTTCAACTGGTGAAAATCGTTCTTGGCTATTTTTTTTTTGCTTGATGCACAACTATTCTTGTAACTACTCTTTTGTTAGTGTACTGTTTCTAAAATAATGTCATTTATTAAAAAAGAAATTAATACCAGGTTTATTATTATATTTAAGTTTGTGTTAAATGTTAATAATTCAATGTTATAATAAAATACTAAATAAAACAATCAAAAATAAAATTTTACAGGTAATTTTAATTGTTTTTTTTTTATCTTAAATAATGTATTTATTATTATTTTACAACACTGTTTTTCTATAATTTCTAGTATTATTGATAGGTACCTAATTAATAGTTTAATCAAAATATGTTTTTTCTTTAATATACCTTCTTAAATAATTTAATATACTTATACAAGTTAAATACTATTTTTAAAAAGTATCCTTATGTAGTTATATGTATTTAGAATATTTTTACAACAGTTTTAATAATATTTACCAGTTCAAAACTATCAGTTTTTAATTCTAGATAATCAGGTGAATTTTGTATAAGAGGCAAGGCCATAATTTCATCAACACTATCATCAAGACTAGTAGGCCTCTGGACTAGTAGAGGAGTAGCTCCTTCCTTTAAAATTGTCTGCAAGAAGAAATTTTTCTTTTAATTTATGAAATTTTTTTTTTTAATCATTGTCATAAATACTTACTCTAGAACTAGAACTACTGTTTTGTAAGTTACTTATAACATGAGTTATTAAAACCTTTTGGGAAAAATGGGATTGGCATACTCTGTCACCAATAAATAATTTTAGATTCTGAACGAAGTGATGAATGTATTGCTTTTACAATGATGTGTGTTTTTTTTTTTTTTTTTGTGTCTGACGACAATATTTGGAGCAGTAATAATGCTCCGATTTTTGACTTCAGCCCCTCTTTAAATAGGAAATTGAATCTAGTTGGTACTTTGAGGGGTCAAAATTAAAATTTTCAAATAGTTTTCAAAAAAATCGAGAAAAAAAAAAAATGACAGAAAAATGGCAATTTTACGAAAAACCACTTTTCGACAAAATCGATTTTTTGATTTTGCTGTAACTCAAAAACCAATCATTGTAAATACTTGAAAATTTCACCAAACGTTTATATTATGGTTATCTCTTTACAGTTAAATTTTCAAAATATTTTGACCATTTTTAAGCTACTTATAGACAATTGAAATTTTCGACTTTTCTAAGTTTTTTTTCTTCAAATGCCGATAAAAATTTTTTGGGTGGCCAGAAAATCTTGAAAATTTAATACAAGGTTTCTTATAAGTTGTTCTTAAAGTGATAAAAAAAAAATCCGAAATCGTTAGTCACAATTTTTTTTTATAAGTGCTTAAAGTTCGAATTTATACGAAATATGTCAAAATTTAAATTAAATTTCATACGCTCATAATGCGAATTTTGGCCAAATACTTTTTTTATTAATAAACAGATACTATAAAGTAACCATAGTAACATATAAAAATTGAATTTAGGGCTAGTAGTTTATGAGTTATATGTATTTAAAGTTTAGACAAGCGGAGTGGAGTGGTACGGGGTTACCCCGCAAAATGTTTGTCCACTACTCCGCTTGTCTAAACTTTAAATAAGTATAACTCATAAACTACTTACCCTAAAATCGAATTTTTTGTATCAAAATACTCAGAAAATTATTCTGCTTTGGAATATGAAATTAAAAATCTATGTTGTTATTCAAAAAAGTAAAAAACTTAAAAAATTATAATGATAAAAAATATTTAAAAATATAATTTTTTAATAAAAACGTTGTTTTTTTAACAATTTGAAACTATGTAAAAAAATATTTTCAGAAACATGAATACTTTTTGAGATAATTAGTGTACCCACTTAAAAGAATCACCCTGTATAATATAGGTGCAATTGTTTTTAATTTTTTATGAACTTTATACTTTTTATTTATTGACAAAAGTGGTACTAAAACCTTCAGCAGAATGTTGGGTATAACAGAAAAAAATTTCAGCCAAATCGGTCCAGTAGTTTTCTCGGTTAGCGCGGTCGAAGAAAAACCCTTACAATTTTATATAATAGTATAGATAATATAATGCCTACGAATGTCGAGTTTTTCACACAATCGTATTCGTTAGCCACATCTGGACAACCGTACAGGCGGGGTGTAAAATACCATCATCTGGCGGCAAAGGTCAACCCGTCAGTCGCTTGTGATCGAAACGACACATTCCGATTAGTTATACGGTGCGCATGATCCGCTAAGCGGATGGCCCTTTTCGTCCGTAATATGCGCATATGCGTTTATCAATCGATGTATCCGCTCGATATTGTACACGTCGATAGATTATGGTGGGGATGTCTGCTGATAATAATTTTAGACGAGCGGCCATCGGTCAGTGAATATTAAATCAGTCGTATTTTCTCAACTATCCGAAGCAGTCTTCTCTTCATATTATCGTCCATCTACACTACAGTCTAGATTTACAACATCTCCGTTCAAATAAAGTGGGTTTTGTTTAATAAAAATTAATATTATTATTATATGCAATCGAGTGTAATGTCTATAATTTTAGATTCTGAACGGAGTGAAGAATGTATTGATTTTACAATGATGTGTGTTTTTATTTTTTTTGTTTTTTTATTTTTTTTATTTTTTTAGTTTTGTGTCTGACGACAACATTTGGAGCAGTAAAAATGCTTCGATTTTGGACTTCAGCCTCTCTTTGAAAAGGAAATCGAATCTAGTTGGTACTTTGGGGGGTCAAAAGTTAAAAATTTTCAATATTTTTTAAATGAGTCGGGAAAAACCCTAAAAAAATGAGGGAAAAACGGGATTTTTTACGCAAAATCAGTTTTCGACAAAATCAATATTTTTATTTTGCTATAACTCAAAAACTAATAGATGTAAATACTTGAAATTTTCACCAAATGTTTACATTAGCGTTCTCCATACACAGTTAAATTTTCAAAGAATTTAGACTTTTTTTGTGCTATTTATAGACAATTGAAATTTTTAATTTTTTTTAGTATTTTTTTTTAAAATAACGATAAAAATTTTTTGGCCCTCCAGAAAATCTTGAAAATTTAATACAAGGTTTCTTATAAGTTGTTCTTAAAGTGATAAAAAAAAATCCGAAATCGTTAGTCACAATTTTTTTTTATAAGTGCTTAAAGTTCGAATTTATACGAAATATGTCAAAATTTAAATTAAATTTCATACGCTCATAATGCGAATTTTGGCCAAATACTTTTTTTATTAATAAACAGATACTATAAAGTAACCATAGTAACATATAAAAACTATACTATTTGTTTCAAAATAGAATATATGACAACATTTAAATATAATATATCCTAAACTGACAAATCATCTTCGTTCAGAATCGTTTTTCGTATACAATGATACCTATCATTGCATTCAAATTTAACCTACCATAGTCCGAGGTTCACCCCATCCCCTAATATACAGCAGAGCGATACCCACTTACCCGCTTTTTTATTTGTTTTTGATGTCCAACTTTCAATGCGATTTTTAGTGACACGAAATGTAGGTACAATAGGTACATTCGAAGTAGAACAATCGCAAAATGAACATCGTTTTGGAATTATTGTTACAACACAACACAATACAAGTTTATGATCACAGTAAAAAAATAATTATGTATGAAGGTATAAAATAATGGACGACTCGAATCTTGATTAATGTACTCAAGCCTCATTGCCTCAATAGTATATATTGCACTTATTGCAGTGACAAAGATATATCTCGGAATTTCTCCCCTCCTTGACCCACCTTTTTTTTAACTAATATTTTATGGTTATAGTTGTTTTTTTTTTCTATTTAACATTCTATGTCTCAGGTCCCTATCATTAGGTAATACAATAAAATTTGGAGCCGTTTGGCATCGACAAATTTTAATTTTATCTCCTAAATAAACTAGTAACTAGTGAACTACTAAGTTTCACAAATAGAGCGCGCCACTCGACGGGGTCCTGGACACTAAAGGCACATTATAAGTTCACGAGTCGCCGACCTAATAGTCTATGGCCGTGATAGAAGATATTATAATCACAGATTTCTTTAAGTCTGTGATTATAATTTATAACCTAAAAATTATAGAGATAAATGATGAGATAGATGATGAAGTTGTTTGTTGATAAATGATAACGCTTGTCACTTGTCACTTTGTAATTTTTATATGACAGTTAAGACAAAAAGTTAAACTATATTTAAATACGTGTCTAATTGTTTCATTATTTCAATCAAATTCATATTTTAAGTCATTGTAGTTAGTGCGTTTGAATTTTCGTCAACTGGTTGTTACTGTCTGGAAGTATTTGTATTTGTTTACTAACATCAAACAACATACCTAATTTTGATAATAATATGTATCAATTATCTATTTACACTAAGAAGGTACTTTATATTTCTTTTATGGATCATTGAATAATTAAAAATTATATTTTTGTTCATCACCATCATTAGTTAATATTCATATACAATATACAATTCATACTGTATTTGTACTTATCTAAGACTTCAAATTTGAAATTAGCATTTTCATTATACCTAATTTAATGTGATTTTTTTGCTTATTGAATTTTTTTAAGCCCATTGATTTCTAGTCTTAAAAATTATCAATTTGCTTTTAAATTTAGTTTACCATACATATCATAGTCTTAGTGGCTAGATTATTTTAATATACTAAAATCAACTAAATGACAAAAATAATTCACCACTCATCAGAATATATTATGAACATTTTTTTACTGATGGCTGATGCAATAGAACATACTTATTTTGTTTGAAGTTATGATTTGGACTTATGTTGTTATAATTAAATTAAAAACTCACATTATAATATTTATTATATAAAACTATACATAATACATTTATATGTATAAAGTATAAATATGGTATGCAACTATGTATTTTGCATATTAAAGAGTTTATTTATTAAAGGAAAAAAAATGTCATGAAAATGTAGTTTAAAAATTAAAGTTATTGGTGCTCATTATGTAATGTATTTTACCAATGTTATGTAAATATTGTGTGAATTTTATGTCATTGACTTTGCTTTCCATGCCCATTGATATTTTAAATTTAGTTTACCATACATAGGTATCTTAGTCTTAGTGGCTAGATTATTTTAATATACTAAAATCAACTAAATGACAACAATAATTCACCACTCAGAATATATTATTCGTAAAATTAATTTATCTATTTACACTTTGGAGGTACTTTATATTTCTTGCTTGGATCATAAAAAATTAAATTTTTGTTCATCACCGTCATTAGTTAATTTTGTATACATAATTACAGGTCATTTGTACATATCTAAGACTTCAAATTTTAAATTAGTTTTTCCATCACAATTCAACGTGTATTCTTTGTTTATTTAATTTGTATTTAGCCAATTGATTTAAATTAAAAATACTATTGGATATAATCCATTATTTTCAATAATTTTAAGACAACATTTTATTGAAATGTATAGTACTTAACTAATTAGAATAAAGCAAATGTTTAATTACACTATTAAATATTTGCATGTATGGTTTTTTTGTTGGTCTGTGTTAATAAAATAATAGAATTAATAAATTTTTAAAGTCTTGCAATTTTATTTTACAAAGTTATTCATACAAAGGCCACAATTTTGAGGATATTATGAGCCTTATCATTATTTTTTACTAATTTGTTCAAACATAGATCGCATTTATAATGTTGTATTAAATGTAGCAAAATAGTAAATACCTATATTATGATTTATTATTTGATTGAACTAGATCAGCGGTTCCTAAACTTTTACGACCATGGCACCCTTGAGAAATAATTTTGTGTTTTGCGGAACCCTCTTCTATAAATAATTATTTAAAATAATAATTTTTAATAATATAAATAATCTAAATTAATATAAAATAATTTCCTCAATAATCACATACACCTGGCGGAACCCTTGAATTTGTCCCACGGAACCCAAAGGTTCCGCGGAACACACTTTGCGAAACGCTGAACTAGATAACCTCTGGCAAGAGCCAAAATTCTATAAGTTAATTTATCAATCAAGTTTAACATAAATATACACATAGGTAATATTACTTGTAGCTAATAAATTAAAATATTGCGAGTGTTGTAAACAATTAGAACCTATATTTATATAACTTTTAAAGACTAGTACTTATATTTTATAATGTGATTCACTCAGAAACAACTATTTTTAACTAATTTGTTTATATGAATACTTAAACATATTTTTTAAGTAATTTGTTTAAACATTGGTCACATTTAATAGTATAATAAATATAGCAAACTAATAATTTAGTTTACCATACATATCTTAATGGGTCATTTATTTCATACTAAAATTAACTAAATGACAACATTAATTCACCACTCAGAATATATTATAATTTTTTACTGATGTAATTTGAAATATTTGAAATACTTACTTATTATGTTTGTTGTCATGGTTGAGACTTTGATGTTGTTATAATTAAATAAAAAATTCATAAGTATTATAATATTTATAATTATATGTAAGTATTATACAACTATACATAACTATACATTTTGTATGTATATTATACCATTGATTTAAATTAAATCTGTTTTGGATATGATCCATTTTCTTCAGTTTTAGACAAAAGTTTATTGAAATGTATGGTAGCTAATTAAATTAAAGCAAATGTTTAACTACTCTAAAAGTCATTGTAGGTAGGTACCTAAGACTGCAAATGTGACATCATTTTTTTTTTCATTAAATTTTATTGTCCTTATTGATATTGTAACCTTTGATGGTACATTTTTATTTTCATGAAAAATAATAAAATTCAATGAATTTTAGCTGAAACTTTTAGATTTGTTAATGTATTTAATTTAATTTAATTTTTATTTCTTGCTCATGAGTAATAATTAGGTACATAGAATTCATAAATTTACTTAATAAATATTATTATATTGTATGGTTTATTGTTGGTTTGTGTTAATAAAATTATAGAATTTATAACGTTTTAAAGTCTTGCAATTATATTTTATAAGGTTATTCAAACGAAACCTACTATTTTGAGCTTATCATTATTTTCTATTAATTTGTTTAAGCATTGTCGCAATAAATATAGCAAAATAGTAATTACCTATATTATGATTTATTATTCGATTGAACTACATGAAACCGCTGGCACAAACCAAAATTCTGTAAGTTAAACTAGTCAATCATGTTAAACATAAATATAGTAAATAACTATATTATGGTTTATTATTCGATTGTACTACATGAAACCGCTGGCATGAACCGAAATTCTGTAAGTTACTGTAAGTCAATCATGTTAAACATAAATATAATAAATATAGCAAAATAGTAAATAACTATACTATGATTTATTATTCGATTGTACTACATGAAACCGCTGGCATGAACCAAAATTCTGTAAGTTTCTGTAAGACAATCATAATAAATATACATATCATAGGTAATATTACTTGTAGCTTAATTTAAATATTGCGAGTGTTGTAAACAATAAGTACCTATATTGATATAACTTTTTAAAGACTAGCACTTATATTTTATAATGTTATTCACACAGAAGCAACTATTTTTAACTAATTAATTCATATGAATACTTGAACATAATATTTAAGTAATTGGTTATTATCACATTTAATAGTGTAATAAATAAAGCAAATTTGTAATTTTAGTTTTGCAAATTTAGTTTACCATACATAATAGTACATACATACATATCTCAATGGGTCGCAGGGTTGCTTATTTTATACTAAAATGTACCTACCTACTAAATGACAACAATAATTTGTCTTGACAAAATTATACACATTTCAACTATCTTCACATTCATTAAAATTAAATTATGAATTTTAAAATTGATAGTCTTTTAAAATGTATTAATTTGCTTTTAAATTTAGTTTACCATAAATACCTTAGTTTTAGTGACTAGATTATTTTAATATACTAAAATAAACTAAATGACAAAAATAATTCACTACTCAGAATATATTATGAATATTTTTTTACTGATGGCTGATGCATAGGACATACTTAAAATACATATTTTGTTTGAAGTCATGATTTGGACTTGGATGTTGTTAGAATTAAATTAAAAACTCACATTATAATATTTATTATTATACAAAACTATACATAATACATTTGTATACGTATAAATATGGTATGAAACTAATAAAATTAGCAAATACGTACGTTAAACAGTTTACTTATTAGAAGAAAAAATGTCATGTAAATTTAGTTTAAAAATTAAAGTTCTTATTGGTACTTATTATGTAATGTATTTTACCAATGTTATGTAAATATTGTGTGAATTTTATGTCATTGGCTTTGTTCTCCATGCCACAGATGAATATTATACTTCATATTAACCTATCAGTTATTTTATTCAATGATATTGATATTGAATCAATAGGTAGGTACAATTATTCAAAAATAGGAAAAATTGATAATACAAATAATAGACACATTTTCAAATAAATTCAGTCAAAATTGCCTTGTTCTAGTGTATGTTTGTATTTGCTCACATTTTTATTTGTATTTGTCTGTTTTTATAACTTTTAAATTCCCAAGTCTAGCTATAACCTTAAGTCTTTAATAAATTTTAATCATTGTAACAACATCCAAGTCCTAGTTATTATTATTATTTAATACCTATTTGATAAATCGTATCTTTATGTTGTGAAAGGATGATGTTCTTTCAAAAACTGTTTAATTTTTATGCATCATTTAGCTATATGTTGAACGTGAAATTTAATCATACAAGTTTTCGAAATCAATGTTGTCATTTTGTAGTGTTTAGAAATGGTATATCTAATATTAAGTTTATTCAAACAAAATATGAAAATATTATAATAGTATTAATAGGGCCTGGGGGCCAATTCTTGAAAATGTGATAAACTTTGTCGCACGCGATAAAAATTTTATCGCATGAAAATAAATATTTGGTATTCTTGAAGAAAGGTAGGACTGTAGTCGAACGAAAAACATTCGACTATTTGTCGAAAATATCCCTCGATTTGCTATGCAACACCACCTCAAGTTGGTCACAATGTAACCACAAGGTAACCGTACAATATATCCAGAAAAATTGAACCATGGTTCTGGTCTGCGGTTGCTCATAAGTGATAACATAGAACAATTGTCGGCTAAAATACGGTCGGCCGTAATATTTGTCGGATAAAATACTGTCGGCTAAAATACGGTCGGCGGTAATATTTGTCGGCTAAAATACTGTCGGCTGAAATACTGTTCGGCCAAAATATTTGTCTGATAAAATACTGTCGGTTAAAATACGGTCGGCGGTAATATTTGTCGGATAAAATACTGTCGGCTAAAATACGGTTCTGCTAAAATACTTGTCCAATCAATTATTTTTCGGCTGAAATATTTTTCGGCCAAAACACGGGACTGGGTATAACGTTGGTGACAAATTTTAGTCGCATGATTATGATACTTTATCAAACATTTAAGAAATGTGATATCATTTTTTGAAATCGTAACGAAATAATTTATGCTCGTGATTTTGTTTTATGTTTGAAAAAGTTTGAAATTTTAATTCATTCTACAATTCTACATTCCTATAGTTTCTACAATGGCTAATAATGATGAAATGGCAATGCTGTTTGCTATTGAAAATATTGAACAACATGAACGATACATTCACGTAAGACAAAGTCGAAATCAAGAAACTATTACAGATCCATTCACATATTCAGATAGACTATTTATTAAAAACTATAGACTAACTAAAGAACTTGTTACTAATTTAATTGAACTCATAAGACCTCATATTGTATCAAAGAGACGTTCGTCTGCAATTGATTTGAAAACAAAAGTAAGTACCTACACTAAATCTTTACTATTTTTCCTATTTGAGATGTTAGATATTAATTTTTGTGTCATTGAGAACCTAACACCTTTGCTTATGTACCAAAAAATATATAATATATATTATATTATACAAGATGATTATACTGTTATTTAGGTTTTAGTCACATTGAACTTTTTGGCTACTGGATCATACCAGTCACCTATTGGTAACAGTAGATTTACTTCTGTATCCCAACCAACGGTATCTCGCTGTATAAGCGAGGTTGTTGCTGCAATTAACCATCCTGAAATATTTCATGTTTGGGTTAAGTTTCCCAAAGACATGAATGAGCTCACCGAAGTCCGTAATGAGTAATATTAATGTTTATGTTTATTCTTGAAATATGAATAACAAATTAAACATATGATATTTTTTAATAATCTAGGTTTTATAGAGAAACAGGATTTCCTGGGGTTATTGGTTTAATTGACTGTACACATGTTTCAATTGTACCTCCTTCAACAAATCTAAATTTGAATGAGAACTAAAATCCTGAGTACATTTATGTGAACCGTAAAGGTTACCATTCAATCAATGTCCAATTGGTAAAATTTCAAATCTTTTTTGTGTTTTATATATTCCATGTATATAATTTTGGTAGTTGCATAATTATCAAATATTTATTTTCAACTTTAGATTTGCGATTCAAAACTAAAAATACTTAATGTGAACGCACTATTCCCGGGGAGTACTCACGACGTACATGTATGGAACAATAGCAATATTTTACCTATACTTCAAGAGTTATATAGACAAAATTATAATAATTTCTATTTATTAGGTAAATAATATTACTACTCTTCTAACTTCATAATTAAATTATAAATGAAATCGTTTTGTTTTTTGATAAAAAAAAAAATATTAATAGGAGATTCGGGTTACCCTTTACGCCAGTGGCTGTTAACACCTATAGCAAATCCTACCACAAGTGCAGAGGAATATTATAACAGAAAACAAATGGCAACTAGAAGCATTATTGAACGGTGTAACGGGGTGTTAAAAATGCGATTTAGGTAACATTTTTTTTATATTTTTATTTTGTTTTACATAGTTTTGACACCAAATAATTTTGTTATAGATGCTTATTAAAAGACAGGACATTGCATTATAAACCTGAAAAATCAACTGCTATTATAAATGCATGTATATTGTTGCATAATATGTGTATTCAAAACAATGTTCCTATGCCTGCAGATGATGTTGAAGAAATTGATAATTTGGGAATGATAGAAGACCAAGCATTATTAGCTGACGACAATCGTAACAGAGATTTAACTCTTGGAAAACAACAGAGGGACAAAATCGTTAGATATTTATTTAATAGAAATAATGTATTATAAATTATATAATATAGATAAATATATTTTTATTTTAAATTGTGCAAAATTGTATTATATTTAAGTATTATTTGTTATTAAAATAAAATAAAAACAGAATATGAAAACTTTTTTTTATTAAACTCAATGAATAATATAATATCACATACAACACATTTTAAATAAATGTTGAATGTTGATAAACATATTTTTTAACAACTAATAAACTCAATGAATAATATAAAATCACATACAACACATTTTAAATAAATCTTGAATGTTGATAAACTTATTTTTTAACAACTAATAATTAAACAAAAACAGTATACCCTTTTTAATTGATCTTTAGTTACATACCTAATACGTACATAAATTGTCAGTCTTAAATTATAATATTTATGTTATTTGCCAGTCTTATTTCTTGGTATATTAACTCATAAATTAAACTTGAACATTTAACACATTTTTATAAATATAAAAGAACAAATAAAATAATAAACTTTTTTTAAAAATAACAAAACATAATAAAGAAAGAAACAATACCTATAACCTTTTTTTTTTTAACTATTGAATACTTAAGGTATTGGTAATTTATCACTCAATGTAGAGATCAATGTTCTTAATAATGCATTATTTTCTTCTTTCAGTTTAATTTTTTTTTGGTAATATGCGTTTTTTAAAGTTAATTTTCGTTCTGCTAGATCCAACTTTCTTTCAGCTATGTCACCCAATCGAATTGCAGCTGCACTACTTTCACTTAATCTAGAGATTGCAGTTGATTTTTTTTTTTGAACCTAGGATAGAAAAATGTTGGGTAAGTGATGTATGTATAATGATGAATGGTTGATAAAATATTACCTAATTTAGCTGGAGTAGTGCTTGATGATTGTGCATAATTGTCTTGGTTATCAACTGTTATAATATAACATATAAAAGTAAATTAATATCTATTTTTCACAATTTATTTAAGTATGTTTACTAAATATTTTTAAAGAACCAAGAAATGTCTTTCAAAAATCAAAAAATTGCTTTGTCATACAAATCTTATTAACATTAGTCCAATTGTAGGTACAATGTTAATTATAATATAAAATATATAGGTAAATGTACAAGAATTGTATCTATAGCACCCATTAGTGTTGTAAAATTATGCCATCAGACAAAGATTTTAATAGAAACACTAAAACTGTTTATTTTTTTTACATTTTTTTTTTTGGAATCTATAGTATAAAAATTTTATGAAGATGATTTTGGAAGATAAGATATTACCTAATTCAGAAGCATTGATTGATGGCTGTGCATTATGTTCTTGGTTATCAACTACTACAACAGATAAAAGCAAATTATAAACCTATTTCACAATTTATTTAAGTATTTTAAATTTTTAAGTACATATTTAACATTTTTAAAGAATCAAAAGTAACCAAGAAATGTTATAACTACCATATGATTCATCAAATTCTTCTACACATAGTTCATTTGTATCTGGAAACATAAAAAAAAATTATCACTAGGTACTTAATAAAATTGATATATTATAGATTTACCGATTGTCACATTATTAGGAACTTCAAAAATAAATTCAACATTTGATTCAGTTGAATTCACATGACCACTCACTGATGCTGGACAAATTAAAGATAATGCGTCCTGCTGGACTTCATTGAGTTCGATAGAACAAGATGGTCCACCGCCAGTACCTCCTATATGTCTTTTAATGGCTGCTGCTTTTGTTTTAGTTGTTGACCTAGTATCGTGCCATGTCTAAATTATTACAATGAGAAAAATTAATTTATGTATATATATGTAAAACTGTGTAATACTGTAGTAAGGATATGGAGAATAAACATAAATATTTGGAGATTTACAATAGAGGCAATCAAAACATTGGACTTGAATGATTAAATTAATAATTGACTCCTAGCACCCACTAATAAGTATTTTAAAAACTTATAAATAAATACTTGTTTGTTTATCTATATTGACTATATTTCTTAGTATGAATGTAACTTATAGTGCTATTTGGACATCTATTAGTACAGTTTTAAAAGTGTTTATAATCAAAGGTGCTATAGGTATTTACAATAAACAAACATTCTTACTTTTTTCCACTTATCCCAGCTTTTCTCTGCCCCTGGTAACGCATTCAGTTCCGCTGCAATCATTTCCCATTTCTTTTGAGCCGTTTTGTGGGTAAAATTTTGATTGAACTTTCCGGCACACAATAATGGATCTTTAGTCATACATTCAACCAAAGACTTCATTTGAAATTGAGTGGACCTTGACTTCGACATTATTTTATGACTTTGATGTACACACGATTTAATAAAAATATGAATTATAAAATGAAGGAAAAAATAATATGAATGCTTATACACTGCAATTGTACAAATTTAATTTATTATTAATAAAAATAATATTTATTAATAGATTTGATAAATTGTTTGAGGTTAAAATCTAGATTTTGTGTTGTTACCATAGTGGTTCATTCGATTTACTTTATCGCATTCGATAAGTGATAAAATCTTATCGATTTAGTTCAAGAATACCAATTGTATGTCGCATGCGATAAAAATTAGTCACAGTCGATAAAATGTATGACTTATGTCGAATGCGAGAATTAGTCGTATGATTTCAAGAATTGGCCCCCTGAAAGTTCATACATTAAAAACTATCAAAATATACACTTAAAATCACTAAAATATGAGCTAAATGTGTATTTTGTTTTTTTTTACGTTAAGGTTTTTTTTTTCTGTTAAAATAATAATTCAAAGATGGGAAAAATATCCTCAATTTTAATATGATTTAATATGTTATATTATTTACTTCAAGAATTAAAATTTACAAATATGGATTTTGAATATTTTGTTAGGGTTTCAAATACAAATGAATGACAATTATCAGCCCGACCAAGCAATGACGCTAATAATTTTAATCAGGTTTTTATTTTATATTGGCAACGTTGAAAGGACACATTTTTCAACAAATACATTTTGAAATATACTCAAAGTCCGACATTATCATGAAATATTAATAAAAAAAAAATAATAATAATAATAATACTAAAATGCAGGAAAATGCAATTTTATTTTAAGTATGCTTATACTCGTATTTTTAAAAAACCTCAAAATACCTATGCGAAAATATGTACATTAAGAGGGCGCAACAGTGAAAAAAATAGGCAATAAAAACATGGTTTCGTATTTCCAGAAATACGGCTTATTGAAGCGGTTTACAGTAAAAATACCTATTATGAAAATTGTAGAGGAGAACTTTATCTACAAACGTAAGAAGCCCGATTTTCGATATTTTTATTCATTAGCTAAATAATTAATCAATAAAAAGTAAAAAAAACCTGTTTATTTAACATGCAATATTAGACGTTTGGAATACAATATCAAAAATTGGGCTTCTTACGTTTGTAGATAAAGTTCTCTTCTACAATTTTCATAATAGGTATTTTTACTGTAAACTGCTTCAATAAGCCGTATTTCTGGCAATACGAAACCATGTTTTACGGTAAAAAATTTTTAATTACGTCGGGCATGTGCTGCTCCCGTGAATAGTGGCCGTTTTTGATACTCGAGTGTTCATACCACCACACCCCGCGCGATAACGACAGTACCGCACCATAGTCGGAACGGGTTTTTAATCGCAACCGCCAGCCGTGCATAGTTTATAAATAGTCAGACTGTATAAACCCAGGAAAATATACAACAGTAAAATATTAACGCGGAACCGTATTTTTCAGGAATCGTATAAGGAAGGAAAATAATGCTCAGGACTGTACAAATCGGGAAAATATTTTTGAGTATATTATATACGTGGAATAATAAATAGCGGGAAATTAAAACCCAGGACCGTAAAAATCGGGACAATATCAATCATGGATACTATAGGAGGGGGACTGGCATAACTGTCTATTATAGTATTATAAGATAGTACTATCTTAAATCGTGGGCATAACAGGGTACAGAGCACGGCTTTAGATAGGATGGTTGCGTAACGAAAGAAGGAAAAATGATGCATGAATGTTCTCCACTAAATACCTAGGATCTTAGAGCGCTCCCAGTGGATTTATATAATAACTAACAAAAATGATAATATGTATCAATATTGAGTATTCAATATACTGTATTTATATTTATTTTATACTACAAACTCATACCTTCCTCTTTTTATTTGCTGATGTTTCTGTGAAACTAGATAATTTAGTATCTAACTGTGAATCATTTGAGGGTTGTATAGAAAACAGTTTATCCTCAATTTCCAAAGTCTAATTAATATTAATTTATTATTTGTATATTGTATAGTATAAATATAATATATTATTATCTTACAAACCTCCATGTTTTCATTTTGGTAATTTAATAATTTATTTCTACAGTTTAATTTTGGCACAGCCCCTTTTACCAATCTGGGAACTTTTAAACATATCTAAGGAAAACATATTTAGTTTATAGTAACAATTTTTCAGTTAAAATGTTATGTTTACCGTGTATTTATTTAATCCAGTACCAGACTTCCAAGTATTTTTTATTTCGGAGGGTTCAAAATGTTGAGCACAGACACGATGGCTCTTTTTTAAAACCATCCCCAAAGCCTTTTCCCATTTAATTTTGTCTTCCTCATTTTGGGGAACACAAAATGTAGATTTTGATGCGTCATGAGGTTGACGTACACAACAAATATACATGTTAATTTTATTCAAAATTCAATATAAAAAAAAACAATTGACGTGTAAATAGTAAATACCGAAGTAATATTTTTATTTTGGCGGTATTATAATCACGGCTAAGGGCCAGTTGTACCATCTCCGGTTAAAGTTAATCACAGTTTAATCGGCCGAATTAGCACGGTTAAAATATCTGTTATCAGTGATTAAGCCTAATCGGAGTTTAATCGGAGACGGTACAACTGGCCCTAAAGCTGTAATCTATAATACCATAGAATAACTTACTATTCTGTCTATACTATTAAGTTTTAAAAGTAAACTTATAGATGGCGCTACAGAATCGTAGGTAAAATCAGCTGGTTTTTGGAGAACATTTGTAACACATAAACATTCTGTAGAATTTAATATACCGTGCTGCAACCATCCTATCTAAAGCCGTGGTACAGAGCAGTTTTCCGAAAAATGATAACAGCGAATCTGATAAGAACAAAAACATATACCACAACTCGTACCAGAATATACCAGAGATCCAGCAGTGACACCACCAATAAGAAATAATTTACAGTGATGCCTTGTTAGCGGCACTCGTCGCTACGCTCCTCGGCGCCGTCGCTCCGCTCCGCAAATCGAAAATATCCCTCGACTTGCTATGCAACACCACCTCAAGTTGGTCACAGTTTAACCGCTGTTAAACCAGAACAACCACTCTTATCACTACTCTTATGATTTAAATATTTAAAATTTTAAAACATCGTGACAGTCGTGGACCCCGACCCGGACGTGGTCTGGTCGTTCCATAGGGCATAGGGCATAGAGTGCAGCTATGTTGGGCAGGAAAGACCGCGTGACCAACCTGTACACTGTACAGGGTAACCGATAAAGAGAGAATGTTGAAATTTAGTGTAAACAACATTATAATTAATATAATATTAAAATATAACCATAGTACCGTAATATATTATAACCGTGGTATTAAATATGTTTTGCTTATCAATGATACTAATTGATTGAAATAGATAATAAAATAATTTTTTTATTATCTATGTTGATTGCCTGGCAACACTGTATGGTGTCCCGATTTTTACGGTCCTGTGTTTTAATTTCCCGCTATTTATTATTCCACATATATAATATACTCAAAAATATTTTCCCGATTTGTACAGTCCTGAGCATTATTTTCCTTACTTATACGATTCCTGAAAAATACGGTTCCGCGTTAATATTTTACTGTTTTATATTTTCCTGGGTTTATACAGTTTTGAAAAATATCATTCCAAATAAATATTGTTCATCGAAAAACTCATTCCCATATTATATCATTCTTTTGATTTATCTTTCCTGACAAACTATCTAGTCCTAATCATTATTTTACTGAAATATACGGTTCCATATGAATATTTTCCCCGTTTATACGTACTCCCTAATTAACTCGTACGCTGATTCTTAAACCTTTGTTGACAATTTTTTTTTTAATTTACTAATTATTATCCGTAGAATTGATTGGTGATATTATTAATTGTATAACATAACTCTTAGCATAAGATAATGGACTTACCCTTAAAGTTCTAATAAGAATAAGAAGTTAAAAAACCTGGAGTTACTATGTTTTACTTTAAAAATTAAATATTTATTCAAGATTTTAAATACAGTAACTCCAATCAGTATTTAACAAATTATAATTTATGCATTGAATAATACCAAATATTTTGAAAACCATATGAAAAACTTTAATATAAATATAAAATTTAAAATAAAAAACAAAATTTCTTAAAATGTGTCTTCCTTGACAAATGTATATAAATTAGTGTTAATAAAAACAAATATATAGGGACTTAAAAAATAATTTAAAAATAATAACCTTATATTTAATCAATACTTAGGTATTTATTTGTCAATAGATAAAACTTAACAAAAATAAATAAATATAAATCAGTCTCCATCTTCATATAGGTCATAATTGGCTGTTTCTGAAGTAGGAAAATCCAACCAAAACTTCCTCCGATTTTGTGGCATTAAAGGCAATAGAACTTGGATAATACTTTGTTTTTTTAAAGGATGAATTCCTCTTGGGCTTAGTTTTTGTAGTGGTTGTTCAATGCCTTTTTTAATGCGGATTGCTTAAGAAAGTCAAGTTGTTGAAGTGGTGAATAATCATCATAGGTAGTGGAATACATTAAGTAATCCAATCCTCTTTTGGCTTTAAAGTGAACTATGTCATTTAATATAGGTCTAACTACATTTTTGTTTAATTTGTATACTGAACATTCTGATTTGAATCAAGTGACCAAATCATCCTATCTCTATTACCTATAGTGTTGCATAGTTATTCGTTGCGTGTATAAACTACGGGTTTTTGCCATTCGGTGGTGGGGGTAACGCTCAACTCGACGGCTCGTTTTTCGGAACGGAGTCCGCACTCCAGTAGTTGTTATTTATCTCAGTGGATTGTAATCAATGTTTATGTATATTATAGTTTGTAGGTATAGAGACTGCTCAGTTGTACTACTACTACTCCCTCTGGTGGTGACTTCTCCAAGTTCGTTTATGATACAATTATATGAAAATAAATAATAATAATATGCACAATTGATAATACATATTTTGTTTTTAAATGCAAATCGCAATAATTTTATTTAGAAAATTGTATAATATATAAGTTCTAATTCCGTCGACTCGTTGTTTAATTGTTACAATGAGTAATCGAATTTGTTGTGTCGTGAACTGTCATAATACTTATAAAAATACGAAAGGCAAAGGTGTGGTCTTTTATACTTTCCCAAATAAAAAACATGAACTACACATTAAAAAACTTTGGATTCAAGCTATTAAGCGTGTTAAGTAAGTAATTTATTCAAATAACATACTTATGTACTGTATTTTAAATTAATTTCTGAAATTATTACTAAAATTCCTTCATTATGGTTTAAATATATTGTGTGTATTTTTCATTTTCAGTGAAAATGGTGATGTATGGGAACCAATTCGAAGCAGTCTAATTTGTAGTTCTCATTTTGTAGAGAATAAGTGTTCAAAAGATCCAAAGAGCAGGGCCGGACTGGGTCAACAATTTCTACCGGGAAAATAAAAAAAATCGGCCCACTTAGGTATACCTATAAAAACAACCTTAAAAACATATTTTTCCATATAAAATGATTGTATATTATTTTGAGAATTTAAACACTTAATATTATTATTAAAAATTAAAAAAATTAAAAATTAGTTAGTACAAAGAAATTTTATTATTTTTATTTAAAATACATATTATATTTAGACCCTAGATTAACTATACACATTAAATATTAATTATACATATTAAGCAATTTGTTTAGGTTTGAGCTCTTTTGCGAAAGTGTGTCAATTATGATTTCATTATCCAACGCCATCAAAATATCAGATTCAGCTGACATAAGCATAAATGATTCTAAATGATCATGGCTCAATGAATTTCTTATTCTATTGAGAATATATTTCAATTTTGAAAACATTCTTTCACAAGCTACTTGTGTTGACGACAGTGATAGAATGAATTTATATGCAAAAAATAGTGTCTTGTAAGCTTCGCTGTACAGATTATATTTCAGTAGTACTATATAGCAACACAAAATACAATTTCGACACGCTTTAATTTTATTACATAATATTGACGATTTTTTTTTAATTTATAAATTAGAATTGTTAGTGCTTTCTTTTAGTTCTAATTGCTGTTCCTCGTCAATAAAATTATCAAATTCGTACTCTTCATCAAGTGTTAATTTTAAGCGGTCCCATTTTGAAGAAAAGTCTTGTAGTTCATATAACAAGTTAGCTTTTGTTATACTCTCGTCGCGATTTTCTAAATGCTCAACTAATTTTGTAAATGCTTCTTCGGGAATTTTTTCATTGAATCTGCTAGGTTGTAAAAAAGCACAATCGGCAGGAAATTTACTATTGCTAAAATATCTTATTTCCATACTATTGATTAGTGTATCAAATGTAACATTATACACATCGACAACAAACTTTTGATAAGCACTAGGTGGTATATATTCTTTATCTGAATCTCCATCCATTATTTTACTTTTACGTATTTTTATTTCCGGAAAATTATCTTGAACCGTTATTTCAATATTTTCATGATCGAAATAATTATTAGCCCAATTTGAAAACTTTTTTGCTGCTTCATAAACTATAAGGGAACTTCTTGAAAATTGCTTTAAACTTTCTAAAGTAGTTTCTACCATACGATGCGCTTGAAGAACATCCATATTTTGAGTTTGTAAATATTTAGATAGTGCAGAAGTATGAACAAAAATTTTAAGATACATATTAGCTGTGACAATTGTTTCAAATTTTGTAAAATTATCAAGAAGCGTCCTTGCGTTGTATTTTATTTTAGAGTTGAGTGTATCTGATTGAGACATTTTATACAATGCAATTAAAAGAGTCAAAAATATTGAATTTTTTTCATTGGGGTCGTTAAAAGTACCAAAGATTTTTTTTAAAGCATTATCTTTAGACCACCATCTAGTTTGAGCTATTACAGATATTGTTTTTATACGAGATTCTGAGAGTAAATCTTTTAAAATATTCATACGTGTGTAGGATTCTCGAAAAAAAACGGCACACGAGTTTAAAAGTCCAAATAAAGTAATTGAATAATGATTTTTTTCTGTTATATCCATCATGACCAAATTTAAAATATGTGCGTAACACCAAGTATGTAGCTGAGTTCCAGCTTCTTCTTGTAACCAAGTATTAAAACTATTGTAATAAATGATTCAACAGCAGCAGAATGACTTTTACTTTTTTCGTGTTCTTCCAGTTTTTGATACATATGTTTGAAATCAATTACTCCTTTACAAAAATTATTTTCAAGTTGACGGTGAAATGCAAGGCATATTGAACAGAAAAATAATTGTTGTGATTTAGAATAAGTAACCCATTTTCTGCATGTTTTGTCTTTTCTTTTGTACAATTTTTCTGAATTAAAATTTGTAATACTTATTTGAATAGGATGATACTTAAAAAATATTGTGATTTCTTCTTTTTTTGGCGGCTTAAACCAATAGTCTTCACTTAAATCATTTTTTAATTTCATCACATCATCATTCATATTAGTTGTAATAGTATCTATTTTTTTATTTTCCAAGTTAGTGTCGTCTTCAAATAAATTGCAACTTATTTGTGGTTCTTTTGTTAAATTTTTTTCTACACAGACAATTTGTTCAAAATCTAGTTGCTTTTTCGTAATTTCTTTTTGACATTGAGAAGACGATGTATTACATGTGACCGGAGTACCTTCATCAATTTTTTTTTTAAAAATGTCTTTTATTGATTTACAACTTGATGCCTGAGCTTCTAAAAGTTTTAATTTTTTTTCTCTGTTTTTTTCAGCGCCTCCTTTTCTTTTTTTTATATTATTGGTATCCATTTTATTATAAAAACTTGAGAACAAATTCTGTTTTTTTTTCAACAAAAACGATTCGTTACTCAATAAACACGACACTTCGATAAATGATAACTATATTAATGATCACCAAACACATGCGCGAACAGTACTAATCTTCGTCGGAGCGATTGTCGCATATTTTAGGCGGCGCAGACATGCATTACGATAAGAAAGTAATAACCGATTAACGATCGGTTTTTGGCAATTTATACATTAATTGTTCATATCTAATTTGAAGAATTTCCTTAATATTTTATCGCACACCCATGTTCAAGGTTAGATTATATTCAATTCAATCGCATTAGAAAATGTGTCTATGTCTATTGACAGAATGTTTCAACCGATAAACTTAAAAAAAAAACGCACCTACAAGCACAAGCGGCCCAAATTAAACGAGCGGCCCACCGGGAAACTCCCGGTATCCCGCCTGCCCAGTCCGGCCCTGCCAAAGAGTCCTTCATTTATTCCAACAATATTCCCAGAAATATACAAAAAAAAATCATCAAACAATCATCAACAAACAGCTAGGTATAAGCGACATTGTAACCGCCAAGAAAATAATGATACTATTGACACAATTGTTACTAATAATATTGTCACTATTGAACCTTACATAAGTAATGATAATATAAAATCTGTTCATAATGTTAGCACTTAAACAGCTTTTGTAGTTCATGACATAGATTTATTCACTTTTGATTGTTGTTTTATTGATAACAATAATGTTAAGACACAAGTTTCTATGCCAAATTCATTTAATTCTTATACTTTTGGTAGGCCTACAACTAGAGATCAGTCTTGTGGTCTGGACACTGCAGATCAATTAATACTTAAATCATTTCGTGGCTATGAATCTGTTATGAATGAATCGCAACTAAAGGGTTTAACTGGGACATCATTTCAAGTTTTTCAATTATTACTGAAATTCATTACAGAATCATCACATAGCACTGTAACAAGAGAAAACAGACTATTTATCTTTTTAATGAAAATTAAACTTGGTATATCATATTCAGCTATAAGTACATTTTTTAACATAAGTCGTTCAACAGTTACTAGAATATTTAATGATTGTTTACATTCTTTGTCAATTAAAACTAAAAACTTTATTTTTTGGCCAGATAAAAATACTATTTCGGCAACATTGCCTGAATCATTTAAAATAAACTATCCTGATTGCCGATGTATTATCGACTGTACAGAAATAAAAACTGAACAACCTAATACAGTAGAACAAAGGGTATATATGTACTCTAGGTACAAAAGTTGTTATACTATTAAAATTTTAGTGGCAATAACACCAAATGGTATGATAAGTTTTGTATCTAAATGCTATGGAGGAAGGACTAGTGATTCATTTATTACAATTAATGATAGTGGTTTCCTTTCAAAATTAGAATTGGGAGATATTGTATTAGCAGATAAAGGATTTCCTGGTATTAAAACTTCTTGTGAAAATTCTAACTGTATTTTAGTAATGCCTCCAATTTTGCACCATGGTAGATTCATTGAAGATGAAGTTATGGAAACCCATACTGTAGCTAGTGTGCGTATTCATATTGAGAGAGTGTTTTCTAGGCTTAAAACACATGGTATACTAAATAAAATATCCATGGATTTAATGCCAGTGATTGATGAAATTATTCATATTTGTTGTGTATTAACTAATCTCCAATTACCAATATTAAAGAAATAATTTTAAATTATCTTATAAGTACAGTTTATTACATATTATGTATAACCAATATCAATGTAATAGCACAGATTATATGTTTGAATAATAAAAAAAAATTAAACAAATGTATAAGTATTTATTTAATTTACTTCAGATTTTGACAATGAACTTATTTTATGGTTATAAATTTAATCAAATAAAAATATTAAATATACTTTCAAACCAAAAAAAAACAAAAACAAAAATAAATTTAAAACATAACTAATACAGTTAAAATAAAAAAACATTTATAAATTTACTGGACCAATTTTTGAAGATAAAAATTAAAATAATAATATGTCATTCTTTCTAACAATGATCCTATGAAATACTCATCTTTTTCAATTATAATGGAAATGGGATCAATATTATTGTAAATAAATAGTATACATGAGTTTAAGCCAGTACAATGAATTAACATTTGGCATTGTGTGAAATACATAGAACTTTTTTTTAATTCTGGTTTTCCATTTTTATCTATTTGAATATATTTTAAGTTTGGTTTACCATTTTCTATGATGGGTTTATTTTTGCATGAAATTGGACATTTTATTTCTAGAACACTTTCCACTATACCAGCATCACTCAGAATTATTCCATCTGGACTAGCACAAATCCAGGGTCTTACAGAATCAATAACTAATCCACATCTCAATATTTTTTTTCCAAATAATTGTGTAAATTCATTTATTGCTATTGACTCAGTTTGTTTCCCATATTTTACATTTATATTGCCTTTATTACCTAAATTATTGTCTAAAAAAAATATTTGATTTAGTTTTTTTAAACCTTCTACTGTCCAGTTTTTACAAGTTTTAATCTTGTGTGCTTTGGCACTTGCTGATAATCGATACACCCTTTCTTTTTTCCACTGTTCACTTTCTGCCTGAGATAAAGTTTGAATAAAAATTTCAAACATTTTTGATTTAGTTAAATATATGTTTTTATAATAAAAGTTATGTTCTAAAAAATTTAATGGAAACATTGCCATCTTAATAAGTTTAGAATTTTGATTTTGTTTAAAAAATATTGTTGATATGTTGTCTTTTAGTCATATTAATTATTTGTTCAAATTCAATTTTATCTATAATAGAATAAAGGCAGTCTTTACACTCTCTTTCAACATCAGTCATAAAATTTTCTTTTAAAATGATACTTAAACTACAAGGAATTTCAAGTATATTATAGTCATTAACAAGAGTTTGATGACTTGTAGAACCAACTATTGTACTTAATGGCTGTGGTTTTTTAGGGAATAAAGATTCAATTGTTTTGCCTTTTTTATACATAATTTCTCCAACTTTTGATGGCTTGCCCCATTGTTGGGGTAAATCTGTTTTAGATTGCCCTTCTTCGTCATTTATATAATAAATAATAGCACAAATGTGCTTACATTTACCACCTGCACCTGCTGGACAATTACATGAAGTGTGTTTAACTTCACGATTATTATCCACCTAAAATACATTTAAAATTAAAATAGGTACAATTGATTCAACAATGTTTACCAATATTTTATAATTGTTAAAACTCAAAATGTATTATTATGTTAATTATGTTCTTACCTCTAGAGTAATTTTCCATGGTTCATTTGTTACAGACGTTTGTCTTATACAATACCCACTGATATTAGAATGCCCGAAAATGGATTTTACTTCTTGTACATTAAATACATGGCCACTATTCACCAATTTCTCACCTTTACTATTAGGAAATGTGAAATTAAATTTCACAGACTGAAACCCGTGTTTTATAATTATATCAGCCATAGTAAGTATAAAAACATAATAGGCAGCTACTGAATTTTTAGAGTTAAAAGAGCTTTTTGTTTTATGTTTGTGATAACAATTATTTTAAAAAGGTTGTTTGTATTAATTTATTGTATTACTCACACAGTGTAATTTCTAAATTTACCGCATGTGGTAATGTCATTTCTACCTAATACCATATTAATCATAAACCTAGTTTCGAGGTCTAAACCCTATGATATTAACCAATTGCCATGTATTAAGATTTTGAAATTGCATAATACACTATTGTCTATTATTTCATAATTGTATTGGTTTTATATACTACAAATATGGGGAATAATTGTATTGATGGATAAAAAATACGAATTCATATACCTTTATGTAATATTGTATCATAACAGAACTTCGAGCGTTGTCCACCCAGAGCGCTAGTAGTACAATTGAGCAGTCACTATAATAATATTATGTAGGCTTCTATATAGTTATTTTTATTAAATTATTTTTTTAGCTATTTATTAATTTTATAATAAAATGTATTTTTTTCTTTTCTTAGTATGAATGTCTTTAATGTCAACAATAATACATCTATCTATTTTGCATAGCAATATAAAACTTTCATAAGTATTAAAAATATTTAATCTTTCAATTTAATATTTTTTAAACAATAATAACCATTTATTAAAGAATATAATCTATATAATATAATAAACAATTGATGAGTTATTTAGTTACAAAAAAACTAACAATATAATTAATATTTGAATACTAATACAATGACAAAAAAATTGTTAAATTTTAGATTAATAATAATTGGCTATGTTTTTTTGAAAAAAAAAGTATTAAGTTATAATTTATTAATTTAAATTCACCATTTATGAACAGATTTAATATATTTTTCAATTAGATACATCTATGTATTTTGACTAGGTATTAATTTTATTTTAAGTAATAACCTAGGTACTTTATACAGTTTAATCCATATTTTTTTCTGTAGATTTAATATTTATGCATTTATTGTATCTTTATTGATTATTATTGCATTGAGCTTATATTTTTAAATTATTTAAGTATAAGTGTTGTATTCAGTTTGTGTTAATAGTACTTAAAAAAAGACACATTTTAAACAATATAATTATTATTAATATTATTTATAAACCCATTTTACCTACTGTAGGTACCTATAGGGGCAGAATAATTTTTACATTATTTATTTATCTTTTCTTAATTTTGGCATTAGATTAATGGCATCAATAAAAGTTACTACAATGACATACCCAACGAATGTCAGAAAAGTCCCAATAAATCAGATACAATAAGTGTAATTCCCGGGACTCCAGAACATGAGATTGATAATGAGATAAAAATTGATTTAAATGAAAGAAAAATTAGAATAAGTGTAAAAGGTGACACGGTCGAATACCGAAAATTAAGAAAATTTAAAAGAAATTCTGGTCAAGAATATACCACTAATAAAGGTAAAATAGTTAAAGTCGATCTTCTGAGCACGATTTAAGATATACAGGTTACACAACGAATTCTGATATGCTGACTGTCCAACTGAAACGCTAAAACAGCTGTGGAACTAGTTACTGGCGCCATCTAACTGTGTAGTGTATTAAACCAATATGAGACACTATTAATTTATACCGGGGGTTTTAAATACTGCCAATTGAAAATATTATATTATTACTCTATGGATATTACAAATGATGTAATGTAACATTACTATGCATTTTAATAATGATGATATTCTTTATTCTCAACTATGATTTAAGATTTACTACTAGTATCGATTAATTATATTGAGTATTATAGTATATACTTTTAAGTCTCAATTCAACATGCGGTGTTGTGTTCCTAATTGTAATTCATTTGGTAGTACTTTTGGCATACCTAAAAATGCGTATGATTTGTGGCAAAATGCTCTTTGTATAGATCTGAAACCCAATTATAGAGTGTGTGAGTTACATTTTAAAACTGATGACATCATAAGAACATGGGTTTCAGGCCTAAGTCAATTTTCGGTAAGTGAATATTAATTTTATGTTTAATAATTTAGAAAGTTTCAACTATAAACTATAATAGTGATCCATGGGTTCATCTTAATGTTAATTTTATTATTTTTAATATCTCTTAGATATGTTATAAAAGACCTAAATTAAGAGAAGGAGCCATACCTATTGACAGACATTTATTAAATAATGTACCTACATCAGATATTATGGTATGCAGTATTTTGATTTTACTTTAAAAAAAAATTATATAAATAACAATGTAAATGTATTTTTTTACTTTGAATAAATAGCATGATTCTATAGCTTTGGAAGTGAATAATAGAGAATACATTCCATCAATCAATACGAATATTTATAGTGACTATGGTAACAGTATTAACTCATTACCTGATTTTACTATTAAATCAAAAAAAAGAAAGGTTTGTATCTATAATTTAATATAAACATAAATCAGTACTATGTATAATAACTTTATATATATATATATTTGAAAAGGCAATTGAAGGTGTACAATTAGATCACTCATATAGTTGCACGAGTATAACAAGTGAACTTCCAAACATTTCATCAGCCTTAACTGAAACACCATGCCAAAATAATAAAAGAAAAGTAATTCGTATAAATAAACATTTTATTTTAAAAATACAAAATAATTATGTCTTTACTCTTTAACTTGCTTTAAAATACACCTCAATATATCTTATATGTATCAATTATGCAGTTTACCTTAAATTGTAGTATTTATTCTGAAATTTATTCAATGATTATTTTAGGAACCAAGAATGACATTCATAGTAACAAAACTATTTGAGTATGTACTAAATTCTCACAAATTGATTAATATGCCACCAAAATGGCACATTGATATTGTGCATAAACCAAATAGCATTGATACTTTAATTGGATTTTCCTTATTGGGTCCATTTAGAGATGATTTTACAAGAGCCATAGAAAAGCAAATCATTTTAAAATCAAGTATGATTAAACTACATTAAAAAAATAACAAATTACAATATTCATCAATCAGTTACAATATTGCTATTTAATAGATTCTAGCTTAATCATCCATATATATGGTATGGTAACAAATACAGAAGAAATTGGTTTGTCTTCTGAATACAAACCAGAAAGTGTAGAACATTTGGAAAATGTCATTGAGTTATTGAATAAATTAAAAGTGTGTCATGGTTCAATATTAACTAGTAAACACACTGAAATTAAATCAAAATTTGGTCCACAATTTGTTGAATCGTATGGTCAATGGAGGCATTCTAAATGTACAAAAATAATTGATGATAATATTAATGGAAGGTTAAAACACTTAAAACATTATATATTTTCATAACATTTTAATTATTTAAATATTATGTTAACAGTGATATCTGTGTATGGTGCAAAAGGCTATGGTACAGTATTAAAAATAAAAAAATTAGACATAACTCAAGAATATATTTTTCACCCAACAAAAAGAAGAAGATTGTTAAGATGCAAAGAATTAAAGACCTCGTTAAAAAAAAATATTTAAGAGCGACTATAAAAATAAATAATATGTATGAAGCTTTAAATACAATTAAAAAAGAAATGGTTGAAATATCAGATAGAAATTTAAGTCAAATTTTAGAAAATTCTAATGTTCCTAATTGTCAAAAGGACTTAATTTATGAAATATTTAAAGCTTCAAAAATCATTAATCCCAAAAATAGAAAATATTCTGAAAACTGGATATTACTTTGTTTGTTGTTTCAAATAAGGTAAGTATAGCTGTACATCATGAGTTGTAGTAGAAATTTTGATGATTTGCTTTCTTTTAGATCACCAAGTGGGTATAAATTTTTGCGTGACCAAAAAATTCTTCCTTTGCCATGCATCAACACAGTTCGGAAATATTTACTTGCCATTAAAATCGGTTGTGGATTTGATCCAAATCTATTCAAACTTTTAAAAAAGAAATTTATATCCAAAAATAAATCTCAAAAAAAAGGTATACTTTTATTGGACGAAATTTTCTTAAGGGAGAGTATTAGTGTCTGTAGTAGGACACTAACGTATTCAGGGTTAGAAGATTGTGGAGATGAAATTGAATCCAAACATAAAAGTAACTTGAAGGCTAACCATGGGTTAGTCTTTATGTGGCAAAGTCTAGGAGAAAATGTGGCACAACCTATAGCAGTATTTGCTTCACATGGACCTATAAAAGGTAATAATATGATATTAATCGTATTGAATAAAAATAGCTAGATAATTTAAAATTTATTATACTTATTCATAGGAGTTGATCTTGCTAAATTGGTTGTTAAGGCTATATTATTAATAGAAGACTCTGGAGGAGAGGTAGTTGGATTAACTTCTGATGGAGCTTCTAGTAACAGAACCATGTGGAATTCATTAGGGGTAATTTAATTCAAACAATATTAAATATTAAACATTATTGAACATGATTTAATAGGTTTCAGCTAAAAAAAATGAATTCAAAAACTATTTTTTAAACCCTTATGACCCTTTGAGAAAGGTTTTTGTGTTTTCGGACACACCTCATCTCATAAAAACCGTACGGAATCGTTTACACACAAATAAACAATTACAGGTAGATTAAAATTAAATTAATTCTATATGTATAGTGTATACTATTGTAAGTTTATTGAAATATTAAATTACACTATAACTAGTTAATTATAATTATATTTATGAATTTTAGATTGATCCTTCAAGGCCACCAATTAAATGGGAATTTTATTATAAATTGTTTAATATTGAAAAAAATAGCCTAATTAAAGTATGCCCCAAATTGACAAAACATCATTTTGAATTAAATAGCTTTTCTAAAATGAAAGTTAAATATGCAGCTCAAGTATGTACATTTTTAATTTAAATAGTCTTATCCTCTTATCTAAATCAAAAATATTTTATATTTATTTTTGGGTGGACTTAAGATTTTTAGTAGGTCTGTGGGTATAGGCATAGAATTTTATAAAAAAAAAAATTATGAGTGCTTCAAAGATTCAGAGGAAACAGTTAAATTCACATACATCATGAATGATATTTTTGATGCACTTAATCGGAAATATCCAGCAGAAGGAATACGACCAAATAATAATGATTTAAAGGTTTATTTAATAATGTTTATGTAATTGTAGAATCTTTGTGTACCTAATAGATTTGTTAACGATATATAAATATATATATAACATTTTAGGTGTATCGTGTATGTAAAAGAAAGTAATTTATATGTATATTTTAACGACACACAATTTTTAGTGTAAATATTTGTGTTATATGTGTAGTAAACTAGTAACTAATAATATGTCTTCAATGAATTAATTTTATATTATGTATAGTATTAGAGTATAATGTTAAATTATTAAATTGGGGAAGTACTAAATACCTACAATTTAATATTAAATATTTAAATTGGTTACAATATAATAATTTAAAATAGATTTGTTGATAACTTAATTAATTTGATTAAATAAAAAAATTAATATAATCAACCTTACTCTAGGTTTTGAGTGAAGCCATAGTGTGGTTAGATAAATGGGAGTCAAATGTATCAAAAGGTTTAATTGATGAAAAATATTTCTTGACTCGCCAAACCTACGAAGGACTTATAATAACAATTCAATCTACAATAGATATAGTAAATTATTTGTTAAATGAATGTGATTTCAAGTATGTCTTAACCGCTAAATGTAACCAAGATAATTTGGAGGTACTTACTATGTATATACATTTTTTTTTGTTATATTAATGTACTTAAAAACCCATCATCAACAAAATATCAAACTATGACTATTTAATTTCTGTATTTATTTAATAGAAGTTTTTTGGAATGATGAGGCAAATATCAGGTCCAAATGACCACCCAACAGCACCAACCTTCCTGCAATTGTACCGTATGTTGTCTGTATACACTGTTATAAAACCACCAAAAACTGGCAATTGTACAGTAAATGAAGGTTATTATTGTTTAATAAAATAATTGTTATTTATCTATTATGACTTACTTAACATATTGTGTGTATGTTGTTTTAGAATCTATACCGGTCATATCAATATCAGACTTAAAATCTATTATAAATGATCCTGCGAATATTTCTGAAAGAACAGAAAAAATAAATAAATTAAAAGTTAAGATAGATCAAATAGTTGAGGATGATTGTTGGGACCTTGACGATATTTTATTAGAGCACAATTATGCAGATTCCAATGTATTTGAATGTATTGTATATTTTTTAGCAGGGTAATTTAATATACCTAAATATTTTAATCATAATAATTTTTGATGAATAATTTAATAATATGTAAAGTTTTACATTGTTATTTTATTTTATTTTTTACCATTTAATAATTGTTATTAATATTTATTTTTTAATAGGTATATAGCAAGACGTTTAGTAAATAAAATAAAATGTGACATGTGTATAAAAGGCTTAAAAACTATTAATACTCAAGAAAACGTCATTGGCAAAGAGACAGATTTAATTAATATGAAGACCAAAGGTTTTCTAACTTACCCAAATAGCAATTTATACATTATCATTAAACATATCGAAGAATGCTTTGCAGTTCATGCCAATTCAAATGATGTTTTTGAAAAAACACATGAAGAATTTTTCAAAAAAAATATTAATTTAAAATTCCCATGCGCTAATCGTCAACATCAAATAGACATGTTAACAAATATTTTTTCTTATTATATAACTATGCGCATGAGGCAATATAGTTATATGCAAAACCAATCTAACAAAAAACAAAACAAAACAAAAAAAAAATTATCTAAATTGGTTAAAACTTGAAACATAATAATTTAATGTTAATGTTAATAATTAATAAAATTTTAATAGCTAATAAAATTCGATAATAGGAAATTATTTCTTTTACCTGAAGTAGATCGTATTTTTTCCAACGAAATAAATAACTATTTGTGTGTAAATCTAAACATTCTAAACTTATGATTTTACTATTAACTGAGTATTTAGTCATTAGTCAATAAATTACTATAAGTATGAGACATGAGTGGTAAAATATTAATTATTAAGTAAGATAACAGATAACTTATACAAGATCAACATTATTCAATGACACGCTATATAGTATATTGTATTTAAAATATTAAAATATTAAAATTTGCGTCAAAACGATCCTGCGATTACGTCGGTCGACTACGAAACCGTATCAATAAATAATAATAAATACTACTCATATAGAGTATTTTTGATAATAATATTATAATGTTTAAGTGTTTTCCAGCTATATATAGCACGATTACATAAATATTAAATATTGTAAATTGTAATGATCACAGATCAATGATTAATGAACAATATGTTTATGAAATAATATTATGATGGAAAATCCTCGTGTTTTATAAAAATAAGAGGCTATACAAAAACCATATAAAATAAATATATAATACATTAATAACATTAATAACTATTAACTATACAACTGTATATTATAAGAGACAAGAGTAATGCATATATATAATATTAAAATAATTATAGTTGTAAAAATACATTGGTAACCTAAGCATAAGTCACAGTCGTGATTACAATATTACGATTTGAATGGTAGTTTCCACCAAAATGCCGCTAGATGGCGCCAATCAGTAGTTCCACAGCTGTTTTGACGACTCAGTTTGATGGTCTTGAAAAATGCATTATATCATAGACCGATGTTTAACCTGTATATCTTAAATCGTGCTTCTGAGCCATTACCCAACTGTCGAGCCAAATGCAACACTAAAATAGGTAATGACTAATGAATTACGTGAAACGTTATTTGCTTCGTATTGGTCAATGAATCATTTTAATAGAAGAGTTGCATATATTTCTAGTTGTGTAAATTTTACTGACACAAAAACTACAAGAAAGCGTAGAAATAGGTACACCAGAAAAACAAAAAAAATAAAAATAAAACATTTCATTATGTTGTTCCAAAAGACGGAAACTCAATACCTGTTTGTGAAAGTTGTTTTTTAAAAATTTTTGGAGAAACCAAAAAGTTTGTTAGCAATGTGTGTACGCAAAAATTAAGTTCTCCTAAACTTCACCAGATAAAAGGGGTAAAGCAAGTCCACCCAATAAAATAACATCTGATGATATAACATTGGTAAAACAACATTTAAATAGGCTTCCAACTTACGAAAGCCACTACTGCCGAAAAGAGACAAGAAAAAAATATTTACCACCATACTTTATTCTACGCGCTGCTTATAACGAGTATGTTAAAACAGTTGAAACTCCAGTTAGTAGAACGATTTATGAAAAATATTTTAGAACATCCGGATTAAAGGTAATAAGTCCAAAAAAAGATACCTGTGCACAATGTGACAGACTGCATATGCAAATTACAGACGGTCACTGTACATTTTACAGAGAAAATGAGTTAATCGCTGAACAAAAAAAAACACCAAGAAGAAGCGGAAGAAGCATATTGTGTAAAAAGAAAAGATTCATCATTATCTACATCCAGGAGTGGACTGGGATATACAAATATGGGATGGAATATTTATTAAGGGCAACAATTTATGATTTTATGGGCAATTTTAAAAGTCTAAATATTTTAAGAAAAAAACATCATGTTGTAATAGCTATATTTAAGTTTTTTGTAATATCAAGTGTATATCTAACCTTAAAAAAAAAAAAAAATTAAAATGATAAAAAGACAATAATTACTTTTTTGAAAGCATTAATTCTACCACATCACTTACTTTAGGAATTAAGTCATTCTCAATACTTACAAGCAATAAATCATAAATCGTTTAGATTCTGTTGAGAAAGAGAACTTCTTAACCGGTTTTTTATAATCTTAAGTTTTGAGAATGACCTTTCACAAAATACCTGTGTACATGCTAATGTTAAAGTATATTTATACAGTAAATATAAATTAGAGTAAGATGCTGAGTGAAGAATAAATGTGTATAACATTTTAAAAGTGCACGGTTCACAATTATTGCATTTTTTATGTGTATCAGTTTCATTTGGTATTTCACCATCATCAAATTGATCTTGGTTTAAATCTCCATATTCTACAGTCATAGAAAAAAAAATTAATCAAGTTTAACGGATCTAGGACATTTTGACGTGGCCGTTTTGACGTGGCCGTTATGGCGTAGCCGTTTTGGCATGAAGCCATTTTGGCGTTTGGCCGTTTCGGCGTAAATGTTTCAGATTATTATATTAATTAATTCACTAATTAACTACTAATTTACTAATATTTCTATTTTACTCTACTTTCTATAATATTTATTGTATTGTTGGAATTTAATAATTTAATGATAAGTTTGTATTACTATGCTGTACTTGAGCCCTATGGACGTTTTTAAAAATTAAAATTAACCAGTTGACCAGACGACATTGTACCTATACTATCGATTAAATTGATTATCTACGTTTTTAGTGATACCTACGTATGTTTAATAATAGTATACCTTCATCGATTCTTTTCTGCCGTGCGGTAAGTTTATCATTTTTTGTCCTTGATTATCGCTCGCTAGATACAGCAAAAATATTTTTTACAAATAGTGAGTTTTATTAATTTTAATTTTAATAATTATTTAATTAATTAATATTAAGAAAGATTCAAGCTGGAAGGGATACATATTTATTACAAGTGGAATCAGGAAGATCTCCCCCTAAAAAACTTAAAAAGTATATTGACACAGATAAACGATTATTAAAAATAATTCAAGAATCAGATACACGAGACATGTTAACATATTTAAGAGGTATAGCATATAATATTTCTTTACAATAGTAAATTTTTTAACTATGAATTTTCAATTATATTTTTTTTATAGACTGAATTTTTTTAATTATATAAATAATAATAAATAATTTTAATAATGGTTTTTTGGTAATTTTTTAATTATATTTTTTTAATCAACTGAATTATTTTAAATTGTATAAATAATAATAAAAAATTTTGATAAAATAAAAAGAAGTATTTTACGCCAAAACGGCCTAACGCCAAAATGGCTTCATGCCAAAACGGCTACGCCATAACGGCCACGTCAAAACGGCCACGCCAAAATGTCCCATTTCGCCGTGCTCGATGTGCAACCATAGTATCTATATCCGTGACGGGGGTATACGGCATATACCCAATACGCTATTTGTATCCATAGCGTATAGATTATGACAAATTAATGATACGCGGGTATACGGCCGTATTTACCGCGTACCCTATCTGGAAATTTTTAATAATATATAAATTATTGTAAAATACCTATATTTTGAGCGTCAATTGTAATATAGGACGTAACGAATATTTTATATTTTTACGAACAATTATTATCATTTAAAAATCAAGGTTATCACTTATCAGCCTTGTAATCACGATTGAAGATACCGGTTATCTATTTCCTAGATTCTATATTAACCTCAAATGCATCGTTTTCGCGAGTCTTTGATCAATAACCAAAATCATGTAACCACATCTGATTAAAAGTATAAACAGGTTAAACGCGAAAACACGCCTATAGATAATAGAAGTAATAATAAGATAATAGAATTCTATTATCTATGTCTTTTATCGTGCTTGTAATCAAACATTCATAACTCATATGGATCATAGGATTTCAAATCATAGGTAAACGTTAACGTCGTAAACCAAAACAGCCATCAGCCAATATTTTTGTGTTATTGTTATGCACTTATTCTATTTATACTACTTATACTTGTTACTTGTTAGTATAACTTATATTTTTGTTTAATTTAAAATGAGTGAAAAAAGAAGCAGTAGAAGTACTTTACATTCATATTTGAAAAAAAAAGTAAAATTAAATGACGGCCATCAGTCAAAGTAATATATAATAGTTTCTTTTTTTCTAGTATTAATTTTATTTTACTTAGATGATAAATGTATTGATGATGAACATTTATATTAATTAAAGTCTACAGAATCTTGAGAAACAAAATCATCGAATGATTTATGTAAAAATAGTACATTTGGAGAGGTAGGATTATATTATTATTTTTTATTATAAATTTAAAATGTTTAACAAAATAAAAATATGATTCATATTGGTATTTTAGATAATTCAATAAACTATGTTAATAATAATAGTAAGTTATTATAATTAATGTATTATATCTTCAGTTTCAAAAAAAATGAAAATTGGTAAAGTTAAAAAATTATTAAAAATTAAACTAATATATCTTCATTGTACGAAGATTTTGCTTTGAGCTTAATGCTTAAAAAGATTAAAAACACTACATAAACATATAAATAAGATGTAACTATGATTTGATATTATATAGTTATGGTAATTAATTTTAATCAGCTTGGCATAATTATTGTGACTGCTATGTTGCTTTGCACACTATAAGTCTATAAATTGCACGAAAGTAAATAGTTTTCATTGGTAAATGATGACTTAAAAATAAACGATCGATACAATTTTATTCAATGATAATCATGATATTGATATATATATTATATATATACTATATATCTCATTTATTATGAATATGTATATATCAATATGTGAATATAATTTGTATAAGTAAACATATTTAATATTATTTAATTAGCATATTTGCTTATTTTGCTTTTAATATTGTTATAATTCCATTTTAAATCAAAGCTGGGCAAGTTAGTCATTTTTAACTAGTTGAAGTTAAGTTACTTTAGTAAAAAAACTAACTAAGTTAGAACATACGTTAGTTTCTGAAACTGTCCTAGTACACCTAGTAATTTGATCATAATATATAACATAACATATTATGTTCTAATTAGGTAAGTAATTATTACAATTTCTTGGAATTTTAGTTATTACTTATTAAAACATAAATGATGAAATAAAATAAAAAAATATATACAACAGTATGACCAGATAAAATATAAATATAAAATAATAATACATATCATAGTATAAACCTTATTCTATATATATATATATTCTATACAGCTTTTAAAAGATTAAAACTAACTTAACTTTAACTTTCTAACTAGTTAGTGCCCAACTTTGTTGTAAATCTCTTGATACGTAATGTGGAGGTGTTACTGATAATTTTTTTTAATTAAAATAATTTTGATCCACTTTGATGTTATTTAGCAAAATAAATCTGAAAATGCAAATGAAGTGACGATTAGTGATGATCATAGCCAAGTTAAACCGGAGGTTTGGCCACCAGAATGGAGTGAGGGAAATTGGAGGGAGAAATTGGCAAAATATCCATGGCTGATATCTCATAATAGAAAACTTGGGTGCAGAGTTTGTAAGGAGTTTGCTGATTTTAATTCATTTAAAAGTTATAACATTGTTCTTGTTAAAGAGTGGATTTCTTCTCAAGTTGATGGAGGTGAAAACTTAAAAAAAGAAACAAGACTTGCTCTATTACGAAATAAAATTAAAAACACAACTCCTCCGAAGCGCACAAAACTGCCTTTAATGTTTCAATAGAAAAAAATTCTGATAGACTTACTAATCTCTTTGAAGAAACTTCATGTAAAATAGATAAAACAACGCATTTAATTTTTCGCTCAGGGCACACCCGTACCACACCTCCACACCCACACCCCCTGAGCCGCTGAGCCTTACCCCCTACCGCCGCCAGGTCCAACACGTACATGACGTATTTTTACCTCCTACCACCACCAGGTCCAACACGTACATGACGTATTTTTACCCCTCCCGCCACACCACCCGCTCCCACACGTACATGACGTATTTTGCGCGCGCGCCATATTATTAACATATTATTGTACATACACCATATTATTGTACATGCAACATATTATTGTACACATACCATATTATTGTACACGCACCATATTATTGTACATTCAACATATTATTGTACACACACCATATTTTTATACACGCGCCATATTTTTGACTCCCATGTATTCGAGCCGCCGGTATCGTGTTATAAAACGCTTAACAAATTATTTTTCACCAACTCAGTATACTATTAGATTTATTCAGATACGTTTGTAGTGAAACATTATTTATATTTTCGTTCGTGAATACTTTATCTACAGGCTGCAATAATGTAAGTATATTTTTGTATTATTTATAAATTATTTTATAAATCAACAATCCAATTTTTAGATGTCTAATAATTCAACACCAAGTTTTGACGGCTATGAATATAGAAGGATTCTAGAGGGAATACCAATCGAAGATAACCTTTTCGCTCAAAGAATGAACAATTACGAACACGATGAAAACGGATATGGGGCTATAGTAAGTTTATAATTTTAAAATAATAAAATACATAAATAAAGTTAATAGTATTTATTATTTAGACTCCATCCGAAGATAGTGGGTACTCCACTCACCGAGAGTCGCAGATGGGTATTTGGTATCGCGCGTTTTCATCAATTCTTTCACCTACAACACCATCATTACCACGGTCATCTCAAAACCCTTTTCGATCTTTATCACCGATTCAGTCTGAACCATTCTCACCCGACATGTTCATGGATACAACACCGAGACCGCTTGTGCTTAGAGTGAGAAACGATTTGTTACCGGAAGTTGAAACACAGTCAACTATCTCACTCAGCATGTTAAACCTGCCTTTGCTTATACCACCTCGGGAACACAATTTAATTCGTGATACATTACAACGAACCATGAGTCCCACTCCAAATGAATCCGATGACGAGTATGACATACAGTTGATTGAACTTATGAATGCGTACGAGAATAATTGGGGCGAAGACGGTTATGATGAAGAGATGAATCGTCATATGGTTGCATACGAAGGTTCAAAAAAACAAATGTAAAATAATAATAATAAAAATGTATATAGTAATAATAAATTTTTCTTTATAACCATACGACAGTTTATATTATTTCTTAAATTTTATTTAATAATAATATTATTTGAAAATAATATCGTATGTTTCAACGAGTAACATACAATTCCTGGTATGTCAGCATCTATTTTTCAAAGGTTTCACAGAGCAGTGAACAACTATTGTGTATAAATCTTTAGGTAGTCTGTATATTTCAAATCACATAAATTTATGATCAGTCGTGCTATATAACGTTAGTCAGTCGTATAGGCTAGTATTATTAAGAGATTAGTTTTATACAAAATTATTTTAATTGAATAATATTTCCTATCAATAAATACATCTGTATAATCGAAAAAAATTGTATAATTCTGTAAGTAGTATATAAATATTAGTCATCTCTATCGGGTCAAAATCTATTGGCGATTGTTAAATACCGCGTTAACAACTCGTATTGTTAGCGGAACTCACCGCACCGAATTCTTACAAGAATTCATCGAGTAGTCGTGCGGTACTATTCAACTATATTACTACGAACGGTACTATTCAACTATATTACTATTGGGTCTAAAACTAATACCGTTTGTCAAATGCCGCGTAAACAAGTCTCATTGTTAGCGGGATGACCCTTACCGAGTCATCTTTACGGGAGGAATACGATTCCGCACGTTTTTTTTTTTTTTGAACACGATTCCGCACACTTAATTGTTCATAGGAATACAATAGGAATTGAGCGCAACGTTGTCAAATTTATTACAAATGGTTTATTACGATCTCAAAGCTGTCATTACAAAAAATAAAATAAGCATGATGTATATGAATATTTAAAAAAATGTTTACCTATCTCATAGTCAGTCATCATTACAAAAAATAACGTAAAATAATTTAATAATATAAATAAATAATAATCATAAAATATAAATAATTTTTTCAAAAAATAAAAATAGTTGATAATTAAATAATTAATAAAGTTAAATAGTATCTCATAGTCAGTCATCATTACAAAAAATAATGTAAAATAATTTAATAATATAAATAAATAATAATCATAAAATATAAATAATTTTTTCAAAAAATAAAAATAGTTGATAATTAAATAATTAATAAAGTTAAATAGTATCTCATAGTCAGCCATCATTACAAAAAATAATGTAAAATAATTTAATTTAAATAATACCTATAATAATTTAATATAATTTTTTCCCTTGATACATAAAGCCAATAGATGTAAGATATTTTACAATATTTTTATGTATTTTATAATTATTGAAATGTTGTATAACGTTATGTATACGTTTTAAATCGGACGATCCCATTTTATTGTGCATGTTTCTAGCAATTGAATTAATTTTTGTCATAGTTTCGGCTTGTATTTCCATTAGTACAGATATTACTACATGCGTTGGTGGATGAGCACTATGAAATTGTCCGTTGTACATTTTATGAAAACTTTCTGCTCCATTTGTGGTTCTAACAAAACAATTTTTTTCAATATCCTAAAATAAAATGTATTATAAAAAATAAAATACAAGTTACCTTGGAGTAATTGAAGGTTCACATGCCCATATTTCAGGTGGGAATACACAACCAGGTTCTATGTACGATTTAAGTACGTAATCAGAAAATATATGGCCTTCAATTTCATTCGGACACGTGCTCATAAGTTCTAAAAATCCTTCTTCAACCTTTTCTAATGGAAGAAACGGTAGTCCAAAAAATGATTTTAGCCAAATGCCTAATTCATTTCCATCCATCAAATATGAAGTTCTTAAACTATTATGTTCTTGTATCTAAATGAAAAATTTATGTGATATTATTATACGGAGTGTGTCTTACGTAAAATATAAAAATTAAGCAATAATATTATTTATTATTTAATTACCTTACGCCACCATGCCTGGCCTACACCGAAAGAAAAACCACAATCATAGTGATAAAAATATGAGTTGAATTGACAAAATTCTTGTTAACATAGGGCCAACAAGAATTATTTATCAAACGAACAACTATATTGTTGAAACTATTGAAGTTCATAAATTAGTTATATTAACAAAAATATTGTTACTCCAACAACTTTTTAATGTTGAATTTAAACTGCGATTTTTATTATAACGATAAATTATATTATAGTAATGACAACATTACTTTATCATTTTAAAAATATAAAGTTCAATCTGCATAATAAATATTTTATCAGGTTAATAAAGTCTTTACCTATCATTATGATATTGTATTTACTAGGTACGGTGTAGCAAATATATTGTTATACTTAAAAATATAATAATATAATTTATGTACTCAAATATCAAGTTAGTTAGACTTCTTGTGATTGGAAATTTAAAATATATTGGTATTCTCAAATTAGTTAAATAATCTGTTTAAAAAACTAAGACTAACTCAAGATGAACTTATTTGGATTATTCTAGGATTATGTAAGGATTCAAATAAAATTAACCATGAAAAATCATTTACCATTAATACAATACATATAAATAATTGTAGATTAATGTAGGTTGAAGTAGGTAGTCTTTTTTAAATTAATAAAATATAACCACAAATTTTATATTATAAATGTTATTTTATTGTTCAACACATTTGGTTACTTACTGGTTAAATCAGATAAAATTTGACCTAAAGTATGAAATGATTTATCAAAGTTTGTAGTTAATGAATAAAAATACTTTTGTATAAAGAGCCATACTACACATGATTCACATGGATATTCCAGGTTAAACAAATGAAATAATTTAAAGCAAACATCTACAGCAGATAGTATAGTAAATAATTTATACTTAATACAATCGAAAAAAACAATTATTTCTTTAGGATTAGTAGGAGTACCTACAACAATAATAAATGGCTGAATTGGATTTTTTTCATTCTGGCGCATAACAATGTGTTCTTCAATTTCAGCTACTGAATTTTTGAATGTCATGAAGCTGTTTTGAGAATCTTTTATTGAGTATTTTATTTGACACTTCTTCCCATTATGATCTTTAGTAACTTTCTTTGCAGTAGGTACTAGTATAGCGTGTAATAAATACAATAAAACTGTATTTTTACCATCTGAAAAGTAAAAATTATAAATATTTTTATCAGACATGTACCTTAATAATTTATTAATTAAATGAATAACAAGTATAAATATATATATGTAACTAAGTAAAATATTATTATCAAAACTTTAGACAAATCAGCTTTTAAGTTTTAATTATCCATATAATCAAATAGTGTTTAATAAATTGTTAATGACCATATTATAGTTTTAAAATAATAAACATAAAGGTGGGTTTATTTGACAAAATATCATGTACCTATATTATTGAATAGATACTGATTGATTCTATAATTCATATTTTGTCATTTTGTCAAATAATTTCCATGTATCCAATATTATCTAATATTTATCAATTAATAATATTTTATATTTATCTATTTTTACTCAAACAATGACATTTAACCACTAGCAGCAGTTATTTAATCATAGCTAAATATTTAGCCTTGCTTAAAATAAAGTAGAACCCAATGGCCAGTGGTTACAGTTAAATTGAATTTTTGACCTCCTGATATTTCTATTTCAATGATTTAATTATAATAATTACTTTGGTTTATAATGGAAGCATCATCTCTTAAAGTTTCAAATAATCTACGATTGGTAGAGTCCTTCAATTTTTCATCCAAGAGTTTAACTATATTTTCGAATTTATTCTCAAATGTATTCAATAATGACGAGCAGTTTGGATATAATGTATGAAAGTCAATATCAACCTAATGTTTTCAGTAAAACACTTTAAAATCACATATTTATTTTATAAAAATTATCTTACAAGTCTATATCCCAGTGGCAAGGTATAACTATTCCAGTTCTTGATGATTTCACTAGTAGAAGAAAATTTTTTGATTTCATTTAATCTGTAATTTGTTGTAGACTTCCAATTATTTTCCAGATCAGGAAATGAACAATTTGAATCATATTTTATTTGATCAACAATGTAATCAATGTCATATTCAGGTACTAAAATAATTAATTTAAAACAATCAATGTGAGATAAGTAACTACATTTAAATAAATTATTTCACATTTTTTAATTAGGAATAAATAGAATTAATAATTTAATTGAAAAATATTTACTAAATTAATTAATTTTTTGATTTAAGTCTAGTTGTACGACCTACTTACCAATATACAAACTAAAATAATAATTTGTTTAAACATATTTTTTTAACTAAATACTAAATAGTATTTACTATAGGTTAACTCATATTAGACCTTTATTAGCAAATATTACAATAAGTAATATTGAAATTATATTTGTGACTAAAAAAATAATTTACCAAATTCTTTATTGTACTGACGATGAGTTTCTGTATCAATTGTTCTTTTAACTTGAAGTCCTTTAGAAGGTACTAAACCACATGATTTGAGTGTTCGCATTGCGTTATAATACTTTGCGTAGAGTTTGCCTTTAGTATTTTTATTTTGTACATCCTTCATGAAATATGTGTCCTATAGAAAAAAATATAAATTATTATGTCAATAAGTTTAAATAAATAAAAACATATTTCTTACTTTTACTTCAGATGGAAACATTGTGATAATATGATTTGCAATAGTTTCAGCCAGATATACAGACATACACATATTTTTTGTTATCACATAACTAATAATAGTCTCAACTAATAATGAACGTATGTTACTATTTAATTTGTTATGTTCTTTGTAGTAGTCAATAATCATTGTTCCTGTAGTCGTTGTATTTAAAATTTCTCCCAAATCTATAGTGACAGATGTTGATGGTACTTGTAAAGATTGTATTGTAGGTTCACTGTAAGTTGAAATTACACTTGTTGTTGTATGTTCATCTGGTTTAGAGCGGAGAAGTGAGTTTTGCCAATTTTCAAGTTCATATTTAAATAATATTTTAATTCCAATTGGAAATGTTTTTAACATTTCATTTACATCTTCTTTGTTCATGATTGCCAGTATTTTCATATCAATTAAATTATCTGCAATAACAAATTAAAATTCACATAACACACCAACAACAGAATTTTAGTAATAGTTTTGTATTTTTACCAAATAAAGTTTTGGACAAACATTCTAAACCCCATTTTTTTAATAACTCGTATAATGGTTGAACATCATCCACAGGATATTCATAGCCCTCCAAAACAGAAATTGATACTGGAAAACTATTTAAATCCTATAAATATAAAATTTGTGTTTAATATCTTATAAATCTTGAATACAAAATATAAAAATTAACTTGCATTCGAGTTAATTGAATTATTTATAGAATTAAGACCATCTTTATTTACATCATCAAGCATATCTTCTAGGTTTTCTTGCAAAGCATTTATATTTTATAGCAAATATAGCACTAAGAAGACAAAAAGCAATATGAACAATGAACATAAGTAAATATATTTATATTCAATTAAGTATATTGTTTACATATTATGCAATATAATTTAAAAGCTTAAACATTATATCATAAAAAATTTATACAAGTTAGGTAGGTAGGTGCATTGTATTTATTGTGCAAACAAATTAAAAAGCTTAAACATTAATACATTATATTATAAATTAATAGAAGTTAGGTATTAATATTACAAATAAAAATAAATATATATTAAAAACAATATTCTTTTGGGCGTATCATTAATTTTCCAGAAGCTATTTTAGTGATATTAATGGGTGGTCCACTAAATTCATTAATATGAAATATTAAACACTCATTAACAATGTATTTATTTCCATCAACTTCAAAGGCCTCAAGATGAGAATGGTGACTAACTATTTTAATTTGTTTAGCTATTATGTACACTTTATCACTTAAACAATTCAATATTAATATTTCTAAAATTTCATATAAGCATAAATCTTCAATGTGCTTGGTTAAATAGTAACCTCTTTTATATATTGTGCCCATATATTCTATTTGACTATAACACTTGAAATCTGCTATTGAAAGAGAAAGCATGTCCCAAATAGGCTGTAAATAAAGACTACAAATATTGTGTTTTAAATTAACTATTATCTTTTCAGTATTTAAATGTAATAGGTAGTGTGCAAATTTAAATTGAAACTTTTTAGCCAGTGTTAATGTTATATTCTTTCTTGAAGATGTTGATCGAGCATACATTTTTAGTTCCTTGTGTTTACCTTCAAATCTAAAGCACCAGTAATGCCGAGGTGGACCAGAATGTTCAATTACAGTAGGATAATGAATCAAATTATGATGCTTGGGCTTCAGTGTGTCATTAAAAAGAGTAACATATAAATAATTATGTTGTGCTATTAATTGTTTGAGATTTATAATTGAATTATTTGTAAATTCATATGACAATAAGCAATCAACGATTTTGAGAAGTGTTAAATAAAAATTCCATACTTCGTCACCTTTAGGAACCAAGTCTCCTATCATAAGAGAAAAAATATGAATGAATGTCATCATTTCCCTTGCAGACATTTTTAAATGTAATTTACTTAAATTCAAATCTGTTATTTCAGGTGAAATGTTACCAACTTCAATTGGACCATAGTTGAAATTTTTTTTACGATTATTTAATGTTGTCAAGGAAAATATTTTAATAGTGTTGACATAATATTTAATAATGTGGCACATGTCATAATGACATACACCTTCAAAAATATCGTGCATGACATCTACACAAAAGTTTTTAGTCACATGAAAACTATATATAGAGTTCATAACTGATTCTTTATAAATTCCTGTTTCACTAAAATTCATTTTTTCTACATCTTCCAAATAATTGTCAATCGTACGTAAACAAGAAGTATCTTCTTCGTAAAGACTATGTGTATCAGTTTTATGAGATTTGCAAAATCGACAAAAATAATTTGCTGAAAAAGACTTACTGAATTCTAATATACTGTTCAGGCCCAAATTATCACCTAAAACTAAACCAAGTAAAAAATGGACATGAACATTTCCTTGATCTGTTGAAATACTTAATCCTTCTCTTTCAAGTGTATTTAATTCATTTATTAATATTTTTAAACTAGAATCGTTTCCAAATTCTTTAAGGTCAACTGATTTTATTAAAGCTGCTAAAAAAATATTAGAAAGTTTGGCATTGTTATTCATAAGAGGAAAATTATAATAAATAGCTGCTATTGACTGAAAACTTGCATGGGATCCCAATGGATTGTTAATTTCAAAGTCATCAATGTATAAAAAGTAGGGAAATACTATTTTTCCTTCATACTGGATTACTTTCTCTTTCCACAACTTTCCTTGGACAAAATTTGTAATTGAACCAAAATTTAGGTTATATTTCATAATTTGATCATAAAATGTTTTGAAATTATTTTTGTGTTCAAAAAATTGTTGAAATTGTTGTTTTATTGGTAATAGGGTGCCTTTTGTTACTTTTTCATCATATGATATACTACCACTATGATCTACATTAACAATTTCATTATTTATAGTGAACTGACTAATGTTTGATAATAAATTATTTTTTACCAGCCAATTAATCAAACGATATTCCGAACCACAGTAATAAAAAGGATCTAAGACAATAGATTCAAATTTTTTAAATGTTGAAAGAATTGAGGGTTCTTTAATATCTTTTTGAACTATATTGTTCAAAATTGATGCCATTGGCTTTAAAATATAGTCTTTAATTCCAGATTGAATATTAATAACATCACTATTATTGAAATTATTATTATTGTAGAGACTTAAAATAAATTTTACACTGGACTCATATAATAAATTAGTGGCATCATCAAAATTGAATAAATTTGTAGTATTATCATATAAATTATCATCTTTTTGTTTATGTTGAATTTGATCTCTTATTGGTAAGCTTTCATTGTTTAATATTAATGTGTTAACAAAATCTTGTGAAGTATGTGATGAAGAAGGTTTAGTAAGAACATGTTTTTTAGTTACATGTCTTTTAAAAGAAGACAAACAATCAAAAGATTGAAAACAAGAGCCTTCATGACAGGTGTAAGTGCTATTTGGTTTTAGAAGGTGAACAATTTTGTAGTGCGCCACCAAAGCTTGTAAATTATCAATACATTTTTTACAAATATAACAAATCATTATAATATCTTACCTTGACAATAGTAGTAAATATAAGGTAACGTCGTACACTCGAATTGCTTGTAAAAAAAACTTGATAAAATATATTAAAATAGTCACACGGTTCGCTATAACACAGCACAGAAAAAGTACGCGTTTAACGGTCGCTAAGGCGCTATAACGTTATGGCGCGCGGCAACATACTCAACACACAAAGAAATAAAATCACGTTTTTCGTTAAAAAAAGTACCTATATTTTTAAGTTGATAAAATATATTATTAAATGAACATATTAATTATATTATCAAAGTAACATTATTATTGTAAAATTGATAAAATAATTGTAAAATTTACAATAGCTACAATTATGTGGTATAGGGTAAACTATAAATATAATATTGTTGAATTAATAATATTTTTATCAAACCAGATAAAATTAACAATGCCATATTATCAATACCACACAACAGTTTATTAGTTTTAAAAAATATATTGTAATGACAACAAAATATTGTCCAAATGAAAAATTGTAGTTTGTAGAACGTTGACAATTGTGGATTATTAATTTTACCAGTGATTTTTCTTTAGGTGTAAATGGAATCTACACCCAATGATAGCTATTCCAGGAAACATGATTTTCGCGGCTTCATGTGCAGCTTTTTCAAAATCCACATGTAATGTGTGGATACATAGTCTGGTGGATAAATATTCAAAACATATGTTTTTTAAAAATGTCCACATTTGAATGTAAGTTTCTTCACATTTATCGGGTAAAAAGAAGTATACAAGTGGTATATAAAATCCATTTTTAAATCCATGGATTGTATAGAGTTGTAAAAAATACTTAGGAGCGTATTCAAATGTGCCATCTATAAATATATCATCACACTGTGTGAGTAAATTAATATTTGTTCTCGTCGTAATACAAATGAAGTTTTGGTTCTCAGGAACATGAATAAACTTTTCATTTTTAAACTTAAAGCGATCTTCGTTTTGCATTTCTGTAAGTTGCATGACAGCACTATTTAAAGACTGTGGAAATGTCGGGAAATCTTTTCGACGTAAATCATACATACTTTTTCGAATAGATTTAATATAATTATGAGGTGCTTCAAAATCAGTTTTTAAAAGCTCAGTTCTTATAATTTTTGATGGTCTTACTGAAATCGTGTCATTAGCTTTTCTTTTACAATTTTCTCGCAAAATTTGACGTTGGATTTTTTCTACCGTATCTAATGTATGCTTGTGTTCTCCGAGTATTTCCAATAAAATTGTATGTTTCGAATCAGTTAGAATACTTGCAGTACATGTTTTATGTATGCACCTCCATTTCACTTTTCCGTCATTTCGTTAACGAATATGCCGATATTTACAAGTATTTACCAATGCTAAATCGTTTCCCTTTTCAGATTTTATTATTTCAAATGTATTCTCCATGCCTATCTACTCACTTTTAAATTTGAACACCGTAAAAATATAAATTATAGAAAATACTCGAAATTAATACAATTTGTTATATCTATTGAACTGTATATATACACGCGATGCGTTTTAACTAGATAGTTCTCACTAGACTAGCTACACTAATATTTTACCATCGTCCTACTAACAACACAAACCAACAAGTATAAAATAATCTCGTCATTATTAGATTATCGTTCAGATATCAAATATCATATAAATATCATATAGACTAGGATGCTCGGTAAATTGTGGTATACACCTAAAATATTATAGTTTCGCCTTCGCACTATACGATGTCCATTTGCCGTATATTTATTTTATAATGTTATCTTTATCAACTTTATCAAACGACCCAAATTATCTGATTTTTAATTAGTTTGAACTTGAAATATCGTGGTAAAGAAGTGGAAAAGTTCAGGTGCCTAAATAAAATACTAATTGTATCAATCTCATGTTACAAGAAAAAACGTGCGGAATCGTATTCCTCATGGCAACGTCGCAATCAAATACAATACGCATTTGGGTAGAAAAAAAAGGTAATATAGAACAATGAACGTGCGGAATCGTGTTCTACCCATCTTTACAACAACAGCACGTATGAACCATTTTATATAGTAATGCTTTATGTATCCAGCACAAAAACAATGATTTCCAAAATAATTGGAAATATATATCGATGTATAAAATTATCATAGTAAATACCTTACTAACATTTTACCATGTCCTGACTTAAATTGCGCCCCTCTTGAAAATGGTATGATATCTGGACAGTGGACACCAGCCCTGTTGGTCACCGAGATAGAGTCAGTCTGTTCCAGACACCTGCACCTTTACGTTTACTTTGCCTTTGCTCTCTCCGTGTTTTCACAGTCCTTACACACTCTGTTTAATTTTCCAAGTGTTTAATTTTTTCAAGTGTTTAAACACTTTATTCTTTCTCTCGTCATTACCTTAAACATTTTAAATATGTTTAATTGCAATCAATGTCCGTCAGTGTTCGCGCGTAAAGACGCTCTGCTCAGACATGGAAAAACACATACCGGTGTGCATATTCCATGCACCGTATGTCCATCAACATTTTCGTACAAGACGCATCTTAATAGGCATTTGAAGAACGTTCATGGTATGTAATAAAAGTTTAAACTGTATCTTATTTATTCAATATTAATTTGTGACTATTATTTTTCTAAGGTATCATTAACGTTCCGGCTCACTTGAGACCATTGCCCGCTGCACCGATCATTGATCAGAAAAAACAAGACCAAGCGTGATTCAGTTTGCGCCTCCTTCTACCCCGCAGATTCAAATCGCGCCTCAAATTTTTGTGCCAAATGTCCCGGCTGGTGGTTCGCACATGTTAACCGAAGATGACATATGTATGGCGGTCATGGACGAATTTGAGGATACAGGTTAGTTTTATTTATTACCCTCAAATTAAAAAAACTCGAAAAAATCATAAATTTTAAAAAACTCGAAAAAATCATACATTTTTATTTTAAATTTATCAGACAGTCTGTGAAACGATCAATGGTATAATAGTTGGAGTATTCCGGCATTATATCGATCAATTCACTCATCCTATGGGGTAATAGTTGGAGTATTCCGGCATTACACCGGATGTCGGACTGTTTGATAGATTTATTAAAAAGATTTTTTTTAACGATGGAAAACATTTTTTCGAGCATGATAGGAAAAATAGTTTAGGTTTATTTTAGTAGATATTAATTAGGGCTTTTTTTTTTTTTTTTCTGTTAAAGAATCTTACACTTCTGCTGTAAATGGCAAACGGGTTTCGATGGCCAATACCGTGTCGGCTGCTAGGGCAAAAAAAACTAGGATGGATATGGTACAGTCGGTCTGATTTAATGAAATTTCGTCGTCCGCAAATAGGAAGATTGTGTGGTATTACGCTAAAAATATCACCAATACAAAAATTTATTCAGACTTTCTCCGTCCACTTATGCCTGGAATGATAGAATTGTTAAAAACACATGTACAAAAACATGCGATTAAATTTAATTTGAAACTTGAGGCGACCTATAACCGGCCGAACGTACCAAACTCGTCTGAAAATCGTGCGTTTAAGACATCGGCGGTCGAAATTTTCTCAAATAGTGATATCAGAACGATTGTAGAGATAGCGTATATGAAGTTGATGAAAGAGAAGGACGAATATATGGGGAGAGGTAGCGGTTTTACATTGGAGTCGATCGACGGACTATTGTTGGCGGTCTACAAATATACTCCGATGGGTGGATCATCATATATAGAGTTGCCGGCGTTCATCGATAGGAAACGGGCGACTATCAACACTCAGAACGTAGACCAGGAATGTTTCAAGTGGGCGATTCTCGCAAGGCATGTGACGGGTCCATCGGTATACCGCATCGGTGAAAATTATCACAAACATGAAGATAAATATAATTTTAACGACATCTCATTCCCAACACCTCTCTCCGATATAACTAAATTCGAAAAAAATAATGTAAATGTGTCAGTTAACGTATACGGGATAGAAAAAAAGTTTCAGCCGCCGATGAAATTTCCTACATACGAGGTGTACCCGTTACGTGTCGTCGATGAAGAGAAGCCCAACCACTTCGACCTGTTACTGATAACGGATGGTGAAAACTCACATTATACATACATTTCAAATTTTTCCCGACTAGTGCGCGCACAGAAAACTAGTCATAAAGAGTCCGTGGTCTTTTGCAAACGTTGTTTTACGTCATTCGACAACCAAAATTTAAAATATAAGATGAGTGGGCAGGAAGCTCTGAACCAGCACAAATTGATTTGCGGGGTACACAAACCCATTCTACCAGAGATGCCGAAGGAGGGGGAGTGTATTGAGTTCAAGGAGTGGAAAAAAACGGTTCGAAACCCTTTTGTTATTTATGCGGATTTCGAAGCATTGTTGGTGAAGACGGGTGAGGATAAGGGGAAGAGCACGAAAATAATACATAAACACGAAGCAATGAGTTACGGATTTTTGGTGAAGGCGAGCGACGACGTGCCGGTGGAATTATTGGAGGAGTACGAGATACCGGCGGGGCCGGTAATCTACAGAGGCAGCGAAGACAGGACGGACGTGGCGAGACATTTTGTAGAAGCGATAGTTGAGGTGGCCCAGAAAATCGAGAAACTGATGAAGACAAATATTCCTATAAAAATGACTGAGGATGAAGAAAAAACACATCAAGTGTGTAATATGTGTAATTTATGCAAATGTAGTTTAGCCGGGGGCGACAAGGTTAGGGATCACGATCATTTGACGGGGAAATTTAGGCAGACCTTGTGCTCTAGGTGTAACTTGGAGTTACAACAGCCTAAATTTGTCCCCGTTTTGTTCCACAACCTTTCCAACTATGACGCGCATCTTATTGTAACAGAACTTGGGTATGATACTCAGACTATCAACGTTATACCGAACAGTGAGGAGAAATTTATATCTTTCTCGAAATATATAAGTAGTACCTTCACTGTTCGGTTTATCGACACATTCAGATTTATGGCGTCGAGTCTGTCGTCCCTGGCTGAAAATTTGGTAACACCCGAACATGAAAACTTCCGCGAGACAGCCAAACATTTTGTCACCGGAGATATGCCGCTCGTGACTCGTAAGGAGGTGTACCCGTACGAGTACACGGATAGTTGGGAGCGGTTGGAGGATACGAGATTGCCGTGGAAAAGAGATTTTTATAGTACGTTGACAGAGACCGGGATCAAGGAGACTGAATATGAACAAATATGAACACGCGAAGGAGGTCTGGGACCACTTCGGCTGCAACACGTTGGGCGAGTACAGTAATTTGTACCTCAAAATCGATGTGTTACTGCTGGCAGACGTTTTCGAGAATTTCCGCGACGTATGTATGAGGGCGAATAACCTGGACGCTGCTCATTACTTCACAGCCCCAGGACTTAGTTTTGACGCGATGCTCAAGTTTACCGGTCAAAAGCTACAGTTATTGCATGATTACGACATGTTGCTGATGTTCGAAAATGGTTAGTATATATATTATTTTTAAAAAATGTACATATAATAATCTTATTTATTTTTTTATAGGTATACGTGGTGGACTAGTGCAAGCGAGCAAACGGTATGCGAAGGCGAATAATGTCAAGACCCCGGGATACAACGAGACTAAAGAGAAATCATGGATAATTTATCAGGACTGTAAGTATATATTTATTTATTTTAAGTGTATGGTATAATATTACCTAAGTTTGAAAACATTGGAAAAAAAAATTTTTCTTAATCAATCAATTTTTAACGTGTAAGAAAATAATGAAAAAAAACCTAGTTTTATAGATCATTTTTTTTTAATTACTTACCAGAAATTATAAAAAACTGCAAAAATTAATGAATGCGTTCCAAACACTCAAATAATAGTACCTAATTATCGAGTTAGCGAACTACTCAAATTTATTATTGCGGCTATCCAACTTATCAAACTAACTTATCCGTTTTTAATATTTTTTTAGTGTTATACTTAATTTTTTTTATAACATCAATTATTAAAATTTAGAATATTACAATTAAGAACACAATTTTACTTAATATTTTAATATTTTGGTTAATGTTTTATTGTTTTTTTCATAATATTACATTTAGTTACATATTAATTTGATTTTAAATAGGTAGCGTATCTAGGTACAATAATATATTATACTTAGGTGAGTATTTACCGATAAAAATGATAAAATGTATTCAAACATAAAATAAAATTGAACACCTACATTCTACAATTCATATTAATGGTACAAAATGTAACATGGTTATCATCCCTTGGCTTTTGTAATAACTGTATATACCTTATACATATATCTAGTGTGTACTAATTGTACACCGGTAAAACATATGTATTATAGCTGATATATAACGAGTACAAACGTTTTAGATAGTTTTTTTTAACTAATAGTCAAGAATCCAAGACACTTTGGAGAACCGCAACAGGAATCTATAGTCTTGTTTGCCAAAGAATGTAATCATTGAAAGCCAAGTTAAAGTGATAAACATTATGAAATGCTATGTGCCTGTATTATAATAATAAAATAGCCTACAAAGACTACTTCAATAAAATAAGTTATAAAAAAGAATTTAAAGAATAATATAATATAATACTTAATCTAGTTTATATTTAAGGTACGACGGTCACAGCATAGCGTAATACTCTATGAGTCACAGTGACCCATCTGTCAAAGGTAACCCATAACGGCGGTCGGCGATAACCAAAACTTGACAAATTAGTATAGGTATATGTAACTATTGTAACTATATAGGTACATTTAAAATGCGCGTTAACGATATACTACTCAAAGGTTCGTAATAGTTAGACAGGTAGATAGACTATTGTTATGTATTGTTACTTGTGACAATACACTATACAGTAGGTAAGTAAAGCCATAGTGCCATACCGCGTTAGTATGTATAAAGAACATACTAAAAAATGTTGATAAACATTAAACCCATATTAACTATACTATAGTTAACAGCTAATAACTTCTTGGTAAAAAAAAAAATTAATGCAATGTTAATATCTGATATCTTAGAGATGAGGATTATTATTTTCATTTACGTATTCACCTTCGTTCTGAAGACTTCAAAACGGTGTTACAAATTTTTAATGTGTATATTTTAATGTAAACGGTAAAAGTACGATTCGCCCCCGCCAATTCGTCCCATTCAAAAAAACAAGTCCACGGACGTTTCGTCCCCGTGTATTATTAAGATAGGACATTTAGCCCCCGACAGTTATATAGATTTATTTATATCTACCCATAGGACGTTTGGCCTCTGGAATTTTAAATCACTTAATTTAAATCTTTTTTTTTTAACTTAAAATTTAAATTCTTTTTAAAACGCAAACAACAATTATAATGATAATAATAATAATTTAGGTATAATTTTATAAAGTAAACATAAATTATAAATATGATATGATTACATATTCTTGTCACATTTGTACAAATATTATAATTTTTATTAAGTACATTAAAATAATTTACACAATAATTCACATTAGATTAGATCACTTATTATTTTCAAAAAATATAAAATATCATCATCATTATTGCATTTAAAGTCCTTACAATGTTGTTTTATTTTATCTTCGTAATGATTTGTTTTTGGCATATTTACAATTTCATTTTTTTTTTTTAACAATGCAGTCACTGCAGATGCATTGCACATCTGTAAGGACTCAATAAAAATATAGATGTTTGGGTGTCTAATTCTTACAATATTTTTAAATTTATTATTAAACCCTTCAGACACATTGTTAGTTTGTCCATAACCTTCTTTCGTGGCATTATATACGTTCCACATATACGGAGAAAATATTGGCGGACATCGTACTAACCTGATCGTACCGTACTCTGGAGGAATAGATTTGTATGTTCCATTAACGTATGTAGAATCAAAGTACACTAACATTTCCTCCAATTCTTCAAAAGTCTTTGATAAATTGAAGAGTATTGATATCCCTATTAAAAATTCCAAATACTGAAATATGTGTTTACATAACAAAAAAAGTAAGTGTAGAAAGGTAAGTGAGTATCGCTCTACTGTACATTAGGGGGTGGGATGGACCTCGGACTAGGGAAGGTTAAATTTGAATGCAATGATAGGTATCATTGTATACGAAAAACGATTCTGAACGGAGATGATTTGTCAGTCTAGGATATATTATACTTAAATATTGTAATATATTCTACTTTGAAACTAATTCAAACATTTAAGTAAAAGTTTCAAAATCCTACGTTTGGTAATTTTTTAAAAATAACAAAAATCGAAAATTATTTAGTAGTATAACGTTATTTTACACGTGTATTTTTGATTTCAAATTAAAATTAAAACTTTAAACACACGTAAAATTTTTTAAATTGAACAATCCTCAAAGTTTTTTATAATTGTTCTAAGCTTAACTTATGGACAGCATAGTATTAAATTTTCAATTCTTAGCTTTTGATAGAAAAATATTTATAAATTTTTAACTACCAAATAGTGAAAAATATTCATGATTTTGACGAATTTTTGTCAATATTTGAACTACAAATGCTAATAAAAAAAAATTGTGCCTATGTATTTTTATAATTTTTGAATCAGAGTTAGAACAAGTTATGTGGACCCTTCAACTAAATTTTCAAGTAATTTGTCCCAGCTAAATTTTTTTTATCAACATTTATAAAAAAAAATAAAAAAAAATTGATTATTTCAAATGCCTATAAATAGCTTAAAAAAAGTCAAAATATTTTGAAAAACAAATCACGTAAATAAAATGGCAATCTTAATAACTGGTAAAATTTTCAAGTATTTACGACTTATACTTTTTGAATAACAACAAATATCAAAAATCGTTTTAGGCTAAACCGTTATTAAACGCGGTTTTGTAAAAATTTAAATTTCTAACACTCATAAAAATTTTTTGTCTGAATCCGGTAGAGTTTTTTTTACAGATAATTGAAGAAAAATGTATGGAAAATCTTGTACCACATTTTCAAAACTTAGTTATAAAAGAAAAAAATTTTACGATTTTTCAACCACAAAATCACTTGCAAATTTTCGCAATTTTAACATATTTCGTATAAATTCGAACTTTAAGCACTTATAAAAAAAAATTGTGACAAACGATTTCGGATTTTTTTTATCACTTTAAGAACAACTCATAAGAAACCTTGTATTATATTTTCAAGATTTTCTGGTCGGCCAAAAAATTTTTATCGTTATTTTAAAAAAAAATACTTAGAAAAATTAAAAATTTCAATTGTCTATAAATAGTTCAAAAAAAGTCAAAATTCTTTGAAAATTTAACTGTGTATTGAGAACGCTAATATAAATATTTGTTGAAAATTTCAAGTATTTACATTGATTAGTTTTTGAGTTATAGCAAAATAAAATATTTGATTTTGACGAAAACTGGTTTTGCGTAAAAAATCCCGTTTTTCCGTCATTTTTTTTAGGGTTTTTCCCGACTCATTTAAAAAATATTGAAATATTTTAACTTTTGACCCCCCAAAGTACCAACTAGATCCGATTTCCTTTTCAAAGAGGGGCTGAAGTGCAAAATCGAAGCATTTTTACTGCTCCAAATGTTGTCGACACACAAAAAAAAAAAAAAAAACACACATTGTAAAATCAATACATTCATCACTCCGTTCAGAATCTAATATGATTTGAAAAAATTTAAATTACATACCTCTTTTTACAGTATTGGTTGGAAGAAATGCTAATGCAGGAATCATTTTTACGGCTGATCTGAAGTTTTTGTCTGCTTTATATTTTATAGCCAAACCCAAGTTCTGAACTTTTCGCCAAATGGACTGGTTTAAATCATAATAGCATACATGGGCGCCGACTATTGGGGTGCTATGGTGCTGGAGCACGCCATGAAATAAATAAAACATAAATATTCAATACATTAATATTATACATGTATAGAAATATAAAATATATGAATGATCATTTTTATGTAATCCTTTGTTGAATATTTTTTTTCATTTTGCTTATAATTTTGGATTTTGGGCACCCCATTAAAATTAGAAAACCCGGCGCCCATGATAGCATAACTGCACCGATACTTCATCATTAAATACTTCCTTGATAGCCTGTATTACAGATTGTTCGAAATCAATTGAAATTATTGAAAGCGATACAAATTGATCTCGTATTGCAGACAATAACTCAATATAAGTGTCTTTATTTTTACGTTGAAGCAAAGCATACATCTCAGGAATTATTAAATTATGTATGCTTGCATGTAATATGTATACTTGGTAGAATTCAGAAGGACAAGTTGAAAATGTTCCGTCCATATAAATAATTCTAGTTTCAGATGAAATTTCGCGGCACGTTTTTGAAGAAAAGATTATAATACGATTATTATTATTTTTGTTGTCGTAAAATAAAAATGGCTCTGGATTGAGTTCTCCACCGGTTGTACTCCACTGTGTTCCTTCCAGTATAATATCGTCTATTTTTACAATTTTAGGATAAATATTGCTACGGACACGCCGTAAAGTCCTTTTCATCGAATTTTCTTTCGGAATTAACTGTCTGCTTTCGTTGGATAATGGGATTACATTAAGTGCAAAAATTCGAGACGGTATATCATAGTTTTGTTTTGCTGTGTTTTTCATAATACATTTAGCTCTTTCTGCATTTATTAAGTCAGTATTAACTTTATGATTGTGATCTCCAAACTTTAAAACAAAATTAATTTCATCATCAGTTGTAAGTGTTCCATTACATAACCCTTTATGAACACACACCCATCGGATACCAATTTTCACATTTTTTTGTTTGTAATATAAATAATCGTTGTGCACTAATTTCTTCTTGTTTCTTTCCGTGGTTAACACCTCCATAGTTCACTGAAGCCGGACGCACAATTACACAGACTACAGACAAACTATTACTGCGTAGGTAATGTGCTTTGTGTAATATACTACCTAATCTATCCAGGGTAGGTATAAAATATTATTTAGTCTTTACAATATAAATAGAAATATTTATAACATTTTTCCACTGTCTGACAAATAAATAAGTCGAGCAATATCATCTGTCGATAAGAAGAACTTCGATTAAGATAAATATCTATCGATAATGTCATAAAGGTAATAAATGTTCGTAAAATTGTTAACTTATTAGTTTACTATTATTATTATTTTGAGTTAATTAGTTTAGAACATAATAAGTAGGTTGTTAATGTTAAAATTAATTGTTCGTAAATGTTACTGTGACACAACATGTGGGTAGAAAAAACATTTACGTGCACTAGATAATCAAAAAAATAGAAAAAAGTGAAGTTGTTCAGTCATTAATTAATACCGTTCCAAAAAATAATGCCTCTTTCCTAACCTAACCTAACCGGGGGCCAAATGTCCTATCTTAATAATACACGGGGACGAAACGTCCGTGGACTTGTTTTTTTTGACGGGGACGAATTGGCGGGGGCGAATCGTCCGTGATTCAATGTAAACATATGTGTTGTGCGTACGATATTTAAATTTTTGAATTTTTTTTATCAGAGTTTTCATTTTTATCTACAACTCCGTAAAGGGTAAGTACATAAATAAAAATATTTTAATTATGATACAATATAAGTACTTTTAATATAACTATGTAAAATAACTACATTTAAGATTCTGAACGAAGTGAAGAATGTATTGCTTTTACAATGATGTGTGTTTTTTTTTGTGTCTGACGACAACATTTAGAGCAGTAATAATGCTCCGATTTTTGATTTCAGCCCCTCTTTGAATAGGAAAATTCATCTAGTTGGTACTTTGAGGGGTCAAAAGTAAACATTTTCAAATAGTTTTCAAAAAAATCGATTTTTTAATTTTGCTGTAACTCAAACGAATCATTGTAAATACTTGAAATTTTCACCAAATGTTTATATTATGGTTATCTCTTTACAGTTAAATTTTCAAAATATTTTGACCATTTTTAAGCTACTTATAGACAATTGAAATTTTCGACTTTTCTAAGTTTTTTTTCTTCAAATGCCGATAAAATTTTTTTGGGTGGGCAGAACATTTTGAAAATTTAATACAAGGTTTCTTATAAGTTTTTCTTAAAGTTATAAAAAAAATCCGAAATCGTTAGTCACAATTTTTTTTTATAAGTGCTTAAAGTTCGAATTTATACGAAATATGTCAAAATTTAAATTAAATTTCATACGCTCATAATGCTTATGTTGGCCAAATACTTTTTTTATTAATAAACAGATACTATAAAGTAACTATTATAGTAACATATAGTAACTATACTATTTGTTTCAAATAGAATATATTACAATATTTAAATAGAATATATCCTAGATTGACAAATCATCTTCGTTCAGAATCGTTTCTCGTATTCAATGATATTCATCATTGCATTCAAATTTAACCTACGCTAATCCGAGGTCCACCCCACCCCCTAATGTACAGCAGAGCGATACTCACTTACACGCTTTTTTATCATTGTATTTAATTATAATATAATATATTATACATACTTATTAAAAAATAAGAATAAACTAGCTGAATTACCCGCCGCTGCCGGGTTACAGGAAAAAAAAATAGGATAGTAGAATATTTTTATTTATTTATATATAAATAATATATACCTATATCAATATTTAGTTATAACTTATAATAATGCTCTTATGAAAATTTCTATGAATATGTATATATTAATAATATAGAATTCGAAGTTTAAAGAATAACAATGCTCGTATTTAAACGATAAATTACCCAAATCATAGGAAGTAACATGAGATATATTATAAGATAAAGCGCATTTATAACCTAATTTAAATGCAAATCTGATTTTGATTTAAATTGTTCTCATTGCGTTTTTTTCTTTCACGTCTCCCAATTAAAGAATGAGTATTACGCTTCCTTTTAGCGTTTGCATTTATTGTTTTTAGTAGAATAAATTCATTTTTAATATTTGGATTATTACCAAAAACTAAAACACAATAATATCCTGCGTCACAGGGGCAGAAAAAAGTAAATTACACATAGTAACACCTGAACCATAATCAACAAACTCAGTAAGATCGTTAGATCTATATACACACAAAATGTATAATCTGGATAAAGATATGACTAATGCTTTCAAGTTCAACGTGACCAGCATATTCGCCATCGCCCATCAGTGATCATTAAATTTTCGTAATCGTTATAATTATAAATAGGTAATCTATACAAAGGATTACCAATGATAAATTCTTTGTACATTTCCCAATTATTTATTACGAAGTTTTATTTATACCGAATATTGCAAATGCTAAGGAACGAAATAAACAATGTCCATCGCCCATATGGGAATTAATTGATATTCCATTTTGTGAATAATAAAATTAATAGTTAAATATAAATATAGTTACATAATATATATAAATAAATAATAATATATTTTATATTATTAAAACGTGAGGCGATTTCTTATGACAGTTATATCTGAAGTTCTACCAGACAGATTTTTGACGGAATCGAAAATTCAAAATAACGATAACGCAGTAGCATATTATATTGGAGCAGTGGGAAGGGGATAGTAGTACCTACACCATACAGTCGTCGCCGCTACCGACGATGACGTAACAGTACTGCAGTAGCCACTAAAGTGGTGGGGGTTCTAAAGATGTGTGTGTGTGTGTGTGTGTGTGTGTGTGTGTGTGTGTGTGCACGGCAAGCAACGCGCATCGCTATGTATCATACGGCAAACTTTATGCTTCTAATATCTACTTAAATAATTATTTTTTTGGACCTTTCTCTTTTGATGGATCATCTACACACTGAGTACTTTCGTTTAAAAAAAAAATCGTGAAAATCGGCCCAGTAGAACTTCAGATATAACTGTCACAAGAAATCGCCTCACGTTTTAATATTATATAAAGATTATTCTACAAAGAAGAATATGTAATGATAAGTTATTATAAAACAAAATGCATACGGTTTTAATTGTATTTAATATATTAGTAGTATATATGTACCATTCCTGGCGCAGCTCTTATTTTATCAGAATAAGATCACAAAATAATAGAACATAAAAAGATCAAAAAATAAATATTAACATAATAGATTACAAATAGATCAGAAAATAAATATTCAAAATATCAAAATAAAAAGATCAGAAAAACTATTTCCAATCAATCTATCATAATTGAATACCTTAGTTAAAGGAATTGAAATGTATAATAAACAATGGATACAACTATCAAAGATTTTAATAAATTACAACAAAATGAAATGCAAAACGAGATAAGAAACTCTATATTAAATAATAAATGTTATGTACATTTTTTTAAATATGAATACTATGAAAATAATAATAAAAATATTAAAATAATGAAATATAATCTAAATGCAATTCCAATTAAAGGAAATATTTTAATTGTCGATCATGGTAACAATATTTCTGGAAATGGAAAACCGTATGCTTCTACATTACTAGAATCACCAACATGGCTCGAAATTTGTAAGATAGCTAATGATTTAATAATTACAACCGGTACTTTTTATTTCAAATATCTCCATGATATTTGTGTTGTTCAAGATTTAGGAAATATAAAAATATGTAGCCTTGGTATGGGAGGTACAGATTCCGATTCCAAAATGATTAGAATATAATTATATTGAATCATCAGATTTTTAATAGAATTGTTCTATTAAAAAAAAAAAAATTTAAAAAATTAAAAAATTTTTGAAAATGATTTTACACTATGAGACTATGAGGGGGACTTTTAAAGAATTAAAATCAAAAACGTTTTATGTAAAAATGAACATTCTAACATAAATAGCATCGGATTTATACTTAACTGAAAAATATGAAGTAGGGGGTAAACTTTTAATATGTAATGCAGATAAGCATATAAATCATATCTGTGCTGTTCCGACTTGAAAATATCAAATATTAAATGAAATACTAGAATTCAAAATAATAATAATAATATAAAAAAAAAAAAATGGTAAAAAAATGCAAAAGTAGTCCTGTTGTACAGATATCTGAGCTGGCCAGCTTTTTTTTTTTTTCCTCTCACTTTTTTACAGACATCTGTACAACAGAACTACTAAGATATCAAGTCTTCATCATATCAACACAATGGGGGGCGGTATTTATTTATAGACTCCAGGGACCAGATGGGGGGGAACATTGTAATGACAACATAGACTGTACCACAGCAGCAGTCCATCGGTAATGCATACTAATGAACAAACTACACATTGTCCACAGTGCTATAATCATCAGGAGAATGCTTCCCATCCGGTTTGGAACCTACTACGATTATGAACATAGTTGAACCAAATCAGTGATGAGAGTTCAGCGCTAAACTCCCACTACATGATTCGATCCAGCTATGTTCACTCTCAAAACACCCGCCTTACCCACTGCGCCACAATACTCGGACAAGTTTAATTGTATAACAAACACTATTTAAATAAAAAAATATCAAAGTACTATGATGACACCCTGTAAATGTATACAATAAGTATTATTGTTATTCTATATATTAGATAACGAAAAAAAAAAAAAAAAAAAACGAATAAAATTTATCGCTATGTGGCGATATGGCTGATATCACTATTCGCGAGCGCGAGAGCAGTTTGGCCAACCTTGATGTCCTCGGTGAATTATATATTTTATGCTTGTATATTGTTTTGTGTATTATTATTGTCACCGTACGAAATGTCGCGACTTTTGTTTCCCCCCACCGCTGCCTACCGTTGCAAGAAAGTCGTCCGCCGACCGTCGGGCGACTTTTTACGTTCTCTTCGCTCGCGCCGTTCTTACGAACAAGTCGCAACGTTTTCCCTACGCTTTTTTCGCGAGTTTTGTCACGATCCGCGTCGTCTCCCTGCGAATTGTTTTTGTACCGCGTAACGCGACCACGTCCGACGACGATTCTATTTAATTATTATTTTTAGTAGTGTAAATAAATTATTCGCCTTTTACTGGCGTACGTTCGAATCTAAACATTCGCGTATTTATTTTTTTACCTGACCCTACGCGGGCGGTAATAGTCTACGGCCTCGTGCCTACAAAAATACGTCGACGAACGAACTGTTGTTAATAACGGGGGAAACTAACCGTACCTCGCCCGTTATTACCACATTGGTGACCTCGTTTTCCTTCTCGCGCGACCGTTAATTCGACGCCACACGTGCCCGAAATCTCCGTGTTCCGTAACGTTCCGGGTGTGCCGATCCACGTGTGCCGTTCGCGCCGATCGCGCAGTGCCGTCTTTTTCTTTCGCGTTTTATTTTTTATCCGGTTTCATCCGCGGTAGGTGTTGCTTCCAACCACAGCATGTCGGCTACCGATATTCCGACCGCAATCGTCAGGTCACCTGTCCTCACGGTCACCACCAACCCGACCACGACAGCGACCACCGCATCTGACATCACGCCAGTCTCAACGCCTACCGAAATCGCGTCGATCGCGAATGTCCGCCTACCAGCCTTTTGGCGACATGCTCCGCGCCAGTGGTTCACCCACGCGGACGCGATTTTCCATACAAGTCGCGTACGATCCGACCTAACTCGCGTCAACCACGTTTTAGCGTCACTCGACGATGAGGGCATCCGCGCCGTGTCAGACTTGTTAGGCGTCGACGCATCGTACAAATTAATGAGGGAGCGCCTCATTAATAATTACACGGCACCTCAAGCGGCGCGTTTCCAGGCCATCGTCCAACCCGGAGGCATGGGTGACCGCACGCCATCGCGTCTATTACGGGACATGCGGGACGTCTACCCGGAGGGCATGACAGATTCCACGCTCGAGCAGTTCTGGAGGGCGAAACTCCCAGCCGCAGTTCGAACGGTCATCGCGGGGTTTTCCGGTCCGCTCGATCAACTAGCCGAGCGCGCGGATCGCATCCTAGAAGCATGCGAATTTCGCGAAGTCGCGGAAGTCCGAACCGCGCCACGCGCACGTTGCGCCGTCGTTTTTCGACCGCAACCCGAGCCGGAACCGGTCTCAGATGCAACGCCACCCGCAAATTTTCAGACCACGCTCGAGACGCGCGTGCGGTTGTTGGAGTCCGCCATCGCGAACATGTCCACTCAAGTAGATAAACTGGTGTCGCTGTCGGCACCCGCGCAACACGCTTCCACTCCGCGCCCGACACGATACGAACCGCCCACGCAAAGCACAACAGGCTGGTGTTTTTACCACACACGTTACGGCGCCGACGCGCAAAAGTGTCGCGATCCGTGCACGTTCACACCGACGCGGAAAAATTGAGGGGGCGGCGGTGTTATGTGAACACCTCGCCGCACCTCACACACGACGGCTCTTCGTCAACGACCAACACACCGGACGCCGATTTTTAGTCGACTCCGGTGCTGAAATATCTCTCTTACCTTTTTTTTCAAAATTTAAATCGCAAAACACTCATCTTTCGACCTTAAAATTAATCGCCGCAAACGGCTCTCAAATTAAAACCTACGGGCCAAAACAACTACAACTCGACTTGGGTTTCAACCGCGTCTTCACCTGGACATTCGAATTGGCCGACGTGGCTCGACCGATTCTTGGCGCCGACTTCCTCCACTACTACGGTCTACTGATAGATATCCGCCGCAGCCGCCTCGTCGACACGTCCCACAAGTTTTCCGTCCAGGCAGCCTTATCGCACGTCACATCACCCGCCATAATTTCAGCGGTAACACGACCGTCGAAGTGGTCAGCGTTGCTTTTAGACTTCCCGGAAGTCACACGCGAATCGCCCGTTCCGACCGAGTTTCTACACGACATAGTGCACGAACTTCATACGACCGGCCCGCCGCTTTTCTCACGACCGCGTCGATTACCTCCCGACCGTATGGCGATAGCGCGTCGCGAGTTCGAATTTATGCGACAAAAAGGTATATGCCGACCATCGTCCAGCCCGTGGGCCAGCCCGCTATTGCTAGTCGCGAAAAAGGACGGCACCTTCCGCCCCTGCGGTGATTACCGCCGACTCAACGCAGTCACCATCGCCGACCGCTACCCGTTACCACACCTGCATGACTTCACGGCGAACCTCGCAGGAAAAAAGTGGTTTACTAAGCTCGACCTGGTACGAGCTTATCACCAAGTACCGATCGCACCGCAAGACGTTCACAAGACCGCCGTCACCACTCCGTTCGGCCTTTTCGAGTTCCCCGTGATGTGTTTCGGCCTGCGTAACGCGGCACAGACCTTTCAGCGAGTCATCAACGATATTCTACGCGGCCTCGATTTCGCGTTCGCCTACATCGACGACGTCCTTATTGCCTCCCGCGACGAAACGGAACATGAAAAACACGTCCGCACGGTTTTCGACCGTTTTCAAAAGTTCGGCATCGCCATCAATCCGGCAAAGTGCGTTTTTGCCGCGGAGTCCATGGCTTTTCTCGGTCACGTCGTCGACAAAGACTCATGCCGCCCGAGTGCAGAACGCGTCGCGGTCATTCGCGAGTGGACGCGTCCGGAGACCAAAAAACAGCTGCAACGTTTCCTCGGATCGCTAAATTTCTACCATCGTTTCATCCCCAACGCCGCCGAGACGCAAGCCCCGCTGTACGATATGACGGCGGCCATTAAAAAACAAGACGGCCCGCTTCAATGGTCGGACGCCACGTTAGCAAGTTTCGACGCTTGCCGACGAGCACTCGCCGACACCGCCCAACTTGCTCACATTGTCCCCAACGCACCGTTACGACTTAACACGGACGCATCGAATATCGCCGTGGGTGCCGTCCTCGAACAAAAGGTCAACGAAACCTGGCAACCACTCGGTTTTTTCTCCAGGAAATTGTCCGCCGCCGAACGAAAATACAGTACGTACGACAGAGAGCTATTAGCCGCCTACGCGGGCACGCAGCATTTCATACATTTCATCGAAGGACGTCTCACGACTTTACGCACCGACCACAAGCCGCTCATCTACATGTTCTCACTGAAGACCGAGAAAATCATCGATAGACAGGTACGTCAAATTTCTTTTCTCTCGCAATATTTTAACAACATCGAACACGTGCAAGGCAAGGACAACGTCGTCCCCGACGCGCTCTCGAGGCTCGAAATCGCGGAAAACTCAGTACTACCCTCGCTCGGGCAGTGGGCAATCGACCAGTCTAACGACCCACAGCTTCAAGACATTATCGCGGGGAAACAATCGAGTTCGCTATCCCTGCAACCGCGCACCTCGCCGGACGGCGTCCTGTACTCCGATTTTTCGACAGGCAACGCGCGCATGTTCGTACCCGCCATACATCGTCGCCGTGTTTTCGACGCGCTTCACGGTCAAGCTCACGGCGGACGTCGCCCCACACTACGCATTATCAAAACGCGGTACGTCTGGCCCGACATGGATCGCGAAATTACGAAATGGGTCCGATGCTGCGAGGCATGTCAGCGAGCTAAAGTACAAAGGCACACGTCGTCTTCAATCACGCCTTTCGCCCCGCCCGAACGACGTTTCGGACACATACATCTCGATCTGGTAGGTCCGCTACCGCCTTCCGACGGACACAGATACCTCCTCACCGTCATCGACCGATTCACGCGTTGGCCCGAGGCATGGCCGATCGACAATATGTCTGCTCACGCTGTCGCGCGACTTTTAGTCAACAACTGGGTGTCACGTTTCGGCGTTCCCGACGTCATATCGACCGATCAAGGACGACAGTTCGAGTCCGAGCTCTTCCGATCGCTCATGTCTACGTTCGGCATTCAACACGTACGAACGTCACCCTATCACCCGCAGGCGAATGGTATGGTTGAACGTTTTCACCGAACTCTCAAGGCTGCATTGACCGCGCACGAGTCACCGCACTGGACTACCAAGCTGCCCGTCGTGCTTCTCGCGCTTCGCAACACCATTAAGGCCGGCATCGAACAAACACCAGCCGAGCTGGTTTACGGCACGACACTAAGACTCCCAGGCGAGTACTTTCACCCCGCGCCGGCAGAGCCTCAACCACCGGAGCTGGTCGCAAGATTACGCGAGTCCATGAGTCAACTACGTTTCAGTCCAGGCACGAATCACCATACGCAGCGCACCGCGTTCGTACCCGTCGAGCTTGACTCGGTAAGTCATGTTTTCGTACGAATTGACGCCGTCAAGACCCCCCTGCAGCCGAGATACGAGGGACCTTTCGCCGTGCTTGAACGACGCGAGAAGACTTTCAAAATCCAGCGCTACACCTCAACAACATGGATTTCGATCGATCGACTCAAGCCAGCTTTCGTCTCACGCGAAGACCCAGTCGCGGACCACACATACGCAGCCCCGGCCACCGACGTCGATCACACATGACTCTGCGATCTTTTTTCGGGGGGGGGAGTAATGTGGCGATATGGCTGATATCACCACTCGCGAGCGCGAGAGCAGTTTGGCCAACCTTGATGTCCTCAGTGAATTATATATTTTATGCTTGTATATTGTTTTGTGTATTATTATTGTCACCGTACGAACTGTCGCGACTTTTGTTTCCCCCCACCGCTGCCTACCGTTGCAAGAAAGTCGTCCGCCGACCGTCGGGCGACTTTTTACGCTCTCTTCGCTCGCGCCGTTCTTACGAACAAGTCGCAACGTTTTCCCTACTCTTTTTCGCGAGTTTTGTCACGATCCGCGTCGTCTCCCTGCGAATTGTTTTTGTACCGCGTAACGCGACCACGTCCGACGACGATTCTATTTAATTATTATTTTTAGTAGTGTAAATAAATTATTCGCCTTTTACTGGCGTACGTTCGAATCTAAACATTCGTGTATTTATTTTTTACCTGACCCTACGCGGGCGGTAATAGTCTACGGCCTCGTGCCTACAAAAATACGTCGACGAACGAACTGTTGTTAATAACGGGGGAAACTAACCGTACCTCGCCCGTTATTACTACATATGCATAGATAATAAAAGAATGGATAGGCCACGGACTAAGATTAACAGGACTAGAAACGAACCTTTATCATTTGAACAAAATTTGTTACGGAAAGTTAATGAGCGATTATGTCGCTATCTATTAGTTTTATATTACAAAGTAGACTTTATAAATACTGTAATTCTCTTAAGAGGCCGTCACAGTAGAAAAAAATCGACCGTAAAACATGCTTTCGTACTTCCAATAGTTCTCAGGCCTCGTTGATCGTAGAAACATGATTTTGGTATCAAAATAATCACGAGAAGTTGTACTAAATAGTCTTGGAACAGAATTTTAAAATATTTTTTCTAACCAATTTTATTTGTGTTTGAAGTTTGTAAAATTTTTTATTTTTTTAAAAAATTATATAAAATCGGCAAATTTAGATATCGAAAATCTGTTCCAAGAATATTTAGTACAACTTCTCGTGATTATTTTGATACCAAAATCATGTTTCTACGACCAACGAGGCCTGAGTACTATTGGAAGTACGAAAGCATGTTTTTGGCAAAAAAATTACGAATTTGCCGTCGTCATGTGCTGCTAAAGCGATTATAGCGGCAGCGTTCTGAAATAGTACTTCTTCCACCACCCCGCTTGCATAAGCAGCCGTACCGCACCATAGGTCAAAACTGGTTATTTATCGCAGCCGCGCACGTGTTATAAATAGTTAAAGACGTCGATACGAAAATAATAATTTTTGTCAATGAATAATATTATTTTATTTTTCTATGTTATAATTCGTACCTATTCCGATTACTACCGCGTTTTACGCAAAATGGAACTAGGTACATTATATGGTAAAATTGTCACAAATCAGCTAGAAGCCTAGAAAACGTACGAATTAAACAATTTTTTTTTCAATTATAGACTATTGTTCTATAAAATTAGCGTATTGATATTCAAGACGAATTTTTTTAAATTTAAATTAATATAAGAGTATAACTGTATAAGTAAAAAAAAGTTAGGCAAGTGGGTGTCGCTCTACTTTACAGTAGGTTACAAGTAAGTCACTACATACCTACTGGATTGTGTTAAATTTGAATTCAGTGATAAATATTGTATAAGAAAAATGAATCTTAGCGAAGACGGAGAGTCAGCCTACGATATATTATAATTTATAGCTATTTATAGACAATTGAAATTTTCAATTTTTTTTAATTTTTTTTTTATAAATGTTGATAAAAAAAAATTAGCTGGGACAAATTACTTGAAAATTTAATTGAAGGGTCCACATAACTTGTTCTAACTCTCATTCAAAAATTATAAAAATACATAGGCACAATTTTTTTTTATTAGCATTTGAAGTTCAAATATTGACAAAAATTCGTCAAAATCATGAATATTTTTCACTATTTGGTAGTTAAAAATTTATAAATATTTTTCTATCAAAAGCTAAGAATTGAAAATTTAATACTATGCTGTCCATAAGTTAAGCTTAGAATAATTATAAAAAGTTTGAGGATATATATACTTTACAGCAGAGCGATACTCACTTTCCCTCCCTTTTTAAATTTAAATATGGAAATTGTCTTACAAATTTTAATTATTTAAAAAAGTAAATATGTTAACGATAAATCAACGCGCCGGTTGTCATTTGCGCATCGCTATTGTTAATTTTGACCTTTTTTGTAAGACAGTTGCGCATCGTTCGATTTTTGGGTTATATATCATTTGCGCATCAGCCGTTTAAAAGGTCTTACATCATTTGCGCATCAATATTATTTAACAATATAATTTAAAAATTGGTGTATACCCAAAAGTTAATATAAAATTTATACATCAACTTTCAAATATTGTACAGATATTTCTGTTTTAAAATCTTTTGACGACACATATAATAGAGAGAAATGGAGAGATTTTGTGATGGCAGCGATAGCACTTAATGGGCCGATAAGCTGAGGAAGAAGAAAAATAATAGGTATTGTGATAATATTGTATAAGATTATCATTATAGTTAGCAATAACATAACTAAGATGTACGGTTGACTAATCGATTTTTATTACAAAGTACATAAAACGAGATACTGACACACTGTCGAGACGTACGTCGTATTACCTAATTTTGACTTTTAAGTCTTGACTGTTTTTATTATTATATTTAAAAATGAGCCAATTAAAATTTGTTAATTCAAATCGTGGAAAAGCTGGGATCATTTTCCAAAATTATTTTTATACGGAAAGAAAAACATTAAAATGTTGTGAAATTATATTTGTGTCCGAAAAAAAACTGTTATGCCTCAATAAAAATTGACGAACATCGAAGAACGGTGTTAGAAATACGTGGAGAACATACGCATCTCAAATTAACGGAATCGGAGATAGAAAAACACGAAGTAAGTCAAATTTAGAATTATAAACTAATTTTAATTTTTTTTTTTAATAACTTTTTAAAAGCTAAATTGATTCGCTTTAACAACTAATAAGAGTAAATATGCGTGCACTTAGGCTCAGAGTAGGGTGTTATTAAAATTTTATTTAGATATTATTTGATTCGAATAAAAAAATTATTCATATACAATATACGTTATAATATATATATATATATATATATAAATATAATATATATTATTCACATAATTCTGTATAAAAGTATACTTTCGGTCATTGTATTATAAAAAAAAAAATGACATTAAGATAGCACATTCGCGAAAACCCGATAGGTTATACAGAGTGATTCTTTTAAGTGGGTACACTAATTATCTCGAAAAGTATTCATGTTTTTGAAAATATTTTTTTACATAGTTCAAAATTGTTAAAAAAGCAACGTTTTTATTAAAAAATTATATTTTTAAATATTTTTTATCATTATAATTTTTTAAGTTTTTTACTTTTTTGAATGACAACATAGAATTTTAATTTCATATTCCAAAGCAAAATAATTTTTTGAGTATTTTGAGACATAAAAATTGAATTTAGGGCTAGTAGTTTATGAGTTATATGTATTTAAAGTTTAGACAAGCGGAGTGGAGTGGTACGGGGTTACTCCGCAAAATGTTTGTCCACTACTCCGCTTGTCTAAACTTTAAATAAGTATAACTCATAAACTACTCACCCTAAATTCGAATTTTTTGTTTCAAAATACTCAGAAAATTATTCTGCTTTGGAATATGAAATTAAAAATCTATGTTGTCATTCAAAAAAGTAAAAAACTTAAAAAATTATAATGATAAAAAATATTTAAAAATATAATTTTTTAATAAAAACGTTGCTTTTTTTAACAATTTTGAACTATGTAAAAAAATATTTTCAAAAACATGAATACTTTTCGAGATAATTAGTGTACCCACTTAAAAGAATCACCCTGTATATATAATATTAAATATCAATTGTAAATCGTATATAAATGTTTACTATATTAAATATTATAAGATTAGGACATATTACATATTGCACTGTATGGAAAGAGAGCCGGAAAGCATGAGAAAGATAACGAGTATTTAACTTATTTTTACAATACAATATAGTCGTAATACGTATAGTATATACTATATTATACTATAGTGAAAACTTTTTTTTAAATTTTTTTTTCAGATTAAAAACACTATAAAAAGAAAAGCTACAGAAGAAATGTCAATGAGGCCTAACAAAATTATACGGAAAGCAATATCTGACGCTGATCATGTAACGGTCAATGATATTTCCAATTATAGACAAAATATTTATAGAAAACGTAGGGAAGTTTTACCGGTGTTGCCGAAATCCTATGATGAAGCTATTTCACAATTAATATCTTCCCAAGAAAGACTTGTAACTTTCAAAAAAGAAAGATTTATTTTTATAAATAACAATAAAATTGTGTTATTAACTTGCGAAACAAATTTGAAAACTTTATGTCAAAATTCCGAACACATTCTGGCAGACGGGACCTTTAGATATTGTCTAAAATATTTTTATCAATTGTACACTATTCATATTTATAAAAATGGTCTATATTTACCCTTAGTTTATTATTTTTTAACCGATAAAACTGTAACTGATTATATTGAAATGTGGCAATCTTTAACAAATACGTGTGAATCGATGAATTTGATATTCAACCCTAAAACAATCAGAGTAGATTTTGAAAGAAGTGCACATTTGGCAATTATACACTGTTTTCCACTATGCGATATATACGGATGCAGATTTCATTTAGGGCAAGCTTGGTATAGGAAGCTCAATCAAGATTTTCCTAACCTCAGAAACGAATATAAAGCTAATACCGAAATCGGAAAATGGTTAAAATATTTCTTTGGTTTATCTTTCATTTCCCCTGAAGAAGTTTCTGATGTGTTTTGTGAATTAATCGAAATCGCACCAAATAGCGACGTATTTAATTTTAGCGATTATATATATGACAATTATATTCAAGAAAATTGTTTATTCCCTCCAAAGATGTGGGCAGAAAAACCATCAGATTTACCTAAGACTACAAATGGACCTGAGGCATTTCATTCTCATTATAATGCGCAATTTTACAGTACTCATCCTTCAATATGGAAAGTATGAAATAGTAATTTTTATAAATTATAAATTATTAATTAGTTAATTTAATATATTTTTTTTATATATGTACTTAGGTAATAGAAACGTTGAAAGAAATACAAACAGAGACCTATGTTAAAATTAAAGATATTTCTAAAGATATTCATCATGTACAACAGGGACCAGAACGTCAAAAATTAGACTGCATTAATAAACATTGGCTTAGGTATACTTCCGGTGAAATAAACAGGTTTCATTTTATTAAAATAACTAGCGGCTGGTGTGCCTCGATTCTAGGCTTGTAGAAGCCGCCTTCGGCGCCTTCGAGGAGGTCGAGTGAAAATCGTTTCAAGGGAAATTCGGTTGAAAATGGTAGTCGGGTGTCTAGAAATCGGTCACTAAAATTGTTATAGAGTTGATTACTATGAGTGTGAGATATCAGTAATAAGTTATCATTCGGTGTAAAAGTTTGTATTGACGCTTGCCCGGTGCTGGTTTAAATTTAAAAAGATTAAATGTGTACCGAAAATGGTAATCGAGTGTCTAGCTATCAGTCATCATATGGTGTAATATCGCGTCCCGTCATCTGCCCGGTTCTTTTTTGTATGTTAACAAAATAAATAACATATCCAAAATTGTAATTGAGCGTCTAGCCATCAGTCCTCAACCGGGGCAAGTAGATACCTCGTTGAGCAATTATGGATTGCATACATATCGTATCGTTTGCCCGGTGCTTTTTTTGCATGAGAATAAAATAAATATTTAAAATAATGGTAATTGAGTGTCTAGCAATTAGTCATCAACCAGTGCAAATCGATAATTGTGCTGGGCAATCCGCCTACGGCGGATTGTTATACCTCCTAACGTCGAAAGTTGATGTTGTATTGTAGTGGAAAAAGTTTAAGTCGAATGAAATGTTAAATTCCTATATTTTGGGAAAATCGATTTATACACAAATAAATCGCTTAAGTAGGCAATCCGTCTGCGTCGAATCTGAATTTTTTATTTGCTAAAAATTGAATATACTTTATTTGTTACTAAACTCCTCGGGTAGGCGGACAATGTGTGTATTGTGAGTGTAATAAGTGAAATAATCCACAATACATTTATTACATCATGTTGTAAAAGTGTCATATTTTTTTATATTGAAACTTGAAAGTTATTAGTAATTTTGCATAATACCCTGATGAAAACCTTGGATGTTCTTATTAATTGTCTTTTTAATGTATTTATCTAAAATATATGTCATTCTCTTATTGTATTATATATACATTTTCTTTAATATAGAAAAATATACACTATTTTAATTTTAATACATCAAAGTTATTCAAAGAATTAAATATTAATGTGCATACTTGATCTATATAACTTTAATAAATACATTATAGCATATCTCTTAAAATATTTTCTAAGTATTCTATACATACACATATTGTGTGTCATTAGGTAGATACCAACCAATCTTTTTTACAATATAATATATTATATAGAAATATAATTAAATTTTTTCAAAAATTTAAAATTGGTAGACTCAAATAAATCTGTATTTAAGTTCATTTGACAGTTAAACACAACAGGTACTATGTGGACGCAATAAATATAATCAAAATATTTTATTTATTAAAATTTCAAAATGATGTATAAAGTATAAACTCAAGTTTCATTTCAAATAGTTTAAATTACATATATAGACACCTGTGTATGGTTGTTAAAAACATTTTGTCCACATTACATAAATTAATTTAATTTATCACTATGATCTTGCAAGTAATATTTATTACATTTAAAGAAATAACTATGGTTGTATACACAAATAGTGTAATATAGTAAAATAAAATTTATTATGTATTATACATAATTAAGGCAACAAACAATAATACATTATAATATGTATTATTAAAGTAGTTAAACTTAGTATTAGTTACCAAAATGCAATATTGGTAAAATGGTAATAAATTGTTTATTGTAGTAAATACAATATAAATGAATATGAATATTGTATAATATGTATAATTAAAAAAAAACACAATGTATAATATATATTATATTTTATCTTCTTATATTATAAAATGAAAATAACTTCTTAAGTAAATCAATAAATTAATGAAAATATACAAAATTAATATGCTTACATAGTGTATAACAATTGTTATGGCCAACAGTTTTTGCTATAAGCACAAATTAGTGCAGTGATAATAATTTTATTATTATATTTACAAATTTACAAACAAAATTATTTGCAGTGAGTGAACATTGCTTGTTTTGTTTCATAAAGACATTGTTAAACAATTTAAATAATACATACATATACCTAATTTAATGATGTTTAAGTAAATAAATTAGATTATATTTAAATTTATAAATAATCAACCAACTTATGCGTTGGCAGCAAGACATATGAATCAAATATAACATAGAATAAAGATGTAAAGAAACACAAATAACAATTAAAAAAAAAAGAAAAAAACATCAGTTACAATAGGTAAGTGCTTTACAATGATATTAATAAGGTGTGTGATAAAAATCTAAATCATAAAATAATTAAGTTAATAACATAATATAAAAGTTAATCTTCGACTATTAGTTACGAATTTGTTAGAAAGCAAATTCGCATCCAGAGAGAACCACGTGGAGGTTGTCGAACTATCTCTCCGACAGTTAATGAGCAGTCATTAATGACTCCTCACTAACTGTAATGGATCACGAAGGTCCGACGGGATCACAAAGGTCCAACAGGATCACAAAGGTCCGACAGGGTTAAAAACCCATAGTGTTAAAAACACTACAATGTTATGAATGTATGGTTCAAATGTCTCAAAAAAAATCTTAAATATTAAATATTAAATTTAAAATACTGTAATTAATTACTATTATATTAATTTTTTCAAAGATATTTTTTGTGACATTTTACCACAACCTATCATTCATACTACATGTATAGTAAAAAATATACCATGATAATAAGCATCAAGTTATATTATCTGAAGAACTTCTCTATATACAATATTCTTAGTGACAAATCTACCATGATCGTCACCATACATACCAATTTTAATGGATTGCGAGTCCCTCACTCGTGAAAACGCTACGTACAGTTGTCCGTGCGTGAACACTGGTGAAGGCAGAAGCAATCCAACTCTATCAAACGTTTGACCCTGTGACTTATTAATGGTCATGGCAAACGACAAACGTACAGGGAATTGTACTCGACGCATTATGATAGGTAGGTCGTCTTCGCCACTCGAAGTAAGTGGTATTGCAGGTATGATTATATCATCCTGTGCACCACCTGACAACATCCTCGCTTTGAAGTTATATCGTCGCAATTCAGTAACGACCAACCTCGTACCATTGCAAAGACGTCTCTTAGAATCTAGATTCCTAAGCAACATAACAATCGAACCGACCTTAAGTGTTAAGTTGTACGGTGGAAGTCCGTCTGGTTCCAGAGTGTTTAGGAACTCTGTCGGGTAATTGGCTACTTCGTCAGGGTCGTCTACCACCACAGTGTCAATGGCTGTGTAGCTCCTGTGATCACCGTCAAGGCGTTGTAGCACCGTGCGATTGACTTGCCTGCATTCGTCATTCCTTGGACATAAAATTATTTTTCGAGCAAACTCGTCAACGTTAGTCAACGACATTTGTTGTGGAAAAACAAAATCAATCAAATTAACGACATCACAAACCATTTCCTGGGGGATTTCGACCGTGTCCCGAACACCGTCGACCTCTGGCAATTGGCCACTCCCGAGCTGAAGTAACCAAGCCGCAAAGTCCACGTCGTTGTCTGCGCGCATGTTTCGCGTCAGATTAAACTGTTCCAATTCGCGCCACAAAGAGTTGTATTTGATCGACGATCTGACGATGTCACTCCTCGTGCCTCTGCGCACAACCGGCAGTATTTGTCTAAAGTCACCGGCAAACAGTACCGGTTTACCGCCGAACGGTAATTCCGATACCATAATGTCTTTGAGTAATCTATTGACCACCGTAAGTTGTAGTCCTGGAGACATGGGCGCTTCGTCCCAGACGATGAGTGCCGCGTCACGTATTTTCTGAGCACGCAATGACTGCATGGTGATGGTCGACGTAGAATCGTCGTTCAGCGTACCGAACGGCAATCCAAACGTCGAGTGCACCGTCATGCCACCGTCCATGAGTGACGCTGCAATTCCGGTAAATGCCACTGACAACACGGAACGCCCTTGGTTACGAAGCGACCATATGAGACATCCGTATAGCGTCGTTTTGCCTGTACCTCCGGGGCCGTCGACGTAGAAAAGTTTGGAGACTTCTCTGTCGTCGTTTACGGCAGCCATCACACGATCGAACACTATCTGTTGTTCGTCATTTAAGTTTTCCAACTGTTCGGCCCAACGTACCGCCGCATCTATTGCAACGAACATGTTGTCGTCCGGGTCCTCTTCCAACAGTGCGATATCCGGTAGTGGCAGACCATAATCCGCGAGCGACTTTCCGTGTCCGCGAAGTAGTAAGTCGATTGCGTCCAGACACGCCGCCCTCGCACGGTCGACGTCTTGCAACCGCTGATTGAAGTCCTCCATCATGTGGGCTTCGTTTGCTTGGTACAACGCCAGCGGGTTTGCGGTCTCGCAAAACAATAGCATCGTCACGAACAGGTAACGAAGCTGGGATGGAGTATCCAATGTGGCCGATTCTGCCATGCATGCCAGCAAAGCTTGGTCGTCTTCCAAAAGTCCCATCGCGACGGCTGCAGCCGCGTAGGTTGGATGTTCTATGCCATCTACTGTCCTCATGTCCCGGAAAGACTGTGGGCCTCTCTTGTGCAAAAGTAGCAGTCGCAAGTGGAAACGATCTCGATCAAGTGGGTTGACGACGTACATTCGAGCCAACGTTTCGTACGTCGCCCGTCTTCGTCGTCTTGACCATGTTCTTTGCGTCGCGTTCCAAGTGTAGTGTACCGGTATTTCTTGGTACAGGTACTGTCTAGCTTCTACGTCAGTCGTGTTAAGTGCGAAGAATGCTGTAAGTTTTGTTCGAGCTAGGTTGGCGTTTTGCACCCGCTCTAGTACCTGCCCAGGTGCAAAGTACACGTTGTGATAGTCTTCCAGGTGGACCGGAAGTCTGACTATCGTATGACTTTTGTTATGCATTTCATAAGAAAACAATCTCCAAACGGCTTCTGGTGGACTGACGTACCGTGAGTTTATGTAACTGAAATCAACATAATAAATCACAATCAAAAATCAAATAATATTAATAAATATTATTAATAGTTGTAATTAATTGTTTCCAAATCGTTAGATGGACATTTAAAAACTTTACAATATTAATACTTCAGTAATCACAGTATTGAGTTAAGTATGAATAAAAATAATAAATAAAAGTTGCATTGCCAATATAAAGTATTATTTGTTATGTATATGAAATTTTTACAATAGTAATTGTAGTTAGTTGTTAAAATGTTAGTTTAATGTGTTGTGGCTTACATCCAGTTTAATTGGCAGATTGGTATATTGGATATTATGTAATAATAAAAAAAATAACAAAAATAACAAAAACACATGTATAGCATTTATGAAAAATATAATATAAAAAAACAATAACAAATATATATGTAACTGGTTGAAGTTAGCAACACTCATATATAATGTAATGTAATATATATTCAAAATGTTAAATTTTTATGTGTTTTAAATTTGTTTTTGTCAATTTTTTTTTATGAAATGTAATTGTACTTTATTTCTGAACCATTACTACACATTAAACAATTGAATAAAATATAATCATTTGGAAATATAATTTGTTTATCATCACTTAAGTTTTAGCTTTTGAAGCACTTGTTTCTAGTCAATATTGACATCATGTTATATATAGTTATATACTCTTTCAATAAAAATATTAATATACAGAAGGTATGTGTAAAAATAAACAAACAGCATAATAAGTTGAATGTAAATTGTGTTATGGGTTATAAATTAAAATAATAATAAGTTTAATATAATTACTTTTCTATTTCATTGCCGTTCCAAACTTCTAAGGTAGCCGCGTCATGGCCTTTGTACACGTATTTATACAAATACATTACGCTCTTTACAGTAGAGCACACCTCAACGTTTATGTGTGCGTCATACTTGACCAGCAAGTATGGGTTGTGGGGGACAACAAACTCATTGCCGACAGGGTGACCTCTGATGTTTGCCACAAGTCCGTTGTTCGGTCTGCGATAAGTCGGATAACCACTATCTGAAACGTACACTGTCTCTTCACAGTATTCTTTTGGATACTTCTTTGAACAACTATTTTCTACCATACACGGACTATTGCGGTTGAGTTGTCCACATGGTCCATGAATCATGTGTGACGTCACACTATCAAATAGGCGCCTTTCAGATGCCGGGTCAGGCAAGTAGGCACACACAATATTGTCGACGTCATCGGCAGTAAGCAACTTACTGTCTTCATTCAAGATGAGTAGTATGTGTGCATGTGGAAGACCACGTTTCTGAAATTCAACAGTGTACACATAAGCATCTATATTACCAAAAATTTTATTGACCATTAAGTCACGCATTAACTCCTTTAGTTTTGCGTGAAATACCCTTGCCACCAAATCGGGCCTGTCATTTGCCTTCAACCAAGTCGGAATGTTGTCTACTATTTCTGGCCACCTAGGGTTACATGTAAACGTTATGAACAGGTCAGGCTTTCCGTACTTACGCACAATCGCCATGGCATCATGGTAACATTGTTTCATATAACGGGGACCACCTACAAATGTAGACGGCAGAATCGTCCTGCGGCCGACAGGATTGATTTCGTCTATGTGCAGCTGTTGGTTTATGTGGTCCACAAGACCTTGATACGCATCAGCAAAGAGCGCTCTCTGATTGTCTCGCGTGAAACGTAGATTGTTCGCTTCCATGCGAACATACTGATCACACGTGTACTGCTGTAACAAAAAGCCTCCAGCATGTATTAAACTTAAAGTTTGACCTTCATTCCCATTGTCATTATTTCCTGTATATCTAATGGCCAAACGGTAACACACAAACTCCCTAATGGTGTTTCGAACACGAACAGCATTGCGGCGGTTGCCCTCTTGTAGCAGGTTGTAATGCCAACCGGTTTCCCCGTAGGGGAAGAACAGAGGATATAGCATTGGATCTGCATGAGATGAGCCTGCAGATATGCTTTGCATCCGGTGATTTGGATCAACAGGGTTTGAGTCATAAATGACCAGATCGAGGTTACCTGGTGGTAGACCATCTTCACCAACAAAAACAACTGCTACTTCATTCACATGAGCAGCCGGTTGATTGTATCGCCGTGGGTCATTGTTTTGGTCGGCGATAATGTGCATAGTCACCCTCCTTGGTTGCACTGTGGGATCAATAGCAGCAGCATCTTGTTCACTCTGCCATACTTGTCGCATGTTTCTGTGATAAAATAATATTGTTATATTGTGATAAGTTAAACGGTGCATTTTAAATAAGTCACTGTCATTAATCAAAGTGGTGGTACGCACAACATATACATACAAAATAATAAAAGTTAACTGTGAAAAAATATTAATATCAAGTCTTGTAAGTTAAGTATTGATAATATCTGCCTAGTGCAGCAACAATCTCATAGAGACGGGAATAGCAAATCAAATAAAAATTAAGTGTTTATAGGCAAAAGATATTGTAACATTAGTTTAACGATGCTCTTAATATTATCTATTTTTGTATATTAGTATTTCTTAAAAAGTTGGTAGTATAGAACAATATAATTAAAACTATAAATATTAATATTGCAATTGAAAAAACAAAAATTGTAAGTTCCTTTAAGCAAAATTCACTCAAAAGTTATAGGATAATATTTATTATTATTATTATTATATAAAATTAAATTAAATTAAACTCTTTAGTCTTTATGTAAATGCACATTGTAATTGATATAAATTTAAAGAAAAATGTATAATGTAAATCAATAATATTATTACAATTATGTGTATGCAAATTCTGAAGCAGTACAGATTACTGTTCGGAACTTGTATTGTTAAAAACATGTTTCTTAATTTTAATATATATTTAATTATATATATATATATAAAAAATACTGTTTGGTGCAATACACACAGGATTTTGATAGTTAATAAGTAAATAATAATTGTGATCATAATCAGTTAGTTAAGAAGTATTATGTGTATATTGTATATATATTGTGCAAAGTATATAATAATATGTATATTTTAATATATATTACTCAAAAGCCACTGCGAATGGATTGATTCGTCTTAGAAGACCATCTAAGTCTGTAAGCAAGTCCTCCAACAGTGGGCTTAGACGTGGCTGTTGTGCCATGCGAATCTGATTAGCTGCCCCAGATTCGATGAAGTACAATTCACAGTACCTCGGTGGTGTCAGTTCATTTCTGACGACGTCATTACTGATCCTACGATACACCTGCCCATGAACGGTGAATACTCTCGGTCCCGGACCTGGCAAACGTCTCGGGTTAAGGTCAGTAGAGAATGCAGCAAATGCCAGGGTGTTGTTGTACCTACGGATTTCCTTTCGAAAATGTTTGGCAACCTGTGAATCATCTACCAACAAACGAATTAATAACTCTGGTGGTTGACCCAAAACACGGTCTCCTGAAACAGCCATTTGACCGTTATTGCAACACGTGTTAAAATGACGATTCCTGATTGTGCGCTCGCATGAGAAATGACGTGCGCCACAGTGTGTGCAGATTGCATCCAAAGGTCCTATGTCATGACGCTCAGGAAGTTCATATTGAATGCCAGCCAGCCGATCTCTCACTGGTGCACCAACTCTAGGAACTGGCGGGGGAATCGGCACAAACTGCAAATTAAAATGACATAGTTGTAAAATATAAATTTTATATTTCATTATTATTTATAATGACATGTGTTCTGACCTCTGCATCGACATCTTGTGGTAAATCGTCGAATACATCCATGAATTCAAACACGGCCTCTGCGTCAGCTGGCAGAAGATCGACGTACTCAATGTCATCTAGTACCACTACCTCTTGGGCGTGTGGCACAGGTTCATCAACTATGTCCATCATGACTTCATCTATTTGGACTTCAATAATTTCATTGTCATGCACATCGTTAGCATCTGGTTCGCCGTCTAGTGCCGCAATTTCAAAAACAGGTAGACGTACCACCTATTAATTAAGTATCATAAGAAATCAGTACAAATATTTGTTCATTGTATAATATATTATTAAGTAAAAAGTACAATAGTGATCAACCTTATCAATGTAATAATCACATGACCCAAAATTAAATTAATTAAAATTTAAAAATTAAATTAATTTAATATACTATTAATGTACTATAAATTTATTCAACAAAACTTATTAGATATAATAAGATATAATAAATTTTTTTTAACCATCAGTTGTTGTTGCTTGCAATTACCTAAGTTATGGTGTAAGGTTGTAATTAACTGAAACATATTATACTTTTATTTATTATTTATTATCTGTTACAAAATTGGCAAATAAAGTTTATGAATATAAACATATCATCAAAATCTTTATTTATTATTGTTTATTATTTTAAATAAATGTATAGTGTGAAGGTTAAAACGTTTTAACTACAATTTCATTGTTATGTTTTTTCAGCTATTGAATTAAATTTTGAAATAAAATAATAATGTAGATAAATCTTAATGTCATAGTTGTTAATTAAAATAAAGAATTGATGAACATTGATGAACATAAGACATAATGGTTAAGTATATATAACATTATATATAACATTTTCAATGTAATAATCACATTACCCAAAATGAAATAAAATTAATTTTAAATTTTAATTAACTTAAATTAATTCTTAAGTTTAAAGTACTATATATTAACTTAACAACCAGGAGTGTAGCATATCAAATATGTGTGATTTATATTAGGTAAATTAGGTAAATAATATAATAAGAGCAATGAAATATTTTTGTTAGGTATAGTATGTTTTTTTTTATTATTATTATCTACTATTTTGACATCATCAATTGTTTTTGCTTGAAGTTAAATGAGATATGTTCTGAGGTTAGGTTATTATTATTTATTATTTAAAACAAATGTATTAGTGTGAAGGATAAAATGTTTTAACGAATTTCATCATATTGTATTGAATTTAATGTAAATAAAGCTTAGTATGATAGTTGTTTTTAAATAAAAATTGAAACACCTAATTGTAGTACTTAATAATTATTATTACAAATCATAATATTCTTAAACATTTTTAAATTTTTAAAAGAGAATAAAACATGGCTGAATATAGACACAATTGATATTTATATAGCATACACTCACCAAAGAAGGCACTGCTATGTTTGTAAGACGGCGACGACGACGTACGTTTTCCAAATAGTCAACACCAGGAATAAAATGTCTTGAACACAGTTTTGAAGTGACCTGTATGTGTTGCGCGTCAACACCATTGTTTTCGGAGAACAACACCCACAGACGTCTGCGTTCGTCATTCGCAGGAAACCTAATTGAATCATTATATTAGAGTATATGGCTAGAGTAATATTTTAATGACATTATTATTTCATACAATATACAATAATAAAAAGTATAATATAATATACGATAAATACCTGTGCACAGTAACTCCTTCAACGCCATTAACGTTTCCACAAATCACACAGAGCTTGACCACCATAATGATGGACCTAAATAGCGCAGTTTTAAAACAAATACATATTTTACAATATATACAAAATACATACAACATTGAACATATCTGAATTGTCAATAGTCAATAGGCATTTAATAAAAAATGCATCATAATGCTATGAACACACATCATATTATTACATATTATATTTCAGTCCGTCTAATTATTATTATTACGATACGATTTATTGTTATCAGTGGTGATAGTACTGTAACTTGGGAATTCCAATGTTTCTATGTTATTTTTAGAAATACAACCGTCAACCAATATATTATATTATTGGTTTAAATATCTTATACATTATATTATATTATATGTATTATGTAATAATATATATATAGGTATTTACCGCGTGTCGTATGTATAATGTATATTGTATACTCAAAAAGTAACATAATATCGAACGCATAGGTATATCGTATATGTATATTCAAGTATAATAATTAATGTTAAAAAAATAATAGTAAAACCAGAAAACGTAGGAAAAGTGGTAACGCGCAACTTTTTATGATCAAAAATGAAATCTTAAATTATTTTAAATCTCATCTATTATCTATTATTATGTATAAAAAATAATATAAATATGTACCTATAATAAGGTAATAAAAATGTTAGCAAAACAAAAATCACGATATCCTCGTAATATCGCATATGAACTTTAAGCCCAGTTTAAGGAAACGCTTACGTAATAATGCAGATTGAAAATGAATGAGAAATACAATCGTCAACCAATATATTATGTTATTGGCTTAAATATCTTATACATTATATTATATTATTATATGTATTATGTAATAATATATATATAGGTATTTACCGCGTGTCGTATGTATAATGTATATTGTATACAGTATACTCAAAAAGTAACATATCGAACGCATAGGTATATCGTATATGTATATTCAAGTATAATATTTAATGTTAAAAAAATAATAGTAAAACCAGAAAACGTAGGAAAAGTGGTAACGCGCAACTTTTTATGATCAAAAATGAAATCTTAAATTATTTTAAATCTCATCTATTATCTATTATTATGTATAAAAAATAATATAAATATGTACCTATAATAAGGTAATAAAAATGTTAGCAAAACAAAAATCACGATATCCTCGTAATATCGCATATGAACTTTAAGCCCAGTTTAAGGAAACGCTTACGTAATAATGCAGATTGAAAATGAACATGCCAATTAAATACGTATACATTTTTTATATAATATAAAAAACAACTTGTACTTACCAGTCTCCAAATAACAAACGAAAAAAAAAAAGGTTTTGAAAAAAAGTGTGCAAATTTTAGTAATAAAAATTAGGACTTACGACAAACGTAATGCACAGACACTCGTCGGAGAAAAGTCGCCTGAAGTAGGAACACCGTATCCAGATCCAAGAAGCTTTTCGCCCTCCACCACTCCGTCAACACCTAACATCAGTATTGCCAAATTTCATTGCACTTTATTTTATCTTTTTAATTTAATTTTAAATTAATAAAATATAACAATTATATTATGTTATATAAATTATTTGTGGATTGACCGATGGTCAGCTGATCCGCATGTAACTATGTTATGTACATATCTATATATATAATATACATATCTGAAAATCTTTATCGAAATGTGTAAACTGCGGCATCCACCATAATCGTTTTCTGTACTAAATTCATTTACCATCCAACATCTTTAGTGAGTACACGTTATTTTATTATTTTAAAAAAAAATTTTTTTTAGGTTATCTGTAAATGTAATAGTATATTGAATTACGTATAATGTTATATTTATATATGTAAATATTATTATTTTTTTATAATATAAAATAAAAATAATTTAATAGATAGAAATGAAGGATAAAGAAATTTATATTGCCAATATAAACGTTTACAACGCACCGGGGGCCGACCGACGTGTAACGCACATGGGGCCAGCCCGCAAGGGGAAGAGTAAGTACCTATCATCTATGAATAATGAATCGCGGACTAAAAGTTTGATTTAAAAGAGTTGTACAAAAAGTCCGTTAAAATAAATATCAGTTATATAAAATATTTTTTAATTTTTTTTTTTTTTTTACGGATTTTTTGTTCACCGTTCTTTTTGACCGATTACCATGAATAACAGTAGCTAAATTGATTAATGTAAATGTAAATTTATAATCATTTCAGAATGCTTCAATTGTGGAAAATATGGCCACGTGGCAAGGAACTGTATGTACCTTTTATATATTATATAATAATCAGAGGCGTATTTAGGTAGGGTCCCGTTGCCCAGAGCGGCAAATTTTTAAAGAATTAGAGGGGCGGCAAATTTTTATTTCGTACTTTACATTCACTGAGTACTGACGTCAATCATTAATATTTTTCACAGCAAATGTGTGCCATAGAGGCATAGAATATTATAGTATTTAAATAACATGGTGTTCTATGGTATTAACAGTTTCACCATTGCGCGGCGTAGAAGTTTTTTAATTTTTTTTACTGGTGGGGGGGGGGGGGGCAAAATATGTGTTGCCCTTATCCCAAAATTCTTAAATACGCCACCGATAATAATGTGTCTCGCATAAACAGTATGTCTAATTTATTTTACAATATTGCAGGCAGAAGGCCGAAAAAAAAATTGACGGGGGCAGTGGTGGCGGCGGTGGCAACCGAGTTGACGTCGGTGGTCAACTCAGCGGTGTCGGCGTCATTAGTAGGTGTGGAGAAGTCGTCGGCAACGACGACTGAGTCATCGGCGGTGACGACTGAGTCGTCAGTGATGACGATTGAGTCGTCATCGATGATGGCTGAGTCGTCTTCGGTGGCGACTGCTCCACAGCCACCAATGCCGTCGCCCGTTGAGCACCTGACTGGTGCAGCGGCGGCTCTGCAATTAAATGTAAGTATAAATGTATAATAAGTAATATTAAGTAGGGCTTACCATACCGTGTCCCGCGCATTTTTACTTTTGATTACAGAAATAAATAATTACAAACATTTAGGAATTTCAACACAATTTAAAATATTTTGAACTTATACTTATTAGGTTGGGTAAGTGGTACATAAAAGAGGTAGGATTTTGGGAGTTACAACCTCTACACATTTTTTTTTTTGTTATAGAAATCTATCAAAGCCCAAAGATGGCGGTTAAATTAAAAAATGTCCCCCCTGAAATCAGATGTATTTTAAGCCCTGATATTAAGATTATTAAAGTACATTTTCAAAGTTATTAATAAAATTTTCATACACAATGTTTATAGGAGCTGAATGATGACGATTGCTACCACGGTGAGCTCCTATTTAATATTTTTGTATTTGAATTTTTTCAAAATTTAATTTGTTGTGTGTATTTTTTTCAGATCTAATAATAAACTAAAAATTTTTTTTTTCTTAATCACTTGTGTTTTACTTTAAGGTATTCCTTTATCCTCGTACATACATACATTATTATGCATTTTTTATAAGACATGTTGTATAACAGTATGATAGGTATAACTTGCATGTCATAGGAGAAACATTAGTTATCATCTGTTGGTATAATTAGCATTAGTGAATCACTGAAGATGATGTGTATATTTATATGAGTGTTGGATTGGAAATGTTATAAAATAGTAATGGTTTATTTTTTATAACATAACATATAATATGGTTACTTATACCATAACATGAATGTACAACTCTATGCTGTGCTTAACTGTAAGTAGAACTTAGAACTAACATGAAGATCACCTAATAATTAATAATATGCTCTATCAATGTAATAATTATTACATTATTATATATATATATAATTATTAATTTTATTATTATTAACTAATATAGCAATAATATAAATGCAATATAATATACAGCGATATAATACACTACTGTAAGTACAATGTGTTTATATTTTTGATATTTGTCTGCAAAAGTATAATTGTTATTAAGCACTAAGTAAGGTTAAATATATACATACACAGTGATAAATAATAATTATTAAAATAAAAAACTGTAGGTAAAAAGTTACCCGTTACTCGTGACAGTGCATTGTAAGTATACCACTCTGTAATAATAATAATAATACTCTATAACATGAGGAATATAATAACAAAATATAAGTTGAGTATTACTACACTTAATATATATATATTATATACCAACTAACACATTATTGCATATTGTGTACATTTACACATATAGTATATGTATGTTGTGTACAAATCATATTATGTAGGACATTTTTTATATTTTACTTTAACTTTAACTTTAAGGTCATGTATTAGTATAAGACATGCCACGTGTACATAATTTAATTGCACAATATGATGTGAATATATTATATAATAATGGATGACTTGAGTAAACCAACGTTCTATTTTGTAGTCTGTAGGTGTTGGATACAATTTTAATAAACCTAAGCTCTGTGTTAAAGATATTGCAATTAATTAGAACTTAAAAGTTAATCTAATGTGCACTATCAAACATTAATTGTTGAATTTTAAATAAATAAATTAAACAATAATGATGTAAGTAAAATACTTACACTTATACAATATATTCGTTATTGTTTTATTTTTAATTTAATTTAATACATTATATTAATATATATATATATTATTATATAATTAAATTAATACATTCATACTCTTCTACAAAAATAAAATAAAATATTCTGTAAGCAGAGTGTTACTTTACTATTTTTTTCCAATTCCCAATAAACTCATTAATATACCTATTGTATCTACTATCTACTATTTGTATTAACAGATACAACCAACTTACACATTATTAGATATTGCTATAATAACGTTAACGAAATACAATATTTGCTAACAAAATATGAAGGGAGGTAATGAATTATACTTGATTATTACATAGTTAAATCAAGTATAATTCATTACCTCCCTTCATATTTTTTTAGCAAACATTGTATTTCGTTAACGTTATTATAGCAAAGTATAGCAAATAGATGCCATACATAACAAAGCAATTAATTAATTTATTATATCATAGACATTAAGGAGTATCTAATAATAAGTAAATACGAACTTCTACTCCATTGATCGTATCAAAAATAAAATGATAATGTCCATTAAGTTGAAATACAATGTACAATTATTATATACTGCAACAGCAACAATTTATTTTAAATAAATTATAAAAAACAACAACGGTGTAAACAGACACATCATCACGTACATTATCACGTATTATAATACAAAGAAAAAAAATAATAATTATACACAGAACAAATAATAATATAATTAATAATAATATACTTATTAAAATTATTAAATTAAATTAAATAGTGTTAAACGAAAACGAATAATAAAGCATTATATTATATATATTATTCTAAATTCTTACGTAAAAAGAAAAAATAATGTATATATACGTAACGTAACGGGAATAACGAAATGTATAAATATAAATGAAAAATAAATATATTATATAAAAAAAAATGATATAACGACAATGACAATGACTTGATAACAAAACGGCGGTTCGGAACACGGATCGGTGGGCGGGGCTTAAAAAAAATTTAATTTTCCTATTGGACGCGCTTAGGATACGGGTGGCGCCGCGGCGGACAACGGGTCAACTACTACGCGTTTTATAATATAAGACTAGCGGCTGGTGTGCCTCGATTCCAGGCTTGTAGAAGCCGCCTCCGGCGCCTTCGAGGGGGTCGAGTAAAAATCGTTTCAAGGGAAATTCGGTTGGAAATGATAGTCCGATTTCTAGAAATCGTTCATTAAAATTGTTATAAAGTTGATTAACATGAGTGTGAGTTATCAGTAATCAGTTATTATTCGGTGTAAAACTTGTATAGACGCTTGCCCGGGGCTTGTTTGAATTCAAAAAAATTAAATGTGCACCGAAAATGGTAATTGAGTGTCTAGCTATCAATCATCATATGGTATAATATCGCGTCCGGTTGCCCGCCCGGTTCTTTTTTGTATGTAAAAAAAATAAATAACATATCCAAAATTGTAATTGAGCGTCTAGCCATCAGTGCTCAACCGGGGCAAATAGATACCTCGCTGAGCAATTATGGATTGGATACACATCGTATCGTTTGCCCGGTGCTTTTTTGCATGAGAATAAAATAAATAAATAAAATAATGGTAATTGAGTGTCTAGCAATTAGTCATCAACCAGTGCAAATCGATACTTGTGCTGGGCAATCCGCCTACGGCGGATTGTTATACCTCCTGACGTCGAAAGTCTGATGTTGTATTGTAGGGGAAAAAATTTAAGTCGAACGAAATTTTAATGTCCTATATTTTGGGAAAATCGATTTATACACAACTAAATCGCATAGGTAGGCAATCCGATTGCGTCGAATTGCAGACTATGTGGACGCAATTAATGAAATCTGAATTTTTTATTTGCTATAAATTTAATATTCTTTATGAGTTACTAAACCCCACAGGTAAGCAATCCGACTGCGTCGGATCGCGGACGATGTAAGTATTGTGAGTGTAATACGTGAAATAATCTTCAATACATTTATTACATCATGTTGTAATACTGTTATATTTTTTTATCTTGAAACTTGAAAGTTATGATAGTAATTTTTCATAAAACCCTGATGAACCTTGTATTAATTAAGCACAGGTTTTGATTGATTTACCTAACATATAAGAATAATAATATAATAATATAGAATAATAATTAGAATAACAAAGGTAAAAAAAAAGAAAAAAATGCAAAAATGAACCGCAGTGTTAATTAAAGCGCCGCCAGATCATCCACCGGGGCGGGATTCGATCTTGTTACCCCTGCCTAATTCCAATTCTATCCTAACGCCTAATCCTATCGACTACAGTTTGAGTTGAAAATTGATGACAAATCTCGAGCACATAAACAGTTTCCGACCCGCCACGAATTTTTTGTTATACACTGCTTTAGTGCTTTATTCATGCGATTCGTATAATTCGAGTGTTATGAGACTTGAATATCTTTATTTATAGTCTTTTTGATGTATTAATTTACAATATCTGTTTACACTGTGATGTTTTATTATGTATTATGAGCATAATGTGTTTAATACTCTATAGGTATACCATTTTATAATGTTCATAATTTATCAAAAAAATTAAATACTGATGCTCATACATGATGATCTACATCATAAATAATTATTATATATAAATCATTGAGGTCATAATTCATATCTAACTCGAGCTTATTGATGATTAATAATTTAATTATCATTATTGTTCATTTAATAATTTATTTACATAAACGTAATACCTAATAAATACTTTTGTCCTTACATGATCTATAATATTGTAAATAATAAATAAAAAACATTGTAATATAACTATCAAAAGAAATGTATATTTAACATTAAATTTGCAATAAATTGGGTGTTCAATTCAATATATATATATATTGAAATATTGTAGTAAGTAACTATACATTAATATACTATATTTTATTACCTAGTTGAGCATTAGGCAACTATTACACAATTAAAGCATAATTTATTTGTGTAATATAAATATTACCAAAGTAAAAAATTATTATTTTAAGCAATGATAGATATAAATTTTGAAATATTCTTTGAGTGATGTATACAATATACGAATTCATCAGATTTATTCAAAATTTAGCTCAAATGTTGCAAGAAAAAATATACCAACCTTGACAGCAAAATCTATGTTAAATAACATATTCATTATTGGTGTGCTAAAACATTAAATGTTATAAGTTGTCTTTTTAACTTATTGTTTTACAATATAATATATATAGATATATAATTATTAATTATTCTCAAAAATTTTAAATCTGTAGACACAAACAAATAATATAATATAATAAAATAAAAACAATTGAGACCATAAATTAAAACTTATTATTATTTAAACAAATTTAATCTACTCAGTGTAGCTATTATAACTACTATAACAAAAAGCATTTTAACACTGATACCAAATTGTATATTTTACATTTAAAATATATTATGCGTTTGATCCAAAAAGAAAATTAATACCTACATAAATATTAAAATATTGTAGCAAAATAACTATACGAAAATAAAATACCTATTGTTTTTTTTTTTAGTTGACTAACGGGTAAATATTATAAAATAGGAGCATAGGTAATTAATCTGTATAATGTATAAATCTAACCACAGAAGAATGTTTTTATTCAAGGTATTTGTCTGCAATAATTATATAGATTGAAATATATTATGAGTGCAACATACAATACTTGAATTGATCTGCTCACTACTTTGCTTTCTACTACAAAAATATACAAACGTTACCAGCAAAATCTTATGTTTAATACAATTTATATTATGGTATTTATTAAAACATTTAAAATATTATGTTATAACCATACAAACTATAATTAAAAATAAAATATTTTATTTATCATTAATTTTTTTTTTTTTTTGTTAAAATTATTTATCATGTGTCTAAAGGTCGAGCTACCGAGAACAACAGAACAATATAAATACGATGATATAATGCAGTTTATTGAATCCATAAAAAGTAGTGTACACAGGTAAATGAAAACTGTGCGTCAAACAGACATCACCGCTCTCCAAAAACCTGCAACACGTTTAAAAACTATATTAACTACTATGAGTATATTAGTAGTAATGAAGTAATGACATACGTATTATATTTCGCTTCGCAGACGGTCGAGAACGATGCGGCAGACGACAAAAGTAACGAATAGGCCTAAAACACGTAAAAAAAATATAATAATATATTATATATATTTATATACAGTACAAAGCAAATATAAGCGATTACATACCTCGTACGTCGGTCAGCGTCTGCACTCTGCGATCCAAAACACACGGCCCGAATTTGTGTACTGTTTTCGAAAGGCGCACTTCACGAATACGGACCGAACAGTCGTAAAACACGAAACGGATCTGCGGAAAAAAAAATGAAAGAAATCGTCGTTCGGCGGCCTTAATTGTTATCGCGCTGGCGATCGACACGAACGCAATAGGAGAACAAACCGTATACGTACGGCTTGAAAATGTCGCGCACTACACGAATACGTACAGAACGGTCTCGAAAAACGAAGGAAAAATATAGAAATCCGGTGAAAAACGGAAAATTTTCAAAATAATAATAATTAATAATTGATAACGATCGCGGTGATAACGAAACGGCTCGGAACGATGATCGGCGGGCGGGGCGGGACTCGAAAAAAATCTAATTTTCTGATTGGTAATTCACTATAAATACACCTAGCGCCGACGGCAAACGGGCGAACTTCTTACCGTTTTATAATATAAGATAATGGGATATTATAATATACCCAGTATTGATTTATAATATTATTTATTTTAAAGCTTAATTTATTTATTTTTATTCATACAATTTATTTCTAATCAAATTATATTTATATTTTAACGAAGACTGTAATGTGCCAACAACATTGTTTATTTTAATATGTGTATTTGTATAATTATTATGACTACAATTCAATTTATTTTTAATTATTTGGATTTATTTATTACATATGATTTATGAAAATCATTACATTTTCAATTAAAAACTATTTTTTATACAATTCTATTGTTCAGAATGTTGATGCGCATTTGATGTATGATAATTTGGTACAGGTAAAACGGACAATGCGCAAACGATAATTAGCGTTGATGCGCAAATGATGTACGATATTTTGGTACAGGTAAACAGACGATGCGCAAATGATATACGGCCAATCAACGTTAATATATTATCAATATTTTTGTTTTATTGTTGTTTTTGATTTTCAATAACTCAATTTAAAATTATTTAGCCCCCCTCACCATAAAAAAAACGCGGGCTACGCCTCTACATTAAAATTTTAATAATTCGAAATATTTTTAGTTAGTCGAATTATTTTTTTTCCCATGAAATTTGAGTACACTGTAATATTATATTATATAATTTTTCTTACACGATAAAATTTTCAAAATATTTTAATTGGTTTTGAACTGTTTACGGATATACTCAGTTTCCAACTTTTTAGGTTTTTTTTTATAAATTTCAATAAAATATTAAAATGTTATTTGTTGTGTAAAAAAAGCTTGAAAATTTAATATAAAAGGCACCTATTATAGTAGGTGAAAAATATAAATAGTACATACAGTAATTTTTTTTTATAAGAATTTTAAGTTCAAATTTACAAATATAAAATACGTAAAAAATAAAAAAATGTGCAAATTATTTTGTTAGAAATTCTTAAATTTTTTTTTTTAATTTATGATTTGAAAATGTTATATAATATTCTTCGTAAATTCGTCTAATTTTTTATAAAAAAAAATCTCTATTGTAAATTCAAATTGAATTTTTATGAGTGTTCGAAATCAAATTTTTACGACATTAAATATTCCATAGACTTATAATATAAGTCTATGGGATATTCACTCCATCATTTATCACGTAGCGATTTTCTTATTTTATTATAATTCAAAACAAATAACTGAAATTACTTGAAAATTTAACTAAGTAAATGTTTATATTCTCATTTTCTAAATACAATAATATTTTTAAAATATTTTGGCTCGTTTTGAGCTATTTACGGAGAATTTCAAATTTAAATTTTTTTAGTTTTTTATTTGTTTATAAATGTCAATAAAATTGTATTCGTTGGATCGAAAATCTTGCAAATGTAATACAAGGCTCCTTATATTTATATATTATATATTGTAGAATGATAGAATATCAGTTAAAAAATATTAAAAATACAGTGTCTATTTTTTTATTAGCATTTATAAAGATCGATTTTTTACAAAAGACGTAAAAACAACGAAAATGTGCAAATTATTTCGAATTAGAAATTCATGAAAATTTTACGTTTTAAATCTAACATTTGAAATTTAATTAAAGATTCCTCATAAGTTTGTTTATTTTTATCAAAAACAAAAATCTCTACCGGAAAGTCAAATTAAATTTTTAAGAGCGTTTGAAGTTGAAATTTTTACGAAATAAGATATTCACTTGATTTCAAAAACGAATGACTTTATAGACACTTGGAATGTATACCATATGTATATTTACCAATTACTATATTTGATAACATTTCCAAAATATTTTGACTCATTTTTAATAGTTGATTACGAACATTCTATATTTTAAAATTTAAGATTCTGAGCGGAACAATGAATGTATTGGTTTTACAATTATGGTTTTTTTTTTATGAGGGGAGGTCAAAATTTTAATTTTCCAATACTTAGTATTCAAAAGCGCCCAGAAAAATAAAATAAAAATAAAGTAAAAATGGGTTTTTGATAAAATCGTTTTTTATTTTTGGTGTAACTATAAAACAAATGATCATAAATACATAAATTGTTCACTAAATGTTATACTAGTATTTTCTATACATGAAAAATTTTTCAAAATATTTTGATTTGTTATAATATTCAAAATCTAGTCACTTTTTTTATAAGCATTTCAAGTTAAAATATTAACAAAATACGTAATAAAGAAAAAAATTCGCAAATTATTTTGAGCTATAAACTCATTAAAAATGTAATATAAGATTCCTCATAAGTTTGTCTACCTTTATCAAAAAAAAAAAAAAAAATTTTTACAAGAAAGAGTCACTTTAAGTTTTTATGAGGATATGAAGTTCATATTATTACAACATTGGATATTTCACTCGATTTCTCATATAGGGATTTTCTTATTTTGTTGCATTTCAAAAACGAATTACTGTAAATACATTACATTTTCACTATTCACTAATCAAAACTATTTAAAATGTTGCTAATATTTTTTAGGAGATTAAATTATCGTACAAAAATTGTTTCATATCACTTATAAGTTACAACATAAAATACGCAACATTTTTATTAAAAAATCTATTTAATCGTAATAAAATTATTATTTAACATTTATTTTAAAAAGTAATTAAGTTAGAAATATAAATCGAGTTATGGTGTTTAATAATTTTTATGCTTATTCTATTGGTTTATATTTTTAAGCAAACAGAAGCTTTTATTAAAAAATAGGTTTGCGACTTGCGAGCTAGTAGCGAGCCAGCGCACTATATAGAATTCACGGGCGACAATTTACGTAACGGCTTGTAATGATGCGAAACGCTCTGAACGACCGTCCGTGAAATAATAATGTACCTCTCCCGCGATTACAACACGCGGACCCCGTCGCGTACACGATGGGCGTGGTTACGGCCTACCGCGACGGCGGCGATATGGAATTCAACGCCATCTCTTGAGCGTTGTATACGTTTCACTTTTACCATGACGGCCTCTTAATACAGTTTAATATGAAGCTGCTGATGGAAAAAGACAAATACAAAATAATATGTAGTTAGTACAGGTAAATAAATAAAATCATTTATTAAAACTATTAAATATCTTAATATTTTATTATAACTTAAAATATGATTTAAAATATATTATCAGGTATAAAATTTTATTAAAAAAAAATTAGTCATAATTAATATTGTATTTTTTTTCTTACAAAATATGAATAATATATTAACCTAGATGTTTAGTTATTTTTCAACTAGGTAATTAAAGCTTATTAATTGTTATAAACTTTGCATAGTATTATTGAATACATTATAATTATTATTGAATATACTATATAATATATGAATACCTAACCTAATTTATATATTAAATGTTTTAAAATATAAAGTCCAAAAATTAATAATGAATTTTAACAAAAAATTAATTTTTAAAACTATAATAGTGTAATCTAATAATTATTTAACAATTTTATGATATAGTTAATTTACTTAATTTTTTTTTTTTACAAATGTTTTTTTTTTTTGTCGATTTTGCATAGCATAATACTGCCGCATTCGCATTCTTACATAATAAATACCTATTGTTTTTACAATTTCCGAAGAATGAATATCACATGGGAATGTTATTGTATAATTCTCTAAAAGATAATTTAGAGTTAATTGAAATACATCAACTTCTGTACAATGCATAGTAAAGCCTTTTTCTAAAACTAAAACCAAATTGAAAACATGACAATTAGGATAAATTAGTTTTCCATTTGATTTTAATAATGTCAATGTTGCTTCTGGTATATTAGGTGGTTCAGTAGAACCTTTCAAAGTTTCCAAACAAATATTACATTTTGTAGATTTAAATATTTTTCTACATATATATCCACAAACATAATAAATAACACAACTTATAGGAAGTTGACGCCTAATAATCGTGGTCTTCAAACACAGATTCTGGTTCAAAGTTACTTTCTTTTATCAATGTATCAAGTTTTAATTTGAAATCTGAAACTATACTATTTCTTGTAGTAACAGTTGTATCATTACTATTACATCCTGAAAATAAAAAAAAATACAGAATGATATATTTAAAATATAAATATAAAAATTTTTATTTTAATTTACTTTTAAGCCATTTAAATGAGATTTATCAATAGCTTATACCTACTATTTTAACTTTATGAAATATTATTTACCAGTATCACTAAATATTTGTTTAACATCAGTAGTAGATATTTAAGGAGAAAAGGAATCCAAGATTTTACAGTTACCAGTTTTAGGAGGTTTTAAAACAGAGTACAGAGACAACATTTTATAAACTTGAAGAAACGTGGGAGTTGAGGGGTGGTCATTTGGTCCTGTTGCTTGACGTATTGTGCCAAAAAATAACTGAAAAAATATTATCAGTATCTAGAACTAAACTATACAGTTTATAGTTCCTTTTTTTATAACAATAAAATTATACAATAAATACACTGCAACAACTGTTAAAAAAAATAATATAATATTAATTTTACCTCAATCTGATCCTGGTTAAATTTATTACTTTATTACTGAGGACATAATGGTACCCACATTCGTTCAGTAAATAGTTAAACAAATCTATAGTGGATTGTAACGTTACTCTTAGACCTTCAGCTGTAGGCTGAATAAGAAATTCATCATCAGATATTTTTCCATCTTTATTATTTTGCTCCCACATATTTAACCAATTGATCGTGCTTTCCAAAATCTTTTTTAAAAAAGTTAATAATTAATTGTGAACTAAAAAGTTTTAAAATTAATACTAAAATGCATATTGTGTAGATATTATAAAGTATATTTACTTTAAAATCAGTACTATTTAACTTAATTCCTTCATTTTTGTGTCTTCGATTTAATGCATCAAAAGTGTCATTAAATCTTTTAACAATGTCTTGAGTTTCTTCACTTCCTTGAAGGCTAATACATTTTCTATTTCTATAAAATTGTAAAGCATTAGCCATTGAATTACTCAGAACCTACAACATATTAATATCAATTGTACACAAATTACAAATTTTAACCAAATATGTTTAATATTTCAATTACCTACTTGAGTGGCTAATTTAACATTCATTTTGGATAAAGTATCCAGATTTAAATGCCTCATAGTAATTTTTGGACAAATTCTTAAATTAATCTGGCCATTAGTATCATTAATTGTGTCAATTTTATGCATTTCTAAAAAATGAAACCAACTTATGCATTTTTTAGTATCTGATACCTATTATTTAAAAACAGATTTTAATTAGTTGTTAAAAATTATAGTTATTTTATCATACATTCATACCTTTAAATACTTATTGTTATGTAAGCGATTCCTTACTGTTTTAATTAAATGTGGTGCATCACTAAAAACATATACTTTCCTTTTGTCATTAAGAGGATGTGTAAAAAAGTTTTTAGACTCATTCAATTTTCCACTGACTAAACCATCTACTAAAGCACCAGAATTTTCAAGTAAACAAATAGCTTTAATAACAAGCTGGGCTAGTATATAACCTAGTATAATATTAAATAATTTACTGTTGTATAAATTATATAAAGTAAATCAAATGTGGTAATGTTTTTGTATAAATATACCTTTAACTGGTCCTTTTGTTGTAAACACAGTAATTGGTTGAGAGAAATTAGCAGCATAGCTTTGTAATATATAAATATTATAGTTTTATATTCTAATAAACATGACAAAATATACAGGTATGTCAGCAATATTCCGGTTTTTGAAGCGAATCGCACATCCACCCTCCGCCCATCTTTGTACTGTGACGTGAGCATTTCTCCGTTTCTCATTGGTCTGCCGTCGCCACAGCCGTTATAGCCGCCGCCACCGATGACTCCACCACCACTTCACCGCCAATCTAGTCGGAGAAATGCTTACGTCACGGACCTGCGTATCACAAGTTGCTGACATGCCTGTATATTTTGTCATGATAATAAATATATAATGTGGATTCCAAATTGTAAACGTACTTAGATAGTGTGAAACCAAACGCAACTAACCAAATTAGAATAAATACTACAACAATTAAAAAGATGACGAAATAGCAATTGAACAAATTAGAATAAATACTACAACAATTAAAAAGATGATGAAATAGCAATTGGTCAAATTAAAATAAATACTACAATAATTAGATTATAAAAAGATGACGAAATAGCAATTGAACAAATTAAAATAAATACTACAACAATTAAAAAGATGATGAAATAGCAATTGGTCAAATTAAAATAAACACCACGATCATTAGATTATAAGAAAATAATTAGACGATAATCAAATTTAAATATCAATCGCACAATTACTGACTGACCAAATTATCTACATCATAAATAACGCACATAAAACCACAACACACTCACAGCATCGGCGCAGTGTAAAATCTCACCAACTCAAGATTCAAGTCTCAAGTAAAAAACACCGCCAACGCTTCAAGGCACACCAGGACAACGTCGAAAACACCAAGAGAACAGGACAAGATCAAATTGCACACGTTATGAAGTCCCATATATTCCATTACGACAAATTCCTTAATGTTGCGTTGGTTCATTATTTCTAAGTACAAACTTACATTGGTATATTGGCATTATTAACGAGGATTACATTAGCAATAATCCAATAGCAATAGATAAGAGGCCCAGTGTATCCCAAACCCTTAACATTTACGAATTCAAAAATACCATAATAAAATAATTGTATACAATAATTGCTATCCGATTCAGTGCTACCACAAAAGCGAGTAGAAAACGAAAATAGCAAAACATTCAACGCTAAGTTATTATTTTAATTAAATAATTAATTTATTTATTTATTTAAATTATAAAACATAGAGTTATTGTACCATACAATATAAAATATACTAAAGTTTAATATCATAAAACATAATATAATATAATTTAATAAATTATATTATTTTATAATTAAATATAATATATTATATTATTATATAATTAAATATAATATATTATATTATTATATAATTAAATATAATATAATATAATATTGTTTTTATTTTGGTGAGGGACACTATCTATATTATATAACTATTCCTATAAAGTGCCCCGACCGTTAGTATTTGCTAGATCCACCCTTATTTATGTGACACATAGACTACAGGTGCCTATATACACTTCGAAATTAAGTACCATCCAATCATACACTCGGTAGATAGTTCATAGGTTAAAACGAAAAAATGAAAAAAATACGAAACGCTTTTAAACCTACACGAATTGAAAGGGCAGGTGATGTTTAACAAAGTGTTAAAATATCTAAACCAACACTTTGGCCAGTTTCGAGATATGAATTTTCGAAATTGAGTAAGTACCGCGCGGGCGACGGTATGCCCGGTAGACGGTCGTCCGTTAAACCGCGTATTTTGGAAAAAATATTTGAACGTGTTCCGGCGGAGCTCACGCTTTTAAACCTATACGAATGGAAAGGGCAGGTGTGTCCACCAAAGGTTAAATGGAATATGGTTTATACCTCACCTATGGTTATTATGTACTAGTTATTAGTAACATTTTGTAGGGCGCATTTGTATGGGGAAAATAGTAGACTATCCCTAACAACACAAGGAATTCCTGTTGTATGTTTTATTACCTTCCCAAAAGGATAACGGGATTATCCTGGGATCTTCCAGTGTAGGTCATAGTCTACGTATGGGATGGACATATTCTATCCAACATAACTATGAATGTCCGCTTCCTAGGAATGTCCTGTAAAGACTAGTAGCAATACTACCATCCCATAGAAGTTCTAGGATATATCCTGTACCTCCCGCGGAAGTCCTGTTCACTTACATTATAAGTCTATGAAGAATAACCCTTCATGGTCCTGCAGATGTCCATGGACTGCAGTCACATATGTATATTATATACTTATATATACTACATTTAAGACCTTACTTTTGACCATTCTGCGGAAGTCCTTTTACCATACCTTTTATTTTCTGAATAAATCTTAGAAAATTTACATTTACATTCTTAAAAAAAGTCTCATTAATTTAATTAATTGAATATCGGAATGAATAGAACAAAAAAATAAATAATAACAATGTCTTTTTAACCGAATGTAATATTTTATTTATTATAATTGATACATTTTGAATGACAATCAAAAATATAATTTGAAAAATATATTTAATTAAAATAATGTAATCTTCTTTTTGTGTGTGTTGTTCTTCTTTGAACATTTAACTAGAACATAATATTTTTTAAATAAACAAGAAAATAGATGCAAGATTATTAAGAATCTTTAAAAGACATATAGGTTTTACCTGCAACATATATTTAATAAAATTAATGTGATTTTTCTTTTGCATGTGTTGTTCTTCTTTGAACATTTAACTAGAACATAATATTTTTTAAATTAACAAGAAAATAGATGCAAGATTATTAAGAATCTTTGAAAGACATATAGGTTTTACCTGCAACATATATTTAATAAAATTAATGTGATTTTTCTTTTGCATGTGTTGTTCTTCTTTGAACATTTAACTAGAACATAATATTTTTTAAATTAACAAGAAAATAAATGCAAGATTATTAAGAATATTTGAGAGACATATAGGTTTTACCTGCAATATATATATTTAATAAAATGAATGTCATTTTTCTTTTGTATGTGTGGTTCTTCTTTGAACATTTACCTAGAACATATATATTTTTTTAATTAACAAAAAAATAAATTACCTATTCATATTATTATTTACAATGTGTTATTTTGTCTGGTTAAACGATCTTTTGCATGTTTCAACCAGCTTGCTATAGGTTTTTTTATTTGCTCTTCAGTAGCCGTGTTGAACAAAATTCTAATTGACTCTGCGAATAATAAAATATTAAATCAAAAATTATCTAATTAACTAATTTAAATTTTGTAAATTTAGTCAAATAATTAATATTTATAAATACCTAGTATAAGTTTATAAAAATTTGACTTTTGTAAACTCTGTTTGTCTTTGCATATCAAAGAAGTTCCAGTTAGAGTTATATCAATACCCAATTTATTTGAAAATAATTTGCTCATAATAATTCTTACTGCACTATTAACATCAGCACCACCAAATGATGCTACTTTCTTTTTCTAAAAATCAAGTGTAGTTAATAGGTATATGAATTTTATTTTATAATTGGATTTTTAAAAAATTGATAATACACCATAATATACAGATAAAAAGGTTGGAAGAAAAATTTAACCTGTCATAGGTATCATGGTGATCATCACCTTATTAGTATTTTGAGAACCATTTGAGAATTATTTACTTGATTCGTCTGATACTATTTATACCTTTAATTGATATGTGTCAAAATAAACTTTTGTAAATATAATAATTTTTTAAATATTTCTTGATTAGATTTCGGTATGCAATGTTAGTATAATACAAAATAGTAGTATTATCCATAATATGCGCATTGCGCTCACTCAGTAGTATAGACAAAATAATAATAATAATAATTTTTGAAAAATGAAAAATGAATAATAATTATTATTATTAATTATAATATAATATAATATAATTATTATGTATAAAGAATAATCAAATATAATATAAACCAAATAAAAAAATAATTTTTGAAGTACCTAGGTTTATGAAAAAAGTTTTAAAATATTGTAGTTTTTAATTTTTTTCAGGTTAAAATATTTATAATTAAGAAAATCATAAGACCATTTTTTGTAAACAATTAAAATATAAAGAATTTGGTTAGTTTCAATATTCTATGTTTATTATATAATAAATAATGATGAAAAAACAACAAAGTGAGCTCGATACCATGAATGGTTGCATAGTAGTGATACCTATGACAGGTTAAATTGAAAAGTAACAACATTAGTCATTAATTTAATATGTTACCATTAACTCATAGTAGAATTCTGTTTCAAGCATTTTGTTTGTTTTCTGAAATTTTTGAATATCCGTTAATGGATAGATTGATGTGTAATGCAACTCAAAATCTTTTCTTTGTCCATTGGAAATTAAATTTTCGTCTAATGTAGAGTTGGTCATTTGTAGATTTTTTAATAAATCTAAAATTGTATTTTGATTTACAAGGACTTTTTGAACTTTGAGATTCAATTCTGCTATATCTGCAATAATATTGTTTTCTTCTCCTAAACAAATAATAGAAATAAGTATTCATATTGAATATTAATTCGATCTACCAACTATTGTCAATAATTATTTACAGCGTTTTTAAAAATTTAGTTTACTGAAAAATTTCATTTTTGTCATTTGGAGGATATCAGAGCGATATTTGTTTTTTTTCTCAGACCTACGCGCAACATAAAATTGTAAATTTTAATGATGTTTAAATTATTTTGAGACAATATTTAAAGAAATTGATATCATTTTCCTCTATAATTTTTATAATAGGTAATTACTAAATATACAATAATACGTGAATGCTCTTTTTATTTATGATACACATAGGTTCGAGAGAGAAAACAAATATTACTTTAACATCCTATTAATAACGAAAATATAATTTTTCAGAACACTACTTTTTAGAAAACGCTGAAAAAACATTATGATTTAAATAATTTTATATAATGTAATGTTAAAATATTTACTGATATTCTTCGAAGCATCAAATCCTCGACTGGCGATTTTATTATGTACATTAAGGCCTTCATTAGTACATAATTCTTGGAAATCCATACAAGTTATGTCATTATCACTTATTGGATCAGTGTCAATGTGATTGTTACTAAATAATGACAACTCAATTGCATCTTTAAAAAAACCAGAATCTGAAACTTATTAAATAAAATTTAAATAGGTAACTAAAATTCACAAAAATTGTACCTATAAAGTAAACAACTAAACAACAAACTTACTAGCTGATTTATTATTTACACCAATGTCAGTAATTTCATCAGATTGTGATATAATTGGACTTTTTTTGGCCTTAGGCACTTCATATGATGTTAAATCTGAAACTTTATTAATATTATAAATACAATTATTATTTAGAGCAGCAATAAACAATTTAAAGAAATCAAGGTACCATTTACAGGAACTGAGACTTGTGTTGAAGTACATAGAGGTTCATTTGCTACACTACCGAAAAAGCTTTCTGAATCTTGATCAAATATACCGAGACATGAATCATTTTTACGCTTACGTGTTTGTTTTAAAGTAAATGCATTTGGTGGTTTGGGAAATTCATCAATTATTTTACTTTTCATATTCAATGACATATCATTTTTACTACGAAACATAGGTGGGCTAAGTTCATCATCAGATGATGATAACATTTTAATACAACGTTTATGTCTATATTTTGGTGACTCTTCATCTATATCTGAATAATTTTTAGCTTGATTTAATTTCGAAATAGCATTTTTTAAGCTATCTAAACATAAAAGTTATAATGAAAACATTTTTTGCTTATTACAATTTAGAATAATAAAATATTTACCATCAGAACCATATATTTTTTTTATTGTGTATGAAGTCCAATTTAAACTTCCATCATCTGGACTAGCCATATTAATTAATAGTTTGTTGTATTCTTTTATATCTTTTACAGAATTTGGATAATAAAAATGGAGATGGTCAATTTGCCAATTTTTACTTACAACTTGGAGACCATCTGAGAATTCAACAATTACAAATTTTCTGAAAGTAAAATTAAAAGTACTTAATTTATGTATTATTCAATTCAACTTAACTAAACATACATTTAAATATTTACAGTTTAAAAATATTTTATATACAATTATAAAGGTATTTCAATATTATTGAATACTAGACATCTCTGTTTTATCAGAATGCAACAAAGGAAAAGTTGCATACCATCCATTTTTATTTGGAATTTCATAAAAAAACATCTTTTTATTAATCATAGAAATAGGCCAAGTATTTTGTTCTGATAATTGTGACACTGAATATATGTCCAATAAACTAGAAGCACAAGGTTTTAAATAAAGATCTTGTTTAATTAAAAATGAACGTCCAACCAAGAAATATGAACTTGAATCTTGATTAAACACAATATTATCAGTTAAAATTATTTCTTTGTTTTTTAAAAAAACACAACAGTTTTTTTGATCTTTTGAAATTATTGTAAAAGAACTGCAAGTAATAGATAAATATTGAGGATTTGACATATTAATTGGTAAAGGACCACTGTAATGTTGTTTCTTATAAATCCAAGTGTCATTTAATTCACAATTGCACTTGGTACCTTTATAATTTGTTTTAATTTCTTCAACTCTACGAATAATTTGTTGCAGTGGTTTATCATCCTTTCTGATCATTTTTTTAATTTTTTGCATATAATTTTCAAATTTAAATGTTGAGAAAGAATCCAATGTTCCATAACATAGTACATCATTACAAATGTGAATTAATGCATGCACATTATGTGAAACATGATGCTCTCCATAAATATTTTTAAAAGATTTAACGAAATGTTAGAGTAAATTTTGGGAGTATTGAATAAATTCAGTTTGTTTAATCAAACTATCAGTACAAAGTATTCGAATCGCTACATGTAGTGTTAAAAAGTTTAAGTATACATCATTATTAACATTATACTGTAGTACTACAGGCCCAGTATATAATAACAATTGTCGAAATTCTGTTGCTTTCCACTGTTTCCATTGAATTAATGATCGTGGTTGCCGTTGAAATTCAATAGGAACATACAACAAAATATTTTTTTCAATGGACATTGAAATGTTTTTTACTTTTTTAAAATTTAATCTAACATTTAAACTACCACAAAGCCACAATGAAATTAATTTCTTTGTAACACCAAGGCAAATTAAATGTTGATAGTCAAGAGGCACATTTGAAACTAAACCTATGTTAGGAATTGATAGTAAGTCAGTTCTGCCAGTATGATATTCATAATCACTACAGTTTTCAAAATCTTTATCAGTTCTTAGTCGAACATTTTCTTCAAGGAAACATATTCTCTTTTCAATATATTCTCCTTCAACTTCACACTTGGTGCAACTTGAATACCCTCCATGACCTTTAGTATGCAACATAAATGATTTAGCTGGGGCATCAACTGAAAATCCTTTAATTTTTAATTTAAATATTTTACCATCGTGAATAATATTATTTCTGTATATTTCTTTAGTTTCTTCAATAAAATCAAACAAAAAATCATTTGAATTATCAGGTTTACGTTGTTTTCCATAATACAGGCCAATTATAAATACATGGTTATAAGGGAAAACAGACCCTAAAATTGGCCATAATTGGCCATTCGATGATTTTGAAATAGGTAAACCATCAATGTTTATAATTATTTCAATATCAGTTTTAGTTAATGAAAAATTATCATGCTGTTTAAGAAAATTTATAACACCATTTTGAAGGCCAAAATGAAAATATTCACCTGGAATAACTTCTTTAACTATAGTTGTTCTGGGAGTTTTCAATAATGTTCTGGCATCAATAGGTAAATCATCATTAATATGTAATTTGAGTATTTTTAAAAGATGAGTTAATGCTATCTGTTTAATATTATGTTCAGTAGCCCATTCGGATAATTGTTCTTGTAAATTAGCTTTATTTACATTAGAAAAAACATTTATAGAATTATTAATATGACTCTGATCTCGACTCTGATTATTGCTATCCCCAAGTATTTCAATATTATCTAAGGTATCTGTTCTATTAATATTAATTTTTAAAGTAGGTACATCAATTTCAATTATATTATTATCATAATTCATATTTTTATGAGAAACACCAGAAATAAAACTATTGTTAGTAACAGTAGTAACATTTGTCAGTAAAGTATTTTTTGTATTTATTATTGACATTTTAACTTTGGCACGCTCTTGTAATATTCTTCTTCTAAATTGTTTTATAGATATAGCATTTAATGGTTTTAATTTTTTGTTATGTTTTCTACAAAAAAAAAAAAAAAATTTATAGATAATCATTATTTAAAAAATTTTAATTTATTCCTAAATTAAATGTATAATATATGCCTACTAATTTTATTTCAATACCTATGCTATAATAATTATGGTGTCAATGTTGTTTTTTAACTTACAAAAGGATATTAACAAAAACTATATATATATACCTAGGTAGGTGCCTATTTTATTTATTAGTAGGTTGGTACATCATGACTAACTCAGAATATACCCATTATACCTACTCAGAATTAAAGCTATGTTAATATTAATATTGTGATTTTATATTTGTAATTTAAAAAAACTGTTATTAATAAGTACCTATTTTAGTATTATTGAGTTATTGAGTAGCTTTTATTATGGTTGCACCCAAGCAATTAAGAGGAGGACCTATCCAATTAAATAAAATACTATAAAGTCTATTATATTGTCATAAATGGGAGAAAAGTTTAAAAATAGTTTAAAAATCCACACATATAAAAACAATACAAGGATAGGTAAGATAAGTAGCTAGGTAAAACCTTCTAAAAGTAGTATGAGAATGCTAAAGATAACACAGCAATTGCATAGTTTATAATATGTAGACCGAGTGATGAGTTTTATGCATCTTCTTTCCAGCTAGCCTATGCCCCGACATATTGTAGGTATAAACTTTAATTTAATATATGACTGTTTTAAAGTTTAAACGTCATAATAACATTATCAACTTGTATTATTGTTTAATAAATATTGTAATACATACCTTAAATTGGGTAAGTCTAAGCACTTTGAATGGTCCATTTTCTGTCCAGTGTCCATAAATTATAACGTGTTCAACTATCGAGTACCGAATACCGATATTAATATTGTTAAATTGTCAAATTTGTCATTAAAACAATAAAACATTTAAAACATAACCTAAAAACAGTGCATACTGCATTACTGCATACTCAGGACAGTAGGCATGCGCACATTGCGCACTTTTTTGTGTCAGTTGCATATAATATATTCTGCATTGAACTATCCTGTTTGGAAACATCCGGGAAGTTCCCTGGACGTCATGTATAAGACGGAGTTTATATAAATAAATTCTATATATTATAATTGTGGAAGGGAAGTTCAAAGGCTGGTTTTTGGACATATACGTGGGACTTTCCTGGATAGGAAACATTTGGGAAACTCCCGTGGACGTCATGTGTTGTTAGGGATAACGATTAAGGATTATGTGATTAACTTTTGCTTGTCTTGCAGTGTGTTGTGGCTGATTTAGTGATATAATTTATTTAATTTTAGATAATTACCTACACGTGTGTAGTAGGCTGGGTTTTTGCATCAACACAAACACATTTTTATGTGTATTACCAATGTTTTTAAATTAAACTAGAAATTCCAGGTGTCTCATTGTGTCTGCTATATTTATAGGTTTTATTATTGCACGTATTACTTATGTCCCATTGAGCCAGACGATAGGTACAATATTCATGCAGTCTACCTGCCTGTCTCCTACCTTTGAAGTTTCAATGTCATTCATTTTTGTTCATTCTCTTACCAGTCTCGTACCTGTACAAGTTGTGTTTGCTGTGTCTCAGTGTCTGTCGATCGTGTTTTATGATTTCAAATTTATATGTAACTAATGATTATCTTAAATTTATAAAATAACTATAATATGTATAATTTGAACATTATTTGTGATTCTATCATCTTTTGTTGGTGATGCTTTTTTAACATTATCACATAACCACTGGAGTTCATACAATGTTTTTTTTTTTTTTATTAACCAACATTTACAATTAAATTAAAATTTATTTTGATTACTAGTGTAGTTAAAATTTGAGAACATATTTATTGCTGTAAGCCTAACGTGACCATACGTCCCGCTTTCGAGCTAAGTGTCCCGCTGTCCCCAAAGAACCAAAAATGTCCCGCTTTAAGAAAAATCGAAATGGGGTAAGTATTTATTGATCACAAATCCCAATCATACATTAATATAGTATACTGTATACAGTTTATACGTATTATACATAAGTATACCTAATTTAGGTACTCTATTATTACATTATTATTATTATCATAATATCATGATTAGGGCTCGGAGTTATATGTATTTATGAAATCAAAATATGTATTTACGTTAGCAAAATATGTACATAAATATGTGCTAAAAATATCATAATATGTATTTTACTAATATGATTTATTTATTAATATTTAATTATATAATATATCCATATGAGTTTCTAATGAAACAAATTATATTTTAAATATTAAAATTATTAATAAAAAAAAGGTGTTACAAATTATAAAATATAAATAAAAAAAGCTAAAAAAAAATAAAAATTTTAATTATCTTCATTACAATTTATAATAATAAATTCATTATTGGAGGTTTAACAGATGAGTAGATAATTAATGGATGAAATAATATGAAGTATTGGAACGAATGCAGTTTAACTCAAATGTAATTTTTGTGAATTTTTTTTCTTCAAAATGTGTTTTTGGATTTTTACATGCTTAATAGTAGTATAGTACGATGGTTGGTAGGTTACTTAGGTAGGAGAGTGTTGTATTATAATTTATAATGGTACTTAAAAGAAATGCTGTCAAATTGTCTGCGGAAGTTTTGGTTAAAAAAACTTCAAAGGCTTCAAAATCTTATTATCAAAAATAACATTTGTGATTGTTTTTTTGTAAATGTGGCTTTTGGTGGAATCAGAAATCATCGATTGTACTTAGTTCATATTTTATCGTAATAAATAAAACTACCTACGACAATTAATTAAAAATATTTTTAATTATTAATTCATATTGTGAATATCAGGTGCGGATCCAAAGTGATTATTAGAGAGAGAGGCATTCGGCCATTAATCATTATATATCGTACGATAATTCTATTATTATATTATAATTATTACCATTGATTATATATACAATATAATATATATTTATTATTATATAATTATTATTTTAATTTTATTATATACGTAATCAAAATGCTATTACTATAAATATTTCTTTAAATTTTAAAGGAATCAACTTACGACTAAAAAAAAAAAAAGAAAACTAAAAATTAATAGGTACCTACCTACAAAAAATTAGGTAGGTGCATTGAAAATAACTCTTTATTTAAGAACAATTAGTAAAAACTATTAAAAGACTATTGAATAATAATAAACCAACAATAATTATAAAGCAAAATCTAATTTTCTTTTTGTTTTTAAAAAATATTCGACATCTTTTAAATTTTTATTATCGTTTATTTAAAGAAATTTTCATTGTAAATGTTATCTATACAAGTATTCCTGCATTAATAAATTAATATTACAATATGTATCAGTGTGTGAAAAAAGTTGAATAAAATATAAAACCCAACATTTGAAATAACGGTTTTTCGAAAAATCGAATGCATACAACTTACGTAGTTAGTTATGGGGATCAATTTTATGTTTTACGACTTTCGTCGTATCTCTCACGGGTTTCCCGGAAAACAGTTCGTAAACGAGAATTTTCATTTTTCGAAATAGTCATTCATTAAACAATATTATGCTCAAATTAATTTGTTTATGTAATCAAAATTCATACTATGCATTATAATAAATTAATAACTATAAAGTTTAGAAACAACATCATGATTCGTGTTAAATTGTATTTAATAAAAATCAAATGCTATTATTTTTATAATGAAAACATTTTTGACATTTGTTTTACTAGTTTTTAGTCTTTAGGTAATACATAATACTTTAAATTTTAATATCATCGAGTAATTTATTGTTTTTCAACACTCATTCGTTTTCTTAAATACATTTAATATGTTTCGACATGATTGAACTGCAATTTGTAATTTAATTTTTTTTTTCGTTTTCTTTGGCAGCGCCACCTTTTGGCTTTTTAGAACTCATTATTTAAAAATTTTATTTTAAAACAAAAATAATAAACGTAAATATAGCAAATGCCAAATATGAGGAATGACGCACTATTATAAGTCTTAATAAGGATTAAGGACTACAGTTTGCAATCTTTAGCGTTTGTACTCGAGCAGCAGTGAGCAGTCGCCAGTCAGCAATCGAAAATTCTGTACGCGCATAAAAATAATTATTAATTGTTATTTTTGAATGTATATCAGTGAGATATAATGTGCTCACTCACACTAATATGATTTAACACAGCTATACAAATATATAATGAACCATTACACTATACAACAAACCGACCGCATCAGCCACCACCCGGGGACCATAATTTAAATGGAATTATTATCCATATTACATTGTTTATTAAAAGTTATGAATAGAAGTACCGCTGTACAAAGCTATGTGTATTTTCTTTATGTTTTATTAATAAAAACTTGCATTTATAACCATTTTATAATTATAATATAAGATAAACATAATAGGCTTATTTTGATAATCATTATTATTTTATTTTAGTTTGAAGCTTATAATTGAAAATTGTGTAATTGTAATTATAATTGTATATTTATATACTTTATATACTTTGTATATTTTATAATTATATTATAATATTGTAATAATTGTAAATTGTCTTTTGTCAATACGCCGCATTAATATTAATACGATTTGGTTACTCACCATGTATCATGTATGGTCATTGATCACGATTTAAAATACCTAATTATCTAAAATAACGATCTTAAAATATCGTATGTGCAGTATTGCAGTGTAGATTTACTAATCTTTCGTTTTTATGGGTACATAGGATGAATTAACAAATGGTATGGGTGAAAAAATGAATATGTAATTGATAAGTTAGTAAAAAAATCAAGAAACTTAGATTTTTAATTTGTAATCTTTTTTAGTTTTTCTATATCGGCTATACCTATAATAATATTAAACCATATTATTTTTTACAGATTTATACCTATACACATATTTATAAATATAGGTACAATAGATCAGTGGCGTAATTGAGAATGTTTTATGGGGGGGAATCAAAATAAATTTCTATGGCAAACTTGTGGGAGGGCTTTTTTGTATAGGTATTAGACAATATATAAATACAGCTCAAGGGGGGGATCTATCCCCCATATCCCCCCCCCGTAATTACGCCCCTGCAATAGATCTATTATTAATAATTAATATAATGAAATTATTAAAATCGTAGTTCGTTGATTTAATATTGTACAGGAAAGTATGTCGGTTATATTGAACAAAAAAAGATTGTTCATTAAAAATTAGATTCACTTTTCACTACTTCAGGGTACTTCGATTTGTATTTTAATGTAGTAATTTATTGGTAGGTACATTCAGTGCTCAATTTTGCAAAATTAAAGTAGGGCAGCGGTTATCAAACTTTTTTGTTCGCGGAGCCCCAAAAATCAGAAATGTCTATTTATAACAACAATAATTCATAAAAAAATTATGTCAATTATAAATGATTTGCTTCTTATTATTTTTTTTCTGTAGAATATAAATACGTATATTTACAAATTATTTAATTAATATCATAGGAAAAAAAGGAACATAATATTTTAGTAATTTATAAATTATAATGTTTATGATATTATTTTGATCTATGATGTTGGTTTTTTTTATTGACCAGTATTTTAATACTGTAGATTGTACTATTGTAATCTGTAGATAAGTAAACTAAATTATCGTACAATACGTTAAATGAACGAAAAATCCGACTGTTATCTAATCTAATTTCGACTACGACACAAAATATGTGGATTTATAAATAGTTCAAAGTTTTAAACGTTTAAAACAATACATATCGGTACGATCCAAATAATATTGAATATGGTATAAAAGAAATATAATAATAATTAAATAAATTGAATTTAATTAATACAGATATGCCCATAGAGCTACAGGGCCTCTAGACTACTCTCGCGGAGCCCTAGGGCTCCGCGGAGCACAGTTTGAGAAGCGCTGAAATAGGGGGACTTTGTTGACTTTTAAAAAAAGAGCGTCCCTATCACTTGTTAAATGTTAATAAGCCGTGGGCACACCCCCTATACCCCTCTTTAAATCATATGAAAAGTATTTATAAATAATCAAAAAAAAAAAAATATTGTAAATATTATATTATATTGTATATTTCAGACTTCAGTTATAACTAATATAATAAATAACTCAAAAGTAACTAAATAAAACAACAATTAATTTTAACTACTTATTTCAAATATAGTTCAACAACAAATATTTTGTGGCACAATTTGTAGTAATGATTTAAGATAATTAGTTAATAAGTTAATTAGGTAATAATAATTATTATCTTAATAATTATTAAGTCTATGGTAAGAAAAATGATGATGTTATCACGTGTATTTTGATAAAAATTCAGAATAGTGTAACGTTTCCCTTAAAAATAAAAGTAAGGGTACGCTAAAATTTCTTAAAAATTAGTTGGGGTACTCCGTCTCCCTGCATCCCCCCAAAAACGAGCACTGGGTACATTACGCTTTACACTGTAAAACGTTTTAGCACATTTTCGGCGAGCAAGAGATAAACTTTTTAATTAAAATATTTTTTAATAGTTTTATTTAAATCCATGGTAAAGTAGTAAGTAATAACTAATATGATTGGTGCCTATTTGAATCGATTACAAAAATTTAAAAGCACCCACAAACTACATTTCCAAAATTTTTCTATTTTACGAATTCTAATTTCTAATTGATAATAATGAGTTGTGATAATCTATAATAATGAGATAAAAAAAAACATAAAGTTAAGGCCCTTCGACGCTTCCGTAACTTTTCGATTCGTATTTCGGTATTTTTTTTTTTTACTTGACAGTCGCCTGACTGTTAAGTTACAAAATAATATGTACAACTTATAGAAATTATAGAACACGCACTAATAACGGGATTTATTGGTTTAGGATTATTAATAATTTACATTATTTTTAATTAGCTTGTGCTATCTATGTTCTGATTGTTGACTATAAATAAAATTGAATACGACAATCGTCTATTTTTCAACAGATGGAGCTATTTTAGTCATTAATAAATATTTTTTATAAATGTATGTATAAACACTATTATACACTGTATTAAAATAATAACTATTGTTAAAAATAGTTACATTCAAACAAAAATATTTAAAAAAAAATTACCAAACGCCTAAAAAAACGTTGAACATTTATTTTACTGTAGGCATTATGAGTGACTATTTTATTAATACTTCAACTATCTAGTGGAATTATGATGTTTAAAAGACTTGAAATTCGAACGTAGAATTTGACCAACAGGCGTCCTCATCTTAAGGTGAGTAGTGAGTACGCATGTTTGGTATCATTTTAATAATTTCAGCAATTTTTGAGTATGGCCGTAACATTGTTATGGCCCAATAAATGTTTAAAAACTATATTATGTATAATTACTACAAACCGTAGCTTAAAGTTGATTTTTTATTATTTTTATTTTATGACTAAACTATTAAGTTTGAAAACTATGTTTTATTATTACAAACCAAAGGTTAAAGTTATTTTTTATTTTATATTTTTTGTTATTTTATATTGATTAATTATTATATTTGAAAATAATATATAATATTATTATTATCGGTTGGGTATTACTAATATTTATTTCAGTAGTCATTTTTTCTAGATTTTCACATACATTTCAGATTTAAATCACCTTAAGTCTAGTTACTGTTAACCATTCAACAATCATTATGATAACTAGGTAATTATTAAAGTACCTACTTAATTTTACTTATTTCTAATTGCAACTATAAGCCAAAAATATAGTAAATTATTATAATATTAAAATATCTATGATTTAAAAAAACCTTATCCATAGTTAAGTTTTAATGCCTTATTGTATTTAGCTATTATGAAAAATAATGAAATAGCTTATTCTAGCTATTATGAAAAATAAATGAAATAGCTTATTCTAGCATTTTTATCACTACAATTTACTTATATTTGGTATTTTATTTTGGCAACACTGTTCCTAGGTAAGTTGTTGCCGTTATTATTGCGATAATTATTGTTAAAATTATTCTGTCCATAGTTTCCGTCATTTCCGCGATTATAATTTTGTCTAAAATTATTGTTATAATTATTATTAAATTTCTGCGCGTTATTATTACCCTGATAGTTATTCGACCAACGTTTATTATTATTATAGTTATTCGCGTTTTGTTCCTTTTAGATTCTGAACGAAGTGATGAATGTATTGCATTTACTATGATGTGTGTTTTTTTTTTTTTTTTTGTGTCTGACTCCAACATTTGGAGCAGTAATAATGGTCCGATTTTTGACTTCAGCCCCTCTTTGAATAGGGAATTGAATCTAGTTGGTACTTTAGGGGGGTCAAAATTAAAATTTTCTAATAGTTTTTAAAAAAATCGAGAAAAACAAAAAAAAAATGACAGAAAAATGGAAATTTTACGGAAAAACCACTTTTCGACAAAATCGATTTTTTGATTTTGCTGTAACTCAAAAACGAATTATTGTAAATATTTGAAATTTTCACCAAATGTTTATATTATGGTTATCTCTTTACAGTTAAATTTTCAAAATATTTTGACCATTTTTAAGCTACTAATAGACAATTGAAATTTTCGACTTTTCTAAGTTTTTTTTTCTTCAAATGCCGATAAAAATTTTTTAGGTGGCCAGAAAATCTTGAAAATTTAATACAAGGTTTCTTATAAGTTGTTCTTAAAGTGATAAAAAAAAATCCGAAATCGTTAGTCACAATTTTTTTTTATAAGTGTTTAAAGTTCGAATTTATACGAAATATGTCAAAATTTAAATTAAATTTCATACACTCATAATGCGAATGTTGGCCATAGTAACCATAGTAACATATAAAAACTATACTATTTGTTTCAAAATAGAATATTTGACAATATTTAAATATAATATATCCTAAACTGACAAATCATCTTCGTTCAGAATCGTTTTTCGTATACAATGATACCTATCATTGCATTCAAATTTAACCTACCCTAGTCCGAGGTCCACCCCATCCCCTAATGTACAGCAGAGCGATACTCACTTACCAACTTTTTTTTTTTTACATTATTCTGCGTTATTTCCGTATTATGACTAAGTTCGATTTCCAGTTGTCTGGCTAGTTGCATAGCTACTTCTAAAGTTTTTGGATCTCTCGCACGTATTATTGTTTGTAAATTCATTTTTAAACCATTGATGTATATAGCCAATGCCTGTTCCGTTATCGCTTGCCTAAGAATTTTCGCTTCCTCTGCGGGTTTATTTGCTACCGTTGCGCTGCATAAATTATAATACAATTTTTCTACGCGACCGTTATAAGACTGTACGTCTTCGTCATTTCGCATGCGTAAAGAGTTTAGACTTATTTGAAGTGTTTGCGGGGATAGTGGCTGTTCAAATGCGCTTTTTAAAATAAATTTTATATTTTCCCAAGTCGAAGTTTCCCTATAACGACATACGTCTAATGCCTTCCCCGTTAATTTAGTTGCTATAAATTTAGTTAATAATGGTAATTGTTCTTTTTCTATCGCCTCACATACGTAATCGCATGCCCTAATAAACGCGTATACATCTTTTTCGTCAGCGCAATTTGGTATTAACGATGAAATATCTTTTAATAAAAGTTTAGTTTCTGCCATTTTTACTCTAGGTTTTCTAGTTACTGGTTGCAATTGCGCGTGTATTATATTCGGTTTTGTGCGCGTACCTATAACTCTTTTTTCGATTTCGTTAATCGAAGTAAATTTAATACTCGTATCTAATAAACTTTTTTCTACTATTTCACTTAAATATTTATTTTTATAAAATTCTTGCGGACTTCCGTAACCTTCCGCTGTAATTAATTCACTATCTGTTTTATTTTTTGTCAGATTTATCTATATTTAATTCCACTTGAATTCCTTTTTCTTTAGTTTCACTATTAATTTTTTTCTCCGATAATCTATCGTTTAATTCGTCAGTTATACAACCTTCCGTATCACTATTCATAAATTTATTTTTATATTACTCATTAATCACCGAAAAAATAACTATTCGTAAAACAATTTGTTTATCCTACTCATATACTTAAATAAAATTAACTTATTTAATCCTTAATAATAAATTACGGCTAAATTAATACATAATATTTTTTTTTGATTTTTTTTTTATATTAATTACTAACTTAATAATATTCTATTTTTTTTTATATTCTTTTTTTTTAACTTAATTATTATCGTTTTTGTTCCAAAATTATTTTCATATATTTTCAAATACTAGGCCTTTGCCTCTAAAATTCACAATTATTTTCTCAATTATTTTTAATCAACACTATAGGTCTTATTTCTTGCCTAAAAATTCACAATTATTTTCCTCAATTATTTATTCAACACAATAGGGCTTATTTCTGCCTAACTAAAATTCTCAATTATTTTCTCATTTATTTATTCAACACAAAATAGGACTCTCTGCCTAATAAAAATTCACAATTATTTCTCAATATAAAATAGGTACTCTGCCTAATAAAATTCACAATTATCTCTCAATTAAAATAGGTACTTTGCCTCATAAAATTCACAATTATTCTCAATATAAAATAGGTACTTTGCCTAATAAAACTCAAATATTCTCAATATAACTCAATAAAAACTTAAGACTTCACTGTCTTTTATAAATTCACAAAATATAAGGTCTTACCACTTGCCTTCTAATAACTCAATATAACTCAATAATAGGATTTAAATTCCTTCAATAAAATTCTCAATTGTGATACATATATTTCTCTAATAAATCAACTTCTTTTAATTCTCAATAAAATATTTCTCCGTATTTTTCAACGTATTATCCACTTTTATTTATTCCCAACAATTATTTATTACGTATTATTTCCAACGTATATTCTATTTTATTTTTATTTATTCTCAACAAATTATTTATTCCGTATTATTTTCAACGGTTACCCTTATAAACTTTTTTTTTCAAAAACGATATTTATTACGTGTTAATTTCAACGTAAAATCCTAAAAAATCTTCTTAATTCTCAATAAATTATTTTCCTATGTTCACTCTTTTTTTTTTCTTATATTTATTTAAATCCTCAATTAATATTTAATTCTATTCTAAAAATTCACTTTTATTTTCTAAATCTGAAATATTTATTTTATTTTATTCACGTTTATTTTTCTAAGTCCGAAAAATTATTTTATTTTTTTCTTCGATTTTCAACTATTATTTATTTATTTCTATATTACCTTTATAATTAATTATCGAAATTAAATTATTGATATACTTTTATAATAAAAAAAATTTAAATATTTTGACTGTTAGAAAAATTTTCTATGTCACTATTATTTATTAATTATTTTTATAACTGGTTGCAATTATTTTATTTCAATAAAATATTTTATTTATTAATTATTACTTATTTAAATTTCCTTTATTTTATTCTTTAATATTTAATTTAATTTAATTCATTTATTTAAACACAAAATCGGAACTTGAAAAATTTCCTAAGTATTATAAAAATTATTATTTTATAACTTATTATTTATTAAATTGTTTAATTTATTTTATTTTATTTAATTGTAAAAATTCCAACTTAAAAAAAAAATTATTTTAATTAATTTTTTTTTATTTTAATATTTATTTAATTATTTTTAATTAGAAAAATTATTATTGATTGTTAAAAATTTATTATTTTATTTTACGGGGAGAATATATATACACCTTCACAATAAAAAATTCTACGATGGAATATTAATTCCAAAGGAGACGGATCAGAGCTAGCGCTTAATAATTATTTTACATTACAAAAAAAAAATTATAACTCACACTACGACGGCTTGAGTTGCTGCTTCCATTTCTGATTGTTGAATTTTTTGACGACTTGAATCGGTTGGCTCGCTACGCGTATGATTCTTTCTCAGAGTCGTTGAAGTTGACGTTCTGCAGTTGTCCTCTTCAACAGTGAATCGTGATTGATTTGCCTCTCGAATTCTTCTTTGAAAAATTTTTTCCAATATTTCGAAAAAATTCCGAAGTTGAAAAATTATTTTTTATTTAAAAAAAATAAATAAATTCGTCCAAAGAATTCTTCTTGAAAGAATCCTACCGACTGCGCCAAATTTGTAGCGGGCCAGCAGCTTGTCGAAAAGATATAGGTTGTGATGAAATAAAGTAATCGAAATAATTCTAAGTGTTTTATTAAAACTGATTGAAAATATTCTAAGTCCAAATAATTAATTTAATTGGAAAATAAACTAAGTCCAAATGAACGATTTCTGATGTAAAGTGACGTGAAGGTGCTTGCACTAGCTCTGGAAAATCACGTCTGCGGGAGTCCTCTCCTGGGCCCCCTTATATAGTCAGTGTCCCCTGATCTCCTACTCATGTCCCTTCTGGCCTATTCGTATTCAGGTCATTCGCTTCTCACACTATTACGCATTTCAGAGGATGCGCGTGCGATGATGACGTCCGAAGACCATCCGCCATTTCAGGATGCGCGTGCATTATGACGTCCGGTGACAATCCGCCTACGCATGTGGTCAACCGCAAATGCCATATCCGAGTTCTCAGAACTCGCGATATGATCAGCATTATATTTGAAATATATAATTGTGCGCCCACGGTTGGGTTAGGTTTAACGCATCGATACGTTTATTCGTTTCCCTATGTTTTGATTTAGTGTTAAAAGTTGTTTTATTACTATTGTTTTTCAGGCCTAGCTAAACACCGTTGTGGTACGATGGCTACCCTCCTCATATTGTTTGGTATTTTATTCATTCCTACGTCCTGTAATTAAAATATATAAGTGATTCTTATCTCATTAATTAGGCCTACTCTGTATGGACCCCTTTATGTATTATATTATTGGTATAGGACATCAGAGCACGTAGCATGTGTTACAGGTTTTCGGAGAGCGGTGATGTCTGTTTCGACGCACAGTATTCATTTACTGATGTACTACTACTTTTTATTGATTCAATAAACTGCATTTTATCATCGTACTTATATTGTTCTGTTGTTCTCGGTAGCTCAACCTTTAGACACATCTTAGACCATTGGTCGTGCTCTCTAGCATAAAAGTGTTCACCGATGACGTTTGTGTCGCACAGTAGGTATTGTATTTACGTTCTCGAGTGTGTATTATAATATTAAGTATAATAGGCTTATTATAGGTGAATTGTTGAGTTAATAACATTTAATATTTATTACTGACGTTCAATTGTACATTACTTTGAGAAACATACAAAGTATATTCTGTAGTTGGATTTTTATAATTTATATTAAATCAAACAAAACCTGTGCAATATTATAACTTTATTGATAGTGTGTATGGTAACAGCATTATGTTTTTAATGTTTTAATAAGCACTATATTATGTAATTTGTATTAAACATGAGATTTTGTTGGCAAAGTTAGTATATTTTTGTAGTAAAAACTGACTAGAAAGCAACGTTTGACATCATGTGAGCAGATAAATTCAAGTATTGTATGTTGCACTCATAATATATTGCATTCTATTTAATTATTGCAGACAAACACCTTAAATAAAAACATTCTTCTGTAGTTCTGTGGTAAGATTGTGGTAGGATCTGTATACATTATACAGATTAATTACCTATGCTCCTATTGTATAATATTAACCCGTTACTCAACTAAAAAAATATAAATATTTGTGTATAGTTATTTTGCTACAATATTTTAATATTTATGTATTAATTTTCTTTTTGGATCAAACGCATAATATATTTTCAATGTAAAATATACAATTTGGCATCAGTGTTAAAATTCTTTTTGTAATAGTAGTTATTATAGCTACACTGAGTAGGTTAAATTTGTCTGAATAATATATATGTTACATGAGTACTTACTACTTACCCTGTGATGAGAATAGGTTACCATTTTTTAATGAATTTTACTTACATTGTTCAATATAGCACAATGATGAATTTATTTTTATTTATTATATCATGCTTAGATTATGATTGATTATTTTATTATTATTATTATTATTATGAATAAATAGTAGTAGTAGTAGTAGTAACAATAATATTCCACCTTTACTTATAATACCTAAAAAATTATTAAAAATATACCATACTATAAGTATTATTCTGCATACTGAATGCATACTGTTGTTGGCATGCAAAAATGTTTTATACGTGATAGCTTATAGCAATGTAATACCTATATTATAATAAATATATACCTGTTATTTACCTATTTCTTTAAAATATAATAAAATGTATGATATTATGTATATATGTATTATGTACATTAACTTATAACTGATATATGTTTAATTAATAAGAGTCACTCGAAGAGTTTGGTACGTTAGGCAGATTACATGTTACCAAGTGTTGTTAAGAGTTAATTTGTTTGTCTAAATATTTGCAATACAGTTATTACAATACCTTTAACTCATAGGTAGGTACCTAGGAGTTTCAATAGGAACTTGGTGTGTCAAATGTTGATCACAACGTTGTTACATTTATTATATAATATATATTATATTACTATTATACTGTAAGAATCATAATAATACCCTAACAGCACATAGACCCTCCCAGGAAGGTCTTAGGACTGTATTTTCTGACTCTGAGACTCTTAATAGGAAGTACCTATTTAAATCCCGGACCGGTCTGGGTAAGTCCAAGACGGTCTATAGGATTCCAAATGTCCGAGTTCGGACTCTCCACAAGACTGCCTGCCAGGAACCAACTGGACCAAGCATTAAACACGGACCATTATGGTCTGCATGTATCCCAATATGGTCTCCATGTATCCCAATATGGTCTCCATGTATCCCATTATATTCCTGAAAACAGTCTGTTAAGGTCCCAGAAACTTTCTGAAAATGTTATACATACATCCCAATTAGGTCTCAATGTTTCCTAAATGAGTCTTGTGAAGGATTAATTTTAGATTGAAAAAAAGATACTGGAATACCCCTCATGATAACATATAATTCTCCTTTCAAAGATTTTTTAAGCAAAAATACTTTATTTAGCAAATCTAATTACAATTAAGTTTTAGTATACTTATTGAAATTGAAATTAATTGTAAATATTTCTTTTAAAATAGTTATTATATGTTATTAATAATATTATAATAACAACATTCAGCTTTAGGTACCATGTTGTATTATAATAAAATAGAAATAAAATATATGCATTTTTATAATTGTAAATTTATATTTTCAAAAAAGTAACAAATAATGTATGTTAGGTATTATGACATATTAAATCTCGTCTTCCGTATCTTTCTTTGGCATGTTTTAACCATCCAGTGACGGCTTTATTTACATCAACTATCGTTGAACCGGATACATTTTTCATTATAACTCCTGCAATTTAAAATACTAATTTATTTAAAATTAGAAAGTGCAACTAATTAAATTATAATTATAATAGACAATCACTGAAATAATTAGCATACTCTTAATTCAACTCTTTCTAAAAATATACACTTATTTATTATTCTAAATTTAAATCAAATACTAAGTTTTAATATAAAAAATAAAAACGAATGGAATTAAAATGAAGTATCTATGTAACTATGTAATATAATATATACACAACCAATATACTTTACATAATATAGAACTCAATTATATATTTTTTATATATTCTCATCTTCATAAATATATTAACATAAAATTCATTACTATCAAGTTAAATAATATAACAACAACTAAAAACCAATATTAATAATGTAATCAACAATGAAATGATAAATCAATTTCTCAATATAAAGTATTAATAGTAATAATAACATAATCTTCGCAATAAAAGTAATATATTTCATTAACAAATTCTACTTACGTGTTATTAATTTAAATATTGTTAATGAAATCAGAGACATTTTTTCATTTTTTTTATTATTTGTTCCACGTCCTGTTAATGATATTTGCATCCCCAAATTATCCGTTATTAAAAATTCCATTATGCATTTAGTCACCATGTATACATTATTACCACCAAATTCTTTTAATCGTTTTACCTAGGGAAAATATGTATGCTTTTTTATAAAACAAAAGTAATGTGTAACATTTTATGAACTGTCATACCAAACATTTATAATATAATGTATCAGACTTTAGTTTTGAATCTACTTCTTTTAAAGAATTCAAATTATTCAATGGGAATCCTTCCAAATCAGTATTGTCATAAAAGCTATCATCGTGTATTGAATTATTCTTTAAAATATCTTTCAGAATTTCTTCATGTTTAGTTTGATTTAAAATTATTTTATTGAGTTACCATTAGCTTACCATTAGCTAGTTACCATTAGCTCTTACCATTAGCTTCACTGTCATTTGTTAATGTCTCAGATTCTGTTGTAGAAATTAGTTGTCTCACTGCTACATGCTTTATATGTTTATGAGCAGATTCAGGTGTACTTTCAAAAAGATTTTTTTTACCACTTATAATTGGGTTGTCATTTAATATTGAAGGAGTTGCCATCAAATAATTGTCTATACAATTTAATTAATATTAGATCAAATATTGATAAGGGATAATTTAAAAATATAATTCTTTACCATTAACTTCATTATCTATTTCTGATGTATTTGACTGTGTTGAAGAAAATAGTTGTCTCACTGCAACATTTTTTTTATGTTTTTTAGTAGATTCAGGTGTCATATCAAAAAAGCTTCTTTTTTGATTACTTTTAATTGGACTATCAATAAACATTGGAGGAGATTCCATCAGATCATTTTCTATAAAATGTAATTAATAATAAATTAAATATATCACAGATATTATATTACCCGTTTGACAATGTAGACATACCAGTATTTTTGGTGATAATTTCGCTAATAGGCGAGTATAATTTTAATTGATTTAAGTACATATTGTTTTTATTATTTAGAAATGAATTTTGAGTAAATGAAGGAGAATTACAAATATGTTTGTTCTGCTTGGGCAATTTATAAACTAAAAACAGAAATTACGCATATTAAAAATTGAATTTAGATTTTTTAACTTTAATACTTGTCTTACCTTCAGTATTTTCTTCAATATAAGTTCTATCAACTGAACAATCTTGCTTACTTGTAGAAGGGGAATATAAATGTGCAATATTTTTTCTGCAAGATTCGTTATTTAGAAAAATTGATAGGTACTAAATTTATAATAAAATAGATAATAATATAAAATAGATATTTACTAAGAAATATAAGTTTACCTCTAGTATTCTTTCCAACACGTTTGTGATCAGCATCTAACACTTTATAGTACAAAACAACATAATTAAACTAAACAAACTAATTTAATTTTTAGTAATACTTACCAGGTAATGACTTAAATGGATCTTTTGGTAGTGGTGGAATAGAAAAACTAGATACTTTTGTAGTTTGACTTTTGATCCTTTTTGGTGATAACATATCTTGTTTATTAACCCTTTTAGCAGCAAGCTCTCTGCGTTTTTTTTTTGCAAGCACTTCATCAATCTCAGAGTTTAAGTCTTCAGTTTCAGACAATTGCAAGGCAATTTTTAATTTTTGTTTAGCCCTAATAAAGTTATCTAAATAATAATAAAAATAAAAATTCATTATTTGTTAACATACAATAATATAATTATAAATACCAGAAGAACCCCAAATTTTTTTAATAGAAAATGTTTTCCATGAAGACTTATATGGAACAGTATTAAGAACCAGTTTGTCATATTGCTTTGAGTTTATATTTTCTGGATAAAATGTTCCTTTTTGGTTTGACGATATCCAATTGCACGGAACTAGTTGAACTCCATCAATAAATTCTACAATCACATATTTCCTAGAAATTTTTCTAAATTAATTTAATGTCTTTTTTACAAAAACAATTTTCTAAAAACATAAGTTATATAATAGTTAAAAAATAAATTAAATTAAAATTCCATCTAACCTCTTGGGTTTAAACTTGTATTATTGATTTAAATTTTATAAGCTAGGTCTTTCATCATTGTCAATATGTAAAAGTGGAAAGGCAGCATAACATTCCAAATCAATTTTACATAAAAAGTATTTTGTGATAATATTATTTAAGGAAAACATTTTCCTTATAGAAAGATTTAAAACCTTATAAATACCCAAATGAGAAGATAAACAAGGTTTAGTATACAATGGTTTCATTTCTAAAAATTCTTTGCCGATTATGTAACTTTCATTATTTATTTTGGAGCATATTATATTCTCGATGATAACTATTTTTCCTGAAGTAAGACCACAAATATTATTTGCTTTTGTTTGAATTTTAAATGTCATATTTTTAAATAGCAGAGTTGAAAACTGAAAATCTGAACAATTATTTAAAAGAGGACCATTGGTATGAGTGTTTTTGAAACTTATGTTATCATTATACAAAAAAGGCATTTCTTCTTCACGAAAACATGTGATCTCATGAATCCTTCGAGCAATTTGTTGAAGAGGTTTGTCATCTTTCCGTAAAAGTTTTTTCATTTTTTGCATAAAATTTTCAAACTTGAAAGTACTAAACATGTCCAATGATCCAAAATTTCTTACATCTTGTACTATATGAAGTAAACCATGAACATTATGTGAGACATGGTGATGTCCATAGATAGTTTTAAAAGATGTAACAAAATGCTGAAGTAGTTGATGGGCATAGAGTAAATTTGGTTCATCAGTGCATAAATTGTTTGAAGAAAGGATAGTGATCGCTACGTGTAAAGTCATAAAATGATTGTATACTTCATCAGACAAAACATTTTTTAAGACAACTGGACCGCTGTACAGCAAAAACTGTCTAAACTCAGTTCCTTTCCATTGCTTATAAAACTCTAATGCTCTAGGTCTTCTTTGAAATTCCAAAGGCACATATGGATATATATTGTTTTTTAATAAATTAGAAATTATTTTAATTTTTCGAAATTGCAATCTTACTTTAAGGCTTTCACAAAACCACAAATGAATAAGTTTTTTAACAACACCTAAGCAAATTAAATGCAAATAGTCCAATGGCACATTGGTAACAAGGCCTAATAATGGAATTTCATCAAGAGCACTAGCACCTAGATGATAATTTTCATCACTTTTTAAAAAAAATTCACGATCTGTTCTTTCTTTTCCTGCCTTATCCGAAAAACAAATTCTTCTTTCGTAATATTCACCTTCGTCCCAGCATTTTGTACAACTTGAGTACCCAGTATGTCCTTTGACATTTAAAATAAACGATTTTGCTGGAGCATCTGCACAAATGAGTTTTATTATACAACTTAACTTTTTATTATTAAAAAAAATACCATTTTCTATAACATGTTTCGATTCTTCAACAAATTTTTCTAAAAATAAATTAGCATTTTCAGGTTTTTTAGAATTTCCATGATAGATTCCAACAATAAAAATATCTTTGAAACCAAAAATTGATCCTAGAATTGGCCATAATTGTCTGCTTGAGGATTTACTGATAGGAAGCCCATCAATATTGATAACCAATTCAATAGTTTCTTTTACTAGATGACCTTTAGATTTCAAAAAATCTTGTATTCCATTTTCCAAACTATTATGCCAATAGTAACCAGGATAAACTTCCTTTATAACTGTAGTCCTAGGAGTATTTAATAAAGATCGACAATCGGATGGTAAATCACTATGACAAGAATGAGTCTTTAAAATTTGAAGTAATTTATTCAAAGATTTATGAGTTATCTGTTCTGTAACAGCCCAGGTTGTTATTTTATTTCTGAAAGAAGTTTCATTTTTTTCAGATAAGAAATCATTTTGATTAGATGTGGATGGCAAAGAAAAACCACTATTTGATTGTAACAACTGGTTATTATTTGTAATATAATTTGTGCATTTTTCTGAAGAATAACTTTTCTCTAAATCATTGTTTGAGTCTTGTAATGAATCAGGAACGATATATTGGTCACAATTAGAAGAAACAGATATTCTAGAAGACTTATTAGTACAAACATCTGGAAATAATTTTTTAGTTAGAAGTTTTGTATCATAGCAAATTCTTCGTCTTAATTGTCTGGCTGATATTTCATTATCTGGTCTTCTAAGTCTATGTAAAAATTAAAAATATTTATAGTGTAACTAAAAATTAAATAAAAATTTTTAGATAGTATCTATACCTGGTTAAAATTTATTTTTAGGTTATATTGATATATTTAATCATTTATTTATTTTGTAATTACCTAATGTTGTTAAATTAGAAAAATTACATTACATATGGGTACCTACTATGAATTTATACTTAATATAATATTACAACAAACAAATGCCTACCAAAAAAAAAGATAAGATAAACCAACTGATTATCTATTATTATAATATTTAAATATTGATAGAACATAATAGATTTTATTTTTTTTTTTATTAAACTTCATTTTTGAGGGTATGTAACCAAATTTATATTTTGTTACACCTAAATAAATATTTCACCATATTGGGATAAGTGACTATAAAATATAAATACAGACTTTAATGTATACATAAAGAGTTAATTTCATATATATTATGTAATTATTAAATGATCAATTGTATGAAGTCTATGTCCTAAATAATAATAATTATTAAATACATACTTTAATTCCATAATTCCTACATCGTCTTCAGTGCTACTTAAATCTGACATGGTTTTAATTTTGAGTAGGTATATAGCTAAATGTAAAAACAATAAAATATACTTGTTTGTAAAATAAAAATGCGTGTAAAATACAAATAATATAAGCAGTGAGATGTGTGTGAAGTTGGCCCCCCAACTTTGTCGGATCGATTCGTGAAATATGTTAATATTTTGCAAATTAATTGCAAATAATTGCAAATTAGTTTTCAGAATTTGCAAATAACTCGTTAACATATAATAAGTGAAAAACCGTTACGTGGGGCCAACTTCACGCAGCCCCCCGACTTTGACCGATCCAATCGAAAATGATGTCAATATTTTGCAAATTAATTGCAAATAATTGCAAATTGATTTTTAGGATTTGCAAATCAATATTTTTTTTTTGGTGAATTTTACAAGTTTTTTAGCCAGCCCCTCGACTTTGACCGATCGATTTCAAAATACCACCAAATAATTGCAAATCAATTGCAAATAATTGCAAATCGAGTTTCACTAAATGCAAATCTTTTTTTATATTTTTTACGAATTTTTCAACTTTTTTATTAAGGGTGTATACAATTTGCAAATTATAATTATGTATTTTTAGTAAAATAACAATGTTTTAACCTTTGCAATTGTTTGGTGGTATTTTGAAATCGATTGGACAAGGTGGGGGGCTGGCTAAAAAAGTTGAAAAATTCGTAAAACAATTGCAAAGGTTAAAACATTGTTATTTTACTAAAAATACTTAATTATAATTTGCAAATTGTATACACCCTTAATAAAAAAGTTGAAAAATTCGTAAAAAATATAAAAAAAGATTTGCAATTAGTGAAACTCGATTTGCAATTATTTGGTGGTATTTTGAAATCGATCGGTCAAAGTCGAGGGGCTGGCTAAAAAACTTGTAAAATTCGCCAAAAAAAAAATATTGATTTGCAAATCCTAAAAATCAATTTGCAATTATTTGCAATTAATTTGCAAAATATTGACATCATTTTCGATTGGATCGGTCAAAGTCGGGGGGCTGCGTGAAGTTGGCCCCACGTAACGGTTTTTCACTTATTATATGTTAACGAGTTATTTGCAAATTCTGAAAACTAATTTGCAATTATTTGCAATTAATTTGCAAAATATTAACATATTTCACGAATCGATCCGACAATGTTGGGGGGCCAACTTCACACACATAGCAGTGAGATGGCAAAAATAATAATCGAGAGACTGTTTTTGAGTTTCTTATTGATGGGTGAGTAAGTGGGTAATATAATAAAATAATCATCATTTTTATTTAATAGAAATGTAATGCGTATATGGTAGGTTAGGTGGTATTTTAGTCACTGTAAAAAAAATTCTAGTCTCTGACAATATTTGAGTTCACCAAACCATTGAATATAAATTTAATGAATTCACCGATTTCAAGTCTTGACAGTTTATAAAAGACTGAGATAGATGAACAGGCAATATTTTTCTAATTTATAGTCAACTGTACCATAAACATTTAATAATATGTATGTACTTACTAGTATTTAGTTTTAAACATTAATTATTACTTTGATGCAATTAATATAATATAAAATGTAAACCTTAGTCGATATTGTTATATAAACTATATTAGCTTATATTTATAAAGAATTAAATTAATTGAAAACTCCAATACTACAATCATTATTCAAAATTTCAAAACAATTAAACTTTTTTAATATTTTTTGCAAACTAGAATTAGTTTTGGTGATAATTGAATAATTCACATTCCATTTAGCTAAATAAATTGAAATGGATTGTTGTCCATCAAATAATATCAAGTATATTAATTTAATGACATAAAGATTTATCAGTATCAGTATTAGAAATGATTGTAAAAAAACCATGTTTAAAATTAGTTATTTCTAGGTAAAACATTAAAATATTTATTTTAAAAAAAATGTTTAGTTTAGTTTGAAGATTATTATAGTTCTAAGAACTTGGCATAGCAAAAATGAGATGAGATATTTATTTGGTTATAGACCTAATTCAGGTTGGTTATCAATTAAAAAGTCGACTGTTATTTTGTTACATATATATAGTTGACAATTGTTTTTTAAATATTTTACGTTTAGTGGATATACTAATATTATGGTTATACATAGCTGAATATTTTAAATAATTATTAATATTAATATATATATTTAACTTTGTAAGTAAATATAATTACAAAATTACTTACAGACTATCAAGTATCAACTATATTTTATACTGTTCAGGTTTGTGCAACAGCCAGCTAAAATAAAAAAAAAGTGTGATAAATTATATTACAATAAATACATAATATATTGTACCTTAGTATAATAACAATAATATACTTACAAATTATAAACCACGTGGACATAAGCAATAAGCTGTGACGCAGTGAATAACGATGAGACGAGACGACAAGCACCAAGAACGGTTGAAATCGAAATGTAAATGTTTAAAAGTCAAATAATCTTAACATTATTAACAATATTCGTTATTCGATAATCGATAAGTTATAACACCATAGACAATATATATATTAGATAGTATATAATAGAATATAGATACGCATTAGTCAGTCTTATCGTATTGTATGGTATCGGCGTCGTCTATCATGTGGGTAGGGTGCAGAAGTATACTTTTAGAATATTCATGAAAAATATAAAAATAACTTATATTTCCAAATAAACATCAAACTATCCAATAACCATACTCCGCGATAGCGGCGCATATTGTGTATTGCGTAATAAGCCATGCCGCCATAATATTATTAATATTATTCTATAGATTTTAATATTGTTCAATGTTTACAGTTTATATGTTAGAATCATAATATTATAATTTAATATAATATTCCTAATAATAATATAGTAAGTTGATTGCAATAAATAAATGATTAATATTTAATACTATAATAAAGCCGTATAAAAATCACATTTCAATTATTAAGTATATTAAGCAGATTCTATCCTATGTACAAACGTCGACAATGAACATATTTATTGTTGATTAATAAATTTAGAAGTATATAATTATAATATCATTACAAGGATTATATAATTTTTCCTAATGCAAATACAATTAAGGTATTACAATATTTAACTCGAATTACTGGGTAAGTCTTGGGACGATTAAAATATATCCCATCGGGAAGTTCCTGTTAGGTATCAATTGGGTACTACACGGGAGGTTCCGGAGAGGTCAAAATGCAGCACATCAGGAAGTTCTTGTTAGGTATCAATTGGGTACTACACGGGAGGTTCCGGAGAGGTCGAAATGCAGCACATCAGGAAATTCCTGTTAAGTATCAATTGGGCTCTATATAGGCGGTACCCGGGAAGGTCTGTGCTGTTAGGGTAATGAGTAAACATAAAACTATTGATGTACCAATACCATTACCAAATGCTAAATATCAACACTAACCTTACCTACAATAAAACGTTGCAGACACTCAATAAATTGATTTCTTAAGGGGATTCGATACCGTGATTTTCTGTTTTTGTCTAATGCACGCGCGACATGGGATTTTAGACGGATCCTTTGCCAATCATACCAATTGATCTAAGGAAGCGATAAGAATTCTGAAAACAGATTTGAATTTGTCGTCAAGTCTATTTGGAATCGACTTTCTCACATTTTTGATATTTTCCTCCAAATTTCTAAGAAAATTATGTTAAAAAAGAGTAATTAAAAATTTCCGTATTTCAATTTTTGGAGAAGTTAAAATCAAAAAGTCAAAAATCTGGGAAAGTCAATATCAAGTAGACTCAATGACAGTTTCAAATCTTTTTTTAGAATTCTTATCGCTTCATTGGATCAATTGGTATGATTGGCAAAAAATCCGTCTAAAATCCTATGTCACGCGTGTGTTAGACAAAAATAGAACATCACGGTGTCGAATGCCCTTAAAACTAACATGTTCTATCGATTCAATGATGATTCATTTAAAATGACCTATAGGCTACACAAATACCTGAATTGATCGAACTTATGCTTTGCTGTATATGTGTCAGTTGTATGTGTAGGTATGTATATATAACCAAAAAACATTAATTAAATAATATACATCTTTGAATAAATTTGATATATTAAAATAGCATAATATTATGGTCTATAGTTTTTTTTTCTATACCTACTAAGGATAATATATAATACAATAAGAGAATATGACATATTTTAGATAAATACATTAAAAAGACAATTAATAAGAACATCCAAGCTTCATCAAGGTTTTACGCAAAGTTACTAATAACTTTCAAGTTTCAAGACTAAAAAATATAACACTTTTACAACATAATGTAATAAATGTATTGTGGGTTACTATAATCACCATACTTGCATTGTCCTACTTGAGGGGTTCAGTTACTGTTCGCGACTCACACACGGCCTAATAGTAATAGTTATCTATGCCAGTAACGATGATAATCGGCGATCGCCGACGATGTCCGTCCGGTTATCTATGTCCGGCAAGCCGCCCGCCGTAATTGTTAGGGTCAATCAGTCTTCGCTCCGCCGTACGTCCGGCATTCTGCGGCCTTTATTTTTGTGAACGACCACCTTGGTCTACGTGAACCGTGTTACACGAATTTTACGTGTCGTGTGTCGTTCGGCGCATTGTCCGCTCCAGTTCCGAGCCGCTGGGTAAACAGAAGTGCCCTGTGAATTGCGACTCTTTTATACTGTGCCCTGTGCGATTCATTTGCTGCAGTCAGTGCGTGTGCCGTTCGCCCTGGGTTATATATATACCACGTGGTTTGCGTATCACCGTATTATCGGTTCGACGCGTTGCCGTTTCGCACTTACGGGCATTGACCTACGGCTGTGCTGAGAGTTCACCGTCGTCGTACAAGTTGCCGGACCCCGTCGCCAATCAACATCGTGATAACGACCATATCAGTATATCACCTCGTCGACGCTCTCACGGTCGTATTATTATTATTATTGACATCATACTTCTTTTGGGACGTTTGCGTATGAATATTATTAGTATTTTGTTTATTATTTATTTATTGTAATTCGTGGAGACGTCCACAGTTATTATACTTATTAGTATTTTGATTATTTAATATAATTACTATTCGTAATATTTTCTATTATATATTTATAGTTATTTTTATTATTACGTAATACTACACCTTATAGTGCGAGCCATTGGGGCTAACTGTTTATTAAGAGTCCTTTTGGCGAACATTTTTGGTAGCAGAGCGTGGTTACTTAGGTATTTTTGGCCAAGTAGCCGTTAATTAGTACTTAGGGTGTGGGTATAATTGCAGGAACAGGAACTTTTTATCCGTTATTTAATTGGGTAGATATTATTATTATTATTTATCTCCTATTTTAGTTCCTATAGGTAGTGTTTCAAATTTATGCAATTAACGTAAGTTGCCTTACCACTTAACCATTACGAATTATTAGTAATTTATATTACATTAATTCATATTATTATTATGTTTATATAATTATTAGTGATTTATATTATTTATATTATATTTCGAGCATAGCGTCGGTCAGTGTTAGTTACTGTGTGTTGTACCTTGTTGAGATTTATTAAGTGAATTACGTCAAACTAGATTTAATTACATTCTATTATACATAATATCATATTCGTTTGTGTGAGCGGTTTTCTAATATAATCTATTATATGACCGATTGGTATCAACAGATCTGTACTATTGTCGAGAGTGCATTATTACGATTTAATGTTTTGCGAGATATTTTCCGCAATTAAGTAATTTTTATTTTTCTATTTGTATTATTTTTGTCGTTAATTTGGTATTATTCGAGTTGTTTGTTTAACTTTTGTCACAATGACTGCCAATACATCGGAGGTTGACGAAAGCCGTCGAGTAATTCGTATGTTGGAACGGTCTACTATTAAGCGTGAAGTTGCGGTTAACCGTTTGCGCTCAGTTATGAGTCTCGCGGAACGGAGTATGAAAGATCCGGAAGAGTCGCCGCATTTATTAGAGGCAGTCGAAGACCTCGACAACCTATGGTCAAAGTTTGAAGTGGAGGATGAAGCGATTTTGGATCATCTATTATCTCTAGAACGCTCATCTGAGTACTCATCTAAATTAAGTGCGGAAATGCGTGAGCTAGTCACATTCTGCAGATCTGTCGCTAGACGATATCGTGAGTCTGAGCAATCCTCCAGCAATATGTCGGTTCATAGTGGGTCCCATGTATCTGTTATGTCAAATAAGGATGCTACGATACCAGCTGTACAACAGACAACTGTACCGGATATCGCATTACCTACAGTCAGCTCAAGTCAGGTCTCGATCTCCCGTTTACCTGAAATTCCACTACCGAGTTTTGACGGTGATATTTTCCAATGGCCTTCATTCCGCGACAAGTTTTCAATTATGGTTGACCAACGCCCTACGCTGTCCAATATCGACAAATTGCATTATCTGTTAGGGTGTTTAAGGGGTAGTGCAATGGACGCGATTCGTAGTATACCACCGTCCGGTCACACGTATAAATTGATCTGGTCGAGTTTGGAGTCCCGTTTCGATAAACCTCGTTTGGTTGCCGGATCTGTGGTAGAGTCTTTGTTGAGCACGCCACCATCTACTACCGAATCATTGGCGGAACTCAACCGGTTTATGGTTGCTTTTAGTGAGAGTGTCTCTGTGCTCGAATCACTGGCCATACCGAATCTCGGTGATTTCATTCTATTTTCGCTTGCATCGCGCTGCTTACCCACTTCATGCAGGACATTGTTCGAGACACAGGTTACGGCCGATTATCCTACGGTTCATGAGCTTTTTGCCTTCGTCAAGTCGCGTGTGTCTATCCTTGAACGGGTCCAAGATATTCATGTATCTAAGCCGGTGCCACCGTCGCGTTCTTTAGCACAACCTCGCTATGATAAGAAGGGTCACCGAAGATCGGAAAAGCCACCGCAATCCTCGTTTATCAACGCGACACCGCTGCCATCAAGGTCTCATTGTATATGTTGCAATAATGGAAAGCATGCGTTACCATCTTGTAATAGGTTTAAAAAGTGGTCAAATGACGTCCGTTCTAAATGGGCCCGTGACCACAAGTTATGTTTTCGTTGCTTGGAGGACGGTCATTGGAGCCCCCAGTGTAAATCATCAACGGTGTGCTCTCACTGCTCTCGCAAGCATCACACATTGGTTCATACAGCTGAAGTTGCAGGAACCTCACGTAAGGAAGAGACTATTCCAGTTGCCGATCAACCAGGGTCATCGTCTGTGTCAACGTCGTGCGTTGGACAGCTAGATTCTCATTCCGTTTTGTTGGGTACAGCACTCGTCCAAATTCGTGACCATGTAGGTACTTTACACACCGTCCGGGCTCTAGTTGACTCAGCTTCCCAAATAAGTGCTATTACGTCATCATGTTCGTCCCGTCTTGGTTTGCGCGTATCGCGTTGGACAGCGCCGGTCATTGGCTTGTCTGGTGCGCCGGTCCCTGATACTCTTGGTATTGTAAATTGTAATGTACAGCCGCGGTATGCTGAGGAACCCGTCTTACCTATAAAGGCATGGGTATTCTCAACGATTACAGCAAATATGCCACGTCAGCCGTTGTCAAAAGTTGTTTCCGAAAAGTACCGACATCTTATCGCTTCATTGGATCAATTGGTATGATTGGCAAAAAATCCGTCTAAAATCCTATGTCACGCGTGTGTTAGACAAAAATAGAACATCACGGTGTCGAATGCCCTTAAAACTAACATGTTCTATCGATTCAATGATGATTCATTTAAAATGACCTATAGGCTACACAAATACCTGAATTGATCGAACTTATGCTTTGCTGTATATGTGTCAGTTGTATGTGTAGGTATGTATATATAACCAAAAAACATTAATTAAATAATATACATCTTTGAATAAATTTGATATATTAAAATAGCATAATATTATGGTCTATAGTTTTTTTTTCTATACCTACTAAGGATAATATATAATACAATAAGAGAATATGACATATTTTAGATAAATACATTAAAAAGACAATTAATAAGAACATCCAAGCTTCATCAAGGTTTTACGCAAAGTTACTAATAACTTTCAAGTTTCAAGACTAAAAAATATAACACTTTTACAACATAATGTAATAAATGTATTGTGGGTTACTATAATCACCATACTTGCATTGTCCTACTTGAGGGGTTCAGTTACTGTTCGCGACTCACACACGGCCTAATAGTAATAGTTATCTATGCCAGTAACGATGATAATCGGCGATCGCCGACGATGTCCGTCCGGTTATCTATGTCCGGCAAGCCGCCCGCCGTAATTGTTAGGGTCAATCAGTCTTCGCTCCGCCGTACGTCCGGCATTCTGCGGCCTTTATTTTTGTGAACGACCACCTTGGTCTACGTGAACCGTGTTACACGAATTTTACGTGTCGTGTGTCGTTCGGCGCATTGTCCGCTCCAGTTCCGAGCCGCTGGGTAAACAGAAGTGCCCTGTGAATTGCGACTCTTTTATACTGTGCCCTGTGCGATTCATTTGCTGCAGTCAGTGCGTGTGCCGTTCGCCCTGGGTTATATATATACCACGTGGTTTGCGTATCACCGTATTATCGGTTCGACGCGTTGCCGTTTCGCACTTACGGGCATTGACCTACGGCTGTGCTGAGAGTTCACCGTCGTCGTACAAGTTGCCGGACCCCGTCGCCAATCAACATCGTGATAACGACCATATCAGTATATCACCTCGTCGACGCTCTCACGGTCGTATTATTATTATTATTGACATCATACTTCTTTTGGGACGTTTGCGTATGAATATTATTAGTATTTTGTTTATTATTTATTTATTGTAATTCGTGGAGACGTCCACAGTTATTATACTTATTAGTATTTTGATTATTTAATATAATTACTATTCGTAATATTTTCTATTATATATTTATAGTTATTTTTATTATTACGTAATACTACACCTTATAGTGCGAGCCATTGGGGCTAACTGTTTATTAAGAGTCCTTTTGGCGAACATTTTTGGTAGCAGAGCGTGGTTACTTAGGTATTTTTGGCCAAGTAGCCGTTAATTAGTACTTAGGGTGTGGGTATAATTGCAGGAACAGGAACTTTTTATCCGTTATTTAATTGGGTAGATATTATTATTATTATTTATCTCCTATTTTAGTTCCTATAGGTAGTGTTTCAAATTTATGCAATTAACGTAAGTTGCCTTACCACTTAACCATTACGAATTATTAGTAATTTATATTACATTAATTCATATTATTATTATGTTTATATAATTATTAGTGATTTATATTATTTATATTATATTTCGAGCATAGCGTCGGTCAGTGTTAGTTACTGTGTGTTGTACCTTGTTGAGATTTATTAAGTGAATTACGTCAAACTAGATTTAATTACATTCTATTATACATAATATCATATTCGTTTGTGTGAGCGGTTTTCTAATATAATCTATTATATGACCGATTGGTATCAACAGATCTGTACTATTGTCGAGAGTGCATTATTACGATTTAATGTTTTGCGAGATATTTTCCGCAATTAAGTAATTTTTATTTTTCTATTTGTATTATTTTTGTCGTTAATTTGGTATTATTCGAGTTGTTTGTTTAACTTTTGTCACAATGACTGCCAATACATCGGAGGTTGACGAAAGCCGTCGAGTAATTCGTATGTTGGAACGGTCTACTATTAAGCGTGAAGTTGCGGTTAACCGTTTGCGCTCAGTTATGAGTCTCGCGGAACGGAGTATGAAAGATCCGGAAGAGTCGCCGCATTTATTAGAGGCAGTCGAAGACCTCGACAACCTATGGTCAAAGTTTGAAGTGGAGGATGAAGCGATTTTGGATCATCTATTATCTCTAGAACGCTCATCTGAGTACTCATCTAAATTAAGTGCGGAAATGCGTGAGCTAGTCACATTCTGCAGATCTGTCGCTAGACGATATCGTGAGTCTGAGCAATCCTCCAGCAATATGTCGGTTCATAGTGGGTCCCATGTATCTGTTATGTCAAATAAGGATGCTACGATACCAGCTGTACAACAGACAACTGTACCGGATATCGCATTACCTACAGTCAGCTCAAGTCAGGTCTCGATCTCCCGTTTACCTGAAATTCCACTACCGAGTTTTGACGGTGATATTTTCCAATGGCCTTCATTCCGCGACAAGTTTTCAATTATGGTTGACCAACGCCCTACGCTGTCCAATATCGACAAATTGCATTATCTGTTAGGGTGTTTAAGGGGTAGTGCAATGGACGCGATTCGTAGTATACCACCGTCCGGTCACACGTATAAATTGATCTGGTCGAGTTTGGAGTCCCGTTTCGATAAACCTCGTTTGGTTGCCGGATCTGTGGTAGAGTCTTTGTTGAGCACGCCACCATCTACTACCGAATCATTGGCGGAACTCAACCGGTTTATGGTTGCTTTTAGTGAGAGTGTCTCTGTGCTCGAATCACTGGCCATACCGAATCTCGGTGATTTCATTCTATTTTCGCTTGCATCGCGCTGCTTACCCACTTCATGCAGGACATTGTTCGAGACACAGGTTACGGCCGATTATCCTACGGTTCATGAGCTTTTTGCCTTCGTCAAGTCGCGTGTGTCTATCCTTGAACGGGTCCAAGATATTCATGTATCTAAGCCGGTGCCACCGTCGCGTTCTTTAGCACAACCTCGCTATGATAAGAAGGGTCACCGAAGATCGGAAAAGCCACCGCAATCCTCGTTTATCAACGCGACACCGCTGCCATCAAGGTCTCATTGTATATGTTGCAATAATGGAAAGCATGCGTTACCATCTTGTAATAGGTTTAAAAAGTGGTCAAATGACGTCCGTTCTAAATGGGCCCGTGACCACAAGTTATGTTTTCGTTGCTTGGAGGACGGTCATTGGAGCCCCCAGTGTAAATCATCAACGGTGTGCTCTCACTGCTCTCGCAAGCATCACACATTGGTTCATACAGCTGAAGTTGCAGGAACCTCACGTAAGGAAGAGACTATTCCAGTTGCCGATCAACCAGGGTCATCGTCTGTGTCAACGTCGTGCGTTGGACAGCTAGATTCTCATTCCGTTTTGTTGGGTACAGCACTCGTCCAAATTCGTGACCATGTAGGTACTTTACACACCGTCCGGGCTCTAGTTGACTCAGCTTCCCAAATAAGTGCTATTACGTCATCATGTTCGTCCCGTCTTGGTTTGCGCGTATCGCGTTGGACAGCGCCGGTCATTGGCTTGTCTGGTGCGCCGGTCCCTGATACTCTTGGTATTGTAAATTGTAATGTACAGCCGCGGTATGCTGAGGAACCCGTCTTACCTATAAAGGCATGGGTATTCTCAACGATTACAGCAAATATGCCACGTCAGCCGTTGTCAAAAGTTGTTTCCGAAAAGTACCGACATCTTATCGCTTCATTGGATCAATTGGTATGATTGGCAAAAAATCCGTCTAAAATCCTATGTCACGCGTGTGTTAGACAAAAATAGAACATCACGGTGTCGAATGCCCTTAAAACTAACATGTTCTATCGATTCAATGATGATTCATTTAAAATGACCTATAGGCTACACAAATACCTGAATTGATCGAACTTATGCTTTGCTGTATATGTGTCAGTTGTATGTGTAGGTATGTATATATAACCAAAAAACATTAATTAAATAATATACATCTTTGAATAAATTTGATATATTAAAATAGCATAATATTATGGTCTATAGTTTTTTTTTCTATACCTACTAAGGATAATATATAATACAATAAGAGAATATGACATATTTTAGATAAATACATTAAAAAGACAATTAATAAGAACATCCAAGCTTCATCAAGGTTTTACGCAAAGTTACTAATAACTTTCAAGTTTCAAGACTAAAAAATATAACACTTTTACAACATAATGTAATAAATGTATTGTGGGTTACTATAATCACCATACTTGCATTGTCCTACTTGAGGGGTTCAGTTACTGTTCGCGACTCACACACGGCCTAATAGTAATAGTTATCTATGCCAGTAACGATGATAATCGGCGATCGCCGACGATGTCCGTCCGGTTATCTATGTCCGGCAAGCCGCCCGCCGTAATTGTTAGGGTCAATCAGTCTTCGCTCCGCCGTACGTCCGGCATTCTGCGGCCTTTATTTTTGTGAACGACCACCTTGGTCTACGTGAACCGTGTTACACGAATTTTACGTGTCGTGTGTCGTTCGGCGCATTGTCCGCTCCAGTTCCGAGCCGCTGGGTAAACAGAAGTGCCCTGTGAATTGCGACTCTTTTATACTGTGCCCTGTGCGATTCATTTGCTGCAGTCAGTGCGTGTGCCGTTCGCCCTGGGTTATATATATACCACGTGGTTTGCGTATCACCGTATTATCGGTTCGACGCGTTGCCGTTTCGCACTTACGGGCATTGACCTACGGCTGTGCTGAGAGTTCACCGTCGTCGTACAAGTTGCCGGACCCCGTCGCCAATCAACATCGTGATAACGACCATATCAGTATATCACCTCGTCGACGCTCTCACGGTCGTATTATTATTATTATTGACATCATACTTCTTTTGGGACGTTTGCGTATGAATATTATTAGTATTTTGTTTATTATTTATTTATTGTAATTCGTGGAGACGTCCACAGTTATTATACTTATTAGTATTTTGATTATTTAATATAATTACTATTCGTAATATTTTCTATTATATATTTATAGTTATTTTTATTATTACGTAATACTACACCTTATAGTGCGAGCCATTGGGGCTAACTGTTTATTAAGAGTCCTTTTGGCGAACAGTTACATATAAAGTATATTAAATTTTTAGCAATTAAAAAAATTCAGATTTTATTAATTGCATCCACATAGTTTGCAATTCGACAAAGTCGGATTGCCTACCAAACCGATTTAGTTGTGTATAAATCGATTTACCCAAAATATAAGGCGTTAACATTTCGTTCGACTTAAACTTTTTCTCCTACAATACAACATCAGACTTTCGACGTCAGGAGGTATAACAATCCGCCGTAGGCGGATTGCCCAGCACAATTATCGATTTGCGCTGGTTGATGACTAATTGCTAGACCCTCAATTACCATTATTTTATTTTTTATTTTATTCTCATGCAAAAAAGCACCGGGCAAACGATACGATATGTATCCAATCCATAATTGCTCAGGTACCTATTTGGCCCGGTTGAGGACTGATGGCTAGACGCTCAATTACAATTTTGGAAATGTTATTAATATTTTTAACATACAAAAAAGAACCGGGCAGGCGACGGGACGCGTTATTACACCAAATGATGACTGATAGCTAGACACTCGATTATTACCATTTTCGGTACACATTTAATCTTTTTGAATTCAAACAATCCCCGGGCAAGCTTCAATACAAACTTTTACACCGAATGATAACTGATTACTGATATCTCACACTCATAGTAATCAACCCTATAACAATTTTACTGACCGAGTTCTAGACACCCGACTACCATTTGCAACCGAATTTCCCTTGAAACGATTTTCACTCGACCCCCTCGAAGGCGCCGGAGGCGGCTTCTACAAGCCTGGAATCGAGGCACACCAGCCGCTAGTCTTATATTATATCTTATATTATAAAACGCGTAATAGTTCGCCCGTTTGCCGTCAGCGTTAGGTGTATTTATAGTGAATTACCAATCAGAAATTTGGATTTTTTTTTCGCGTCCCGCCAGCCGATCGTCGTTCCGAACGTTTCGTTATCACCGCGATCGTTATCAATTATTACTTATTATTATTTTGAAAATTTTCCGTTTTTCACCGGATTTTAAGACTTTCCCTTCGTTTTTCGAGTCCGTTCTGTACGTATTCGTGTAGTGCGCGACTTTTTCAAGCCGTACGTATACGGTTTGTTCTCCGATCGCGTTCGTGTCGATCGCTAACGCGGTAACAATTACGGCCGCCGAACGACGTTTTCCTTCAGTTATTTTTTCCGCAGATCCGTTTCGTGTTTTACGACTGTTCGGACTTCGGTCCCTATTCGTGAAGTGCGCCTTTCGAAAACAGTACACAAATTCGGGTCGTGTGTTTTGGATCGCAGAGTGCAGACGCTGACCGACGTACGAAGTATGTAATCGCTTATATTTGTTTTGTACCTAGGTACTGTATATAAATATATATAATATATTATTATATTATTTTTACGTGTCTTAGGCCTATTCGTTACTTTTGTCGTCTTGCATCGTTCTCGACCGTCTGTGAAGCGAAATATAGTTGTAAAACGTGTTGCAGGTTTTTGGAGAGCGGTGATGTCTGTTCGACGCACAGTTTTCTGCTACGTGCTCTGATGTCCTATACCCATAATATAATATATAAAGGGGGCAACACATTGTAGGCTTAACTATTTAAGATAACAATCGCCCATGAATATTAACAAAAGACGTAGGAATGAACATATTACCAAATAATATGAGGTGTGTGGCCATAATGCCATAGAGGGTGTTACCTGAGTCGGGGAGACAATAGAAATAAAACAACTTTTGACTCCAACCCACACACAAAACACACAATCATATGTAATATAATTATTAAATATTTTATCACGAGTTCTGAGAACTCGGATACAGCTTGTGGTTGACCACCTGCATGTGGGCGGACGGTCGCAGGACGTCACTATATACGCACATCCTGAAAGAGCGGATGGTCTTCGGACGTCATCATCGCACGCGCAGCCTCTGAAATGAGTAATAGCGTGAGAAGTGAATGACCTGATTACGAATAGGCCAGAAGGGACCTGGGTAGGAGATCAGGGGACACTGACTATATAAGGGGGCCCAGGAGAGGACTCCCGCAGACGTGATTTTCCAGAGCTAGAGCAAGCACCTTCACGTCACTTTACACAGAAATCGTTCATTGGGACTTAGTTTATTTTTCAATTAAATTAATTAATTGAACTTAGAATATTTTCAATCAGTTTTTAATAAAACACTTAGTAATAAAAAAAAAAAAATAAATTAAGTCCTTTATGGAAGGGTCCATATGAGGTTTTGGAAATATTAGATAGCGAAAACGTAATAATAAAAAGAGGTAGAAAACATGTTACTGTACATAAAAATGATGTGAAAAAATATCACGAAAAATCGGAAGAAGATAAAAGCGATTAAATAAAAATAATTATAAATATAAAAATAATTAAGTAAATTAAGAATAAATGATAATTATAAATTATAAGAGATAATAGAAATAAGTAAATAAGTAAATTACATTGAAACTGTATAAACTAAATAAGTTACTAACTGAAATATAATTAAAGTTAAATAAAATATATATAAAAAAAATAATAATATTAAAATTATATATAGATATTGGTAGATATATGATAAGATAAATATTTTATTTTTAGAAATAAAACAAAACAAGAACAATTTCTGACTGAATTGGGAATTGCAATCGATCATGAAAAACACTGTTTTAAGAGACTAAGAATGTACGAATCGCCTAAATGTCTAGATATACACGTAAAAACGGCAAATGAAAAATTAGAGGAACCATATTCCGAATTAGAATTAAAACAAATAGCTAAAAACATGACTGATTATATGCACGACATGGCAGGGGGTACGGAATCCTTAAATTACGCTTTCTGTAAAACTTTGGACGATTGGTTAAACTATATACCAGAAGCCGACGAGATAATGAAACATAAGAGAATGCGTACTTACGAGCCTATATTAATCAAAAAGAATACAATATAATAAAATCAGATTATTTCTTTTTCTCTAATATAATTAAGTTATAAATAATAAACAATAATATTATAGGTTAATTATGATAATGGTAACAAAAAACTTTGCAATTGAAAATGATGATTATGATGACACTATAGAAATTTACGAAGATTGGACTAAAACTCAGCCACCCGAACTTATTGCAATAAAAACGGATACCAAGGACACCACGGAAATCGAAGAATTAACAACAAACAATTTAGAATATAATAATAAAATTAACATTTTAAGAACCCAACGTAATAAAAGAACAAAGCCTAATAATAATACCACAGATCTTATTACACACACTAATACGACAACACAACCAAAATTAGTCACAACAGATAATAAAATAAAAATAGAAAATACAAATACAACAAATAATTTAAGCAATAGCAACAGTACCGTTACACATCCAAGTCATACATTGAAACATGAAAACACGACTATAATAAATAAATTTAACGTTAGCAAAATTATAAATAACAACACAATTAATAGCACAGAAATAAATAATACAACTAAATTCATAGACGAAGCGGAAAGCGTCCAAAATAAAATTAGGTACGATAATTATATTGTTATAGCCATAGGTGTATTGTTAATAATCAGCATGTTGTTAGTAATATATGCGTGTAGATATAGCTATATGAGACAATTTCGTTATACGAATGTAGAGGAACAAGTACAGTCCGAACGATATGAGATGTATGAAACCACATTATAATGACCAATAAAATAGAATAATTTAGATATTTAATTAAATAGAATATAAGAAAAAAAAAAAATGAAAAAAAAATAATAAAAAGATATATAACATTAGAGAGAGAAGTAATATATACATTACAACAATAATCAATAAACTAATATAAAATATGTAGTAGTTAGCTAATGTAAGCATTTTAAGTAAGCGACTTATAAACATTATAGGGAAGGAAGAATGGACATTATTTATGTCAGCGAACCGGGCTCGCAGAGGTTCAAGGTGCCACTAATAACAGGTGTAGATATAAATGATATCCCGGAATTCGAAATACAAACGGTTACACTGGGGGAAGGACGCCAGGTGAATCTTAGGTTAAACAAAAATGGTGAATTTATCGGTGAAAAATTAATGGCGTGCAATAACGATCCACGGTTCGTCAGGGCGGATCCTCCTTCCGCAGTAATTGATCAACATATTTGTTGGTACGAGCATGATGACGGAGTAAATCGGCCAGGGGGGATAGAAGCGAATTACGCTTGTATTCTAAATACCCTTCTATTTGAATTGAGAGTGGGACGACTGTCGCGGACACCCATTCCATACGTTCCGTACACTGGTCCACCGGTTGAGGTCGGCGAACGCCATCAGCCGGAGATTCTTATAGAATTTGAGGAATGGCCGATTCGTCACGAGTTATTATGTAGTTCACTACCACATTTCGGAGGGGGTGGATTTAATGAAAGCCGACGGTTAGATTTTTTAATAAATTTGGGACGAAAAATAAAACACCAGCGTCACAGTTGCTTCTCGGGGGAATGGGCAGAAATACCCTACTGTTATTACGAACACATTAGATCGGCACTTGATACCATGCGGGTACCGTTAAGGCGAGAAGAGCGCACCAGCACAATAGAATATTTAAGAGGAATAATGACAACATTAGTGGACAATTTCCACGAGTATAATGAACCGTTGTGTTGGATGTTAAAACGAGCCATACATTATGACATGGACTATTTAATCACCATTAATGATTTTAATCGTTGGGAATTTTAACCACGAAATGACCACTTGTAAATTATTAAATTGTACATTAATATTAAGTTTATTTATATGATAATTAGATTGTAAGATATTATAAGTAGAGCGCGGACTTTTATGCATTTAAAAGTATCGAAATATGTCATATAATATGCAGTAAAAATCATGAAAATATGCAAAAAATATGCAGTCAAAATTATGAAAATATGTAAAATATATGCAAGAAATTTTTATTGATTTAAAATTTACAATATAATTTATAATAATTAATTACTTAAATACTTTATAAAATTTAGGGAATTTTCTGAACTTAATTTATTTTTAAAATTGTATTTATTATTAAAATGAATAATCATATGCATTTCAAGTTTTTCTTCTGTGAAGCTGTGTCATTTATCGGTTAACATATTTTTAAAGACTGAGAACGAACGTTCGACGTGAACTAAAGTTATTGGAGCATATTTGAAGCAACTTAGTATTGCCGGGTCTTGATAAAGATCTTCAAGCCAAAATATTTTTTATATTTTCGCTTCAATATGCAATTAATTTTTAATTTTGCCAAAATATGCAAAAATATGCAATAATCTTTAAATATGCAGAAATATGCAAAAAAAAATGTCACCATTAGCTTCAAATTATGATGATTCGTGGAGATAACTGACAAAAATCCAAAAATATTAAAAGGAAAAAATATGCAATTGCATAGAAATCCGCGCTCTAATTATAAGTAATATAATAAAGTATGATTATATTAACATAAAGTTATAGTACATTCATTATTTAAACATTTGTTTAGTAATACCAATATTATCTAATACACGTATTATGATATAGGTTATTTTTAATAACAGCTGTTCAAGGACAACTACCATACTCTATCGAAGAATTTAAAACCGAGACAAGCATATTTTATGAAAACCAAGGAGATATCAGAATAATAGGAGCTCAATGGGAGCTAATAACTTATGTACCCTTAACAAATTACGATGATAGATATAAGCAATTAGAAGTAGAAATTAATACTATGATAAATCATTGTCAGGATAAAATGTCGAAACATGAAATTTGTTCTAGGTTTGAAAATACAGTGGTCGCCGCTTATAGTGTTCACTGGTTATAAGAATCAGCCGCTTTTAGTGATCAAAAATGTCAGGAACGGAACAAACAGCCGTCTTCAGTACATTTTTCGCCGCGTACTGTGATCAGGTTTTCGGTTATAGTGATCAGAAAAAATCATGTCAGAAATAAAATTTATAATAAAATTACCTATTTTTATGTACACAAAGGGGGAAAAACGATTACGAACGGCCGTCCTAATCTTATCTAATGTGACCCACGTAATGAGTGTACTTCATATCGTAATATCGTATATGTTTGAAACCGTTTGTGTTCCCGTTATTACCGATATGTATACGGATGACAGTATACTCGTACGTATAGACTTATACGCAGTTTGTTTTCGTCCGTTGCGTTGTTCGGTGCACTTTATGTTTAGCGTGTAGTGTATTGTTTGTATAGTGTATTATGGCTAGTAGAAGAACGCTTTCAATAAGTGAAAAAAAAAGTGTCCTAGCCGATTATGACAAGCTTCCCGAGAAGACGAATCAGAGATTAGCAGCACAACAATTGGGCATTCCGCAGTCAACATTAAATAAGTTACTGAAATCCCGTAACGAAATAAGTGACTGCACTGAATCTCAAAATAGAAAACGTAAACGTGAGAGCAAAAGTAAGGCAACCGATGAAGCTCTTTTCATGTGGTTTAAGCAAGCTAGTGCTATGAATGCTCCTATAAATCGCAGCATATTAATGACAAAAGCCAATGACTTGGCCAAAAAAATGGGAGAAATTAATTTTAATGCAACTGATGGTTGGTTGACTAGGTGGAAAGATCGCCACGATATTGTTTACAAAAAACTTCATGGAGAAAAACAAGACGCAGATGCGAGTGGTGCTGATTCTTGGATTAAAACAACGTGGCCAACTTTTTTGAATAAATACGGTCCGGAAAACATCTTTAATTTAGATGAAACAGGGCTGTACTATAGAGCAACACCTGACTATTGCATGGTTTTAAAAAATGCACCAGCCTCTGCAGGGAAAAAGAATAAAGCGAGGATCACTGTGGCTTTAATGTGCAATATGACGGGTACTGTAAAAAAAAAACCAATAGTTATTGGTAAAAGTAAGCAACCAAGATGTTTTAAAGGTGTCAAGAACTTACCTGTTGACTACTTCAGCAATATAAATGCTTGGATGACATCTTTTATTTTTGAAAGTTATTTGAGAAAATGGGATTCAACGCTTGATCACAAAATCGCTCTAATTTTGGACAATTGTACAGCGCATCCCAACTTGTCTTTAAAGAACATTGAACTGGTATTTCTTCCTCCCAATACAACGTCTTTAATTCAGCCCCTTGATCAGGGTATCATCAAAGCTTTTAAGACTTTTTACAGGTCCGATATGAGAAGGTAAATTATTGACGCAATCGATGACGGACAAGGGAATGGTAACGACATAGCCAAGAACATGACAGTGCTACAGGCAATTCACATGTCACACAATGCTTGGATGAAAATTACAACTTCATGTATAGTGAACTGCTTTAAAAAGTCTGGTATGGTTCCCATAACCACGAATGAAGCCCTTGAACTCGATTTACCCGATGTACCAGTAGATATTTCAGGACTCCGGATAGACAAAGAAACCTTCAATGAGTGGCTGGATGTAGATAAGGACTTACCAGTTTTGCAAGTGATGAATGATGACGAAATAGCTGCTGAAATAGTTTCACATAAGGAACAGGGAAATGATGTTGAAGTGCATGATGAAGACGAAGTTGAATATGCAGAGGACCGAGTACCAGTAACCAGGAGTGAAGTATTCAATGCAATTAATACACTGAGAAGAGCTATTGAAGAGCATGACATAGGCACAAATTACTTTGATACGTTGAACAACTTAGAACACATTATGATGGTTTCCATACCAAAAAAACAGGGGCAAATTACCGACTTTTTTAAAAGAACCTAAGTTTTAAATTTCGTATGTATGTATATTGTATATTATTTTATTATATGTATTAATTTTTAAATTTAAATTTAATTAATATATACTACTGTATTTTGATATTTTGCACAGTATTTTTAATGTAAAACAAAATAAAATATGTATTTAAAAAAATTTTCGTTATTTTTTCGATATTTTTTGAGTCGCCGCTTATAGTGTTTTCCGGTTATAGTGATCATAATACTCTCGGACGGATGTGATCATTATAAGCGGCGACCACTGTATATTAAAAACAATGTTTAACGAAATATCTGCTCAAATGGAGCAAATGTATGAGTCAATCGGTAGATATACGAATAGTTTAGAAACAACAACCATGACCATTTATAAAACTATAACTATGGGAAGGCGTAAACGAGGTCTAGTCAATATAATAGGTTCAGCAATGAAAACATTGTTTGGAGTGTGCGACAACGATTGTGCGAAAGAGACCACTGATCAAATAGGAATAATTGAAAAAAGTAACGAACGAATGATACATTTATTAAAAAATCAAACTACAGTAGTCAAATCGGCAGTACAAGGAATAGGGGGCGCATCAGTAGAAATCAATAAGCTTTATAAGGAATTAGAGGAAAAGCAAAATGAATTAAAAACTAAAATAAATGAATTAGTAAATCATACTTCAACTTTGGACACCTTGGTGTTAACCAATAGAATACATAGCATTTTTACCGCGTTATTAACACAATATTCTTATGAAACAACGACCCTTAGTTCAATAATAACAGCAGCTAGAACGGGTGTACTACATTCTAGTTTAGTAACGCCTCGGGAATTAGCGAAACAATTAACACAAATAAAAATTAATTTACCAATAAATTTAAATTTGCCTATGGGCACAGATCCAAGTGAAATTTACGAACTAAGCAAAATAACTAAAATGGCGGTATTTTACAAAAATAATAAAATAGTTTTTCTAATAAAAATACCTTTAGTAACGGAACTGGAGCTGACCCTTTACAAAATAATACCTATACCACACCGTGTGGAAAATAAAAGCGATAATAAGGAACATAGTTTAATTTTAAAACCGGAATACCAATATGTCGGTATAACCAAAAATCGTAGGCAATATACCACTTTCACTGAAACACAATTATTACATTGTACAGAGACAGAGGCATTTACTATTTGCCCAGAATTTCAACCTATACAGCACGAATCGATTAGACAACCATGTGAAGTAGCATTATTTAAAAATCCAGACCTCTTACCACCTACATGTGAAGCAGGAGTGATAGTAATATCGAAAAATATATTTCATAAATTAAAGTATGCAAATGCATGGATATTTACCACCACTAGTGACACGTTGACCATAGTATGCCAAGGGAATAAGGAACCGTATATAGTAAAGATTAAAAATCAAGGGTTAATAAAACTAAACCAAGAGTGTAGAGCGTATGCGGAGAATATAGTATTGAACCCGACGAGGGAAATAAAATCGAAATATTATATAAATTTCATTCCAAAAATAGGTGTGAGTGGTTTACCAGTAAAACTTAAAAGCGTGAAAAACATAAAAGTACGAAAGACAAAATTTGATTCGCATAAATTAGATAATGTACATGAGATGGCACACTCCCTGGACGAGATAGATAATATGATAGATGAGGAAATATTGAGACAATCGGGAGTAGATAACGATAGTAAAAATTCATACCTAATGTATGCGATTATAGGATTAATAGTATTTTCATTATTCTTATTATTTTTTATATATATATCGTATAGATGCAACTTGACCACTGGGAGAGCGATAAGCCACCATCAAATGGCAGTAATTAATGATAACTTACCGAGAAGTCGAAGTACTTTTTACGTGGAATCCCCACTTAAAGAAAACAAAGCTAAAGAAAAATTACTAGGTGATACACCTGATAGATTAGGAATGGGCGGATTACCACCAATAATTACAGAATAAAAATATGAAATAAAACGAAAAAAAAATGCAACTATTAGTAATTAGTAAATAAATATGTATAGAAAAAAAATAATAAATTATTAATAATTAGTAAAATAAGTAAAAAAAAAAAAAAAAGGGAAACCTTTGGTGATTATTAAATGTAAACTTGTATAAGCTTGTAAGCTTGTGTTGTCGTTGCTTGTAATAAAAACTTTGACAATTATAATTAATGTTGGACTATTTTCATAACAGAGCGGAAACACATAAATTCGTTATAATGGACTTTGAATTTTCAATGGTGGACAGGACAAGCATGGTGGTTATTTCAGGAGCTATCTCAAATAGCCTAGATCGATTCAAAATTCGTAAGTTGGAAGGTAGACCTTTATTGTTACCTGTCAACGAAGAACCAAGACCGATGAAAGACAGGGAGCTACAAGTAGCTATAAAAGAAATTAAAAGAGTATTTAGGTGTAAAACGGAGTTGAGAGATGCTTGTCTAGACCAGTTAAACAAAAGTTTGAATACGACAAGAAATAATTTGACCCCTGGATATATTGAGAGTTACATCTTAAAAGGAAATAAGGAGAACGTAATAGTAGTATGGAACGGGCACTCTGATAAAAGTATTCTGCACAGATTAGATTTAACGCAATTTCCAATTTTAAACATAACATGCTATGATAAATTATTTAACAAAAATTTCACGATACAATTTGAAAAATTAAATACCAAAGAAATAATATACGAAGTAGACATAGGGACATTTAACAAGTCGGGGCGCCTACTTAATTTGGTAGAAACGCACGACATGATTTGTAAAAAGAAACATAAAATTACGTATGCACACGATCCTACTGTGGATGTAAAATACACCAAATGTATTTTTGACTTTGTGATACGAAAACAAAGATATGAAAATTTAATAAAACACTTTTAAAATTATAAATTAAAATTTTATATATAAATTTAATTTCAGACATAATAATTGAAAACTATAGTTAAATCAACCACAAAGTAATAAAACAAAATGAATAGATTGGAACAGTTAAGCGCGGAAATTGCACTAAATATTGAAACACAATACCACATAAATCCAGAACAAGGAGATTGGCATAATTTTACTAATTGCTATGACTATCATATAGTCACCGCAAATAATTCGATTTTAGTACCCTACGAGGATGACAAAATTTTGAAAATGATATCTGCAACTAAGAGATTTTTATCAGATATGTGCGTCGACAGAGATTTGAGTGAGCCTTATTGTTATGAGTTAAACTATTTTTTAGAAATACTAACTAATCCTGCAGATGTTTTGTACTACGATAGGTAATTATTCAAAGAATACTGGTCATTTCGGTTTGTGTAGTTTGCAGATAAATTCTTGTGACATAACAGTGAGAATGTGTCTGCGACTACCCGAACCTATTTGATAATATAACACGTTGGTTCAATCAATATTTTATGATAAATCCGGTTGGATTGTACGGCCCGCCCACTAACAACTTTTGACAATTGATTATGATGGAGCGAGTTCGTCACAATCCAAGTGATGGGGGATGATTGACCAAACAGTTAATAATCAGTTAAAGATAACGTCATTTGCAAAGGACAAACTTAAAATAAATAGTTGGCCATTGCATTTGGGAATAATATTTGATTGAGTAAACGAAAGAGAAAGACAATATAAAAGAATATGTAAATATTAATACTATAAATAATAATAAATATTACATTAGAGATAATTATAAAAATATAAATTAAAGTATAAAATATAAAAAATTATTATTCAATATATACATACACTTATACTTAGCGGAAACGTATCAGATACGCTGAAATATTATAATAAATTATAAATAGAAACTACACATTACAAATATATTTTATTATATACCTAACTATTTTTATTCTATGGCAATAAATGCATTATTATTATACACTAAACTCTAACTTTTATATTATATAAAATTATATCATTATACTATTATAACCACTAACGACTTAGCATATACGTATTATTCAATTTCATTATATAACTAAATTAAATGATTATATTATTCACTAACCACTTTTATTGTAAAAAGAAAAAAAAAAGAAAAATGGAACTACTAACAATTATATATTAAGTACACTATTGTAATCAGTAAATTTGTATGGTATAACTGAAATTTCATGAAAATGTTCAAATAATTGTAATATGATATTGTAAAACATATAAATAATTGTAAAATGTATTGTAATTGAAATTATTGTAAACAAGTTACAAAACTTGTATTGTATTTTGTAAACTTATATAACTATTTTTGTGCTAAGACTTTTGAAAAATTTCTGTCTTGAGGACATAAACCTTTTTTTTCGTGGGGAGGTGCTACGTGCTCTGATGTCCTATACCCATAATATAATATATAAAGGGGGCAACACATTGTAGGCTTAACTATTTAAGATAACAATCGCCCATGAATATTAACAAAAGACGTAGGAATGAACATATTACCAAATAATATGAGGTGTGTGGCCATAATGCCATAGAGGGTGTTACCTGAGTCGGGGAGACAATAGAAATAAAACAACTTTTGACTCCAACCCACACACAAAACACACAATCATATGTAATATAATTATTAAATATTTTATCACGAGTTCTGAGAACTCGGATACAGCTTGTGGTTGACCACCTGCATGTGGGCGGACGGTCGCAGGACGTCACTATATACGCACATCCTGAAAGAGCGGATGGTCTTCGGACGTCATCATCGCACGCGCAGCCTCTGAAATGAGTAATAGCGTGAGAAGTGAATGACCTGATTACGAATAGGCCAGAAGGGACCTGGGTAGGAGATCAGGGGACACTGACTATATAAGGGGGCCCAGGAGAGGACTCCCGCAGACGTGATTTTCCAGAGCTAGAGCAAGCACCTTCACGTCACTTTACACCAGAAATCGTTCATTGGGACTTAGTTTATTTTTCAATTAAATTAATTAATTGAACTTAGAATATTTTCAATCAGTTTTTAATAAAACACTTAGTAATATTTCGACTACTTTATTCCATCATACCTATATCTTTGCGACAAGCTGTTGGCCCACTACATTTCATTTACCCGTGTACACTACTTTTTATGGATTCAATAAACTGCATTACATCATCGTGTTTATATTGTTCTGTTGTTCTCGGTAGCTCGACCTTTAGATACATCTTAGACCATTGGTCGTGCTCTCTAGCACAAAAGTGTTCACCGACTACGTTTGTGTCGTACAGTATTGTATTTACTATTTAGGTACTCGGGTGTGTATTATAATATTACGTATGTGAATATGATGGGCTCATTGGTGAAATATTGAGTTAATAACATTTAATATTTATTACTGACGTTCAATTTACATTACTTTGAGAAACGTAAAAAGTATATTCCGTAGTTGGATTTTTATAATTTATATAATATTATTACATCAATCAAAACCTGTGCTTCATTAATGATAAATAAAATATTTTATTTTTAATTATAGTTTGTATGGTTATAACATAATATTTTAAATGTTTTAATAAATACCATATAATACAAATTGTATTAAACATAAGATTTTGCTGGTAACATTAATGTTAATGTAATGGTTAGGTTTTAATTTTTAAATTATGCAGTGGACTGTATAGAAATGTTTTTATTTTATATTTCATATTATTAACAATTGGTAAACATTGTACAACAAAAAATAGGATAAAACTCACAGCGCACTGCTGTACGCGTTCATGTGGTTACACTAACTAACACAAAAAAAAAAAAGAATATAATAATAATAAGATTATAAGAAAAGAAAACATACATGGTTTTGATAATAGTATAATTACATAATAAGGTTATTAAGATAATATATTTTAATTAATAACCCACCGTATTTACTAAACAATTAATTAAAAACATTCTTCTGTGGTAAGATTTATACATTATACAGATTAATTACCTATGCTCCTATTTTATAATATTTACCAGTTAGTCAACTAAAAAAAAAAACAATAGGTATTTGTGTATAGTTATTTTGCTACAATATTTTAATATTTATGTAGGTATTAATTTTCTTTTTGGATCAAACGCATAATATATTTTAAATGTAAAATATACAATTTGGTATCAGTGTTAAAATGCTTTTTGTTATAGTAGTTATTATAGCTACACTGAGTAGATTAAATTTGTTTAAATAATAATAAGTTTTAATTTATGATCTCAATTGTTTTTATTTTATTATATTATATTATTTGTTTGTGTCTACAGATTTAAAATTTTTGAGAATAATTAATTATATATCTATATATATTATATTGTAAAACAATAAGTTAAAAAGAAAACTTATAACATTAAATATTTTAGCACACTAATAATGAATATGTTATTTAACATAGATTTTGCTGTCAAGGTTGGTATATTTTATCTTGCAACATTTGAGCTAAATTTTGAATAAATCTGATGAATTCGTATATTGTATACATCACTCAAAGAATATTTCAAAATTTATATCTATCATTGCTTAAAATAATAATATTTTACTTTGGTAAAATTTATATTACACAAATAAATTATGCTTTAATTGTGTAATAGTTGCCTAATGCTCAACTAGGTGATAAAATATAGTATACTAATGTATAGTTACTTACTACAATATTTCAATATATATATTTTGAATCGAACACCCAATTTATTGCAAATTTAATGTTAAATATACATTTCTTTTGATAGTTATATTACAATGTTTTTTATTTATTATTTACAATATTATCGATCATGTAAGGACAAAAGTATTTATTAGGTATTACGTTTATGTTAAATTTGTTCAAGAGTAATAAATAAATTATTAAATGAACAATAATGATAATTAAATTATTAATCATCAATAAGCTCGAGTTAGATATGAATTATGACCTCAATGATTTATATATAATAATTATTCATGATGTAGATCATCATGTATGAGCATTAGTATTTAATTTTTTTGATAAATTATGAACATTATAAAATGGTGTACCTATAGATTATTAAACACATTATGCTCATAATACATAATAAAACATCACAGTGTAAACAGATATTGTAAATTAATACATCAAAAAGACTATAAATAAAGATATTCAAGTCTCATAACACTCGAATTATACGAATCAAAAAATTCGTGACGGGTCGGAAACTGTTTATGTGCTCGAGATTTGCCACCAATTTTCAACTCAAACTGTAGTCGATAGGATTAGGTGTTAGGATAGGAATTAGGCAGGGGTAACAAGATCGAATCCCGCCCCGGTGGATGATCCGGCGGTGCTTTGATTAACACTGCGATTCATTTTTCTTTTTTTTCCCTTTGTTATTCTAATTATTATTCTATATTATTATATTATTATTCTTATATGTTATATCAATCAAAACCTTTTCTTAATGAATACAAGGTTCATCAGGAATTTATGCAAAATTACTATCATAACTTTCAAGTTTCAAGATAAAAAAATATAACAGTACCTATTACAACATGATGTAATAAATGTATTGAAGATTATTTCACATATTACACTTACAATACTTACATCGTCCGCGATCCGACGCAGTTGGATTGCTTACCTGAGGGGTTTAGTAACTCATAAAGAATATTCAATTTTTAGCAAATAAAAAATTCAGATTTCATTAATTGCGCCCACATAGTCTGCAATTCGACGCAGTCGGATTGCCTACCTATGCAATTTAGTTGTGTATAAATCGATTTTCCCAAAATATAAGGCGTTAAAATTTCGTTCGACTTAAACTTTTTCCCCTACAATACAACATCAGACTTTCGACGTCAGGAGGTATAACAATCCGCCGTAGGCGGATTGCCCAGCACAAGTATCGATTTGCACTGGTTGATGAGACACTAATGAGACATTGATGAGACACTTGATGATAACTGCTAGACACTTAATTACCATTATTTTATTTATTTATTTTATTCTCATGCAAAAAAAATCACCGGGCAAACGATACGATATGTATTATTTATCCATAATTGCTCAGCGAGGTATCTATTTGCCCCGGTTGAGGACTGATGGCTAGACGCTCAATTACAATTTGGGATGTATTATTTCTTTTACATACAAAAAAGAACCGGGCAGGCGACGGGATGCGATATTACACCATATGATGAATGATAGCTAGACACTCAATTACCATTTTTGGTACACATTTATTCTTTTTGAATTCGAACAAGCACCGGGCAAGCGTCAATACAAACTTTTAGTGACCGATTTCTAGACACCCGACTACAATTAGTAATTACCAACCAAATTTCCCTTGAAACGATTTTCACTCGATACCCTCGAAGGCGCCGGAGGCGGCTTCCATAGACAAGAATACTAATATATAGGCAACTACAGTGTTAGTTTGTTGAACATCGAAAACAGCGCTCCTGGTGTTTGATGTAAGGAACTAGTAGCGGCGAAAATATTTTCACCGCCGTTTTTCAAATTTGTTCAAATTATTTTTTTTTCCTTTTTATCAATAATTTCTGGGGGTTAGCTAATGAAAAATATGTTGTTAAATTAATTAGGCACCTTTTAAAATAAATAGATAGGAAAACAACCAAAATTAAATATGAATTATTTATTTATTATAAAACACATATCAACAATATTCTTCAGCATAATATAAATTAATTATTTCATACAAAGTTGAATTAAATAAAGATATGAAACATTTTAAATTGTATAACAATAAACAAAATATAATAATACTAAGTATATCACAAGATTTTTGACATTATATGCTTGGCAACCACCTTTTTAATATTTCTTTTTTTTAGAAAAGGTTTCATATCGACGAAGGGCATTTAATTTAATTTGATCTGTTTCGTTTTTGGCCAATCTAATCTTACCATTCATAATGCGGTTTACTTGGGCGCACCAATTATGAACAATAACTTTAATAATAAAATTGACAAATTTTTTTGGGAACAAACTGCCATGATCAGCACATTTTATTATATTAATATTTAAACTATCTTCAATAATTGAAGTTAATTCCACTTTAAGGTTTCTATGGTGGCATATAGATGGTAAATTATGTCCAATAATGTCTATTGAATTTTGGACTAATTCATTAAAAATTGCATTTGGATACTTTAAAAGTAACTTACCAGGGTTATAATCTCTCGCAACAATAATATTGTGGTCTTTAGTTAAAGATTCCGAACAAATGTACGATAAACATGTAACGCATCCTTTGAAAAGAGTAGTATTCAATTTTTTTATTACATACCCAGCAATATATGTTTTGGTTTGTGAACCTAAATTATTTTCAATTTCAGAATCACAACCAATGAACTTAGGTAAACCATCAGCCACTCTATTTACTGTGTTTTTTTCATCAGGTTCTGTCATATCATCTGCATGTATCTTGAATATAGACTGATATGTTGTCAAAGTCCCTTCGCTGAAATCTTCTTCACAATTACTGCCGGGTGAGTGAGCAGACATTAAATTATTTAAAAGTAAGGTTCTGTATGAAGCAGCAAACATGTCACACGTGGGGTTGTTGTTCCTATAACCATGAGCACGCATTGCACCATAAAAGTTTTCCAAGGAGTCTTGGTTAAAGTTTCTTAGAAGAATCGATTTAATGCCATTTTGGTGTAAGACTTTGCAAACTTCTTGAAACCCTGTTGAAAGAAAAAGAGTAATTAATTCAGTCTTAATAATATACCTAAAATATAATACCACTATGTGTTTTTTTGTTTAATAAATATATATAATAATATTTTTAATCTAGATAGGTAGGTATAGTTTTTAAATTATAAATGTTGGTTACCTCTAATGGTCTTTGCCCAATTTTTAAGTGTAGGTGGTTGTGGACTAGTACTTTTTTTTGTTTTTGGGTTGACAAAATACATTGAATTCAAAATTGGTACAGATTTGTTCCATAGATCATGATGGATAGAATTTTTTTTAACGCCAGTTCGATAAATTTTACCATCAACAACTTTATCCAAGTTGCCATTGACTGAGTCAAAAATTCTGTCAAATAGAAGACAAAATTCTGCCGTGTCTTTGGCATTTTCTTTGAGTACGTTAATAGCTAGAACACAAAATGTAAAAATTAAAATCTTATATCTTACAATAAACAATAAAACTTACTTGATAAATAAGACATAATTGAGGATACTCGTTCACTTAGTACTTGAGTAGCATTTCTCACTTTCATTTTTTTAATCTTATTACGGTCAACATGTTCCAGTGTTAACCTTGGTAACATTCGTACATCTGGAATATTACTGTCAATTTCATATAAATCGACAATATTATCCCAACTTGCTTCTTTTTGTTCACCATTTATTGTGAAAACAACATTTTTGTTAAGCAAATTGTTTCTGATTCCTTTTAATAAATGAGGTGGGTCATATAAATGAATTATTTTTAAACATTGAGTATCACAATTAATTTCATAATATAGGTCATCTTTATACTCCAAGTTTCTTCGTAAATAATGTGCCTTTGTATCATTCTTCAGTATATTTATTGCTGCCATGTTAGTGGCACCCTGGTCACTAATGGTCGCTACAATTTTCAAGCCAGTGGACTGAACAGCCTTAAGTACATTACGTATTTGATTTGCCAAATCATGGCTGCTGGTTGTACTTTTACAAAATGTATAAGAAAAAGGTTGTTTATATTTTTTTACAACTCCTCTTATCATGAAAACAAGTGCGTGATCAGCAAAGTTTTGATTTCTCGAAACACCATTATCTTCGAACCCAGTAATTGAACCAATACTGTCATTATACTGAAGATTACTCTCAAGACTCATTTCATCAAAAAGAACTACACAATATTTTTGACGATTTGTCAAATTTTTGACATTTTGACCTAACACTTTTGTTAAACTTTTATCAATACCGGTATCTGTAGGTAGTTTAGAAAGTAGATTAGTAAGTGTTCTTCGACCAGGTAGTGTAAAGACTTTTGATAAAATACTATACGACTTGGCACTCTTTTTGTATAGAGACAGACTAAGGAGTTTTTCTTCAAGTGTAAATCTTCTTCCCTTCGATTTATTGTTTGTCTCACGTAATTGTAACCGAGTAAAAATTGTTGCAGCAGTTTTCATGCGACTTGACAGTTTTGAATTTAACATATTCTCTGACACACTTTCAGCAGCTGTAACTCTATTTTTGAAAGTGAGAAATCTTTTTTTCATGCGCCGTAGTTGCTTAGTCAATATAACACTATCTGCATATAATGATTTGCATTTTGGTGTTAATTGACTTGACCGTTTCATACCGATCTTACATAATAAACCTACAATAAAAGTAATTTAATAACATTTCAGAACTTCTAATTTGAAAAGAGTATGATCAATATGTTACTATAATATACATTCAAATAGTATCACAATGTATAAATTATAATAATAGTCTAATACCAAAAGTTTTCTTTTTGCTATTTCTTTTTCTAACACTAACATCAGCAACAACTGCAGCATACCCAATACCAGCATTAGGATAATCAGCACTACCATTAACTGCATAAAACATTACACATTCATGCATAAGCAATTATTAATTAAATAGCATAGGTACATTCAGTCTTGTTAAGAATACTTTTCAAATGTATTCAGAATACATATTTAAATACTTGGTGTCATTTGTATTTAAAATACGTATTCAAATAAGTTATTATAAAAGTATTTGAATATAAATACAAATACTTTTTAAAAGTATTCAAAATACTTAACAAATACTTTTTTTTTAGTTCAATAAATTGCATATTATAATGTTATTTTTATTAATAATTAATATATAATATATAATTAAAATAAAAGTTAAATTAAAGTATTTAGTATTCTCGAATAAAAATACCAAAAAAAAGTATTTTTTAAGTAGGTATTTACAAATACACGAGTCGAAAGTATTTAAATACGAGTATTCAAATACTTAACAAGACTGGGTACATTACAATATATTATATTTCAAATAATTTACTCAATATAACATATTAGAACTTGAAATATGAACCAAGTATTAAGCATCTAGCCAAGTATTAAGCATATTACCAAATATAATAAAGATTAATAAATATTCAATGTAAATTACTTACGAATCAAATTATTTTCATTGTCACAATCAAGTAATTCAAAACCTGACAAATCAGATACTGGTGAAGGACTACGAACATTAGATACTACATTGCTATCCAAATCCACTGTCTCTGTTGAACACGGTATCGTAAAACAGTACACAAATTCGGATCGTGTGTTTTGGATCATAGAGTGCTGACGCTGACCGACGTACGAGATACTATGTAATCCGTACTTTTTGCTTTGTACTGTATATATATATATATATATGTATATATAATATATTTAATATTATTATATTATTTTTACGTGTTTTAGGCTTATTCGTTACTTTTGTCGTCTGCCTCATCGTTCTCGACTGTCTATGTCTGTGAAATATGGTGCGTATATCATTACTTCATTACAACTGATATACTTATAGTAGTTTAGTATAGTTTTTATATGTGTTGCAGTTTTTCGGAGAGCGGTGATGTTTGTTTGACGTACAGTTTTCATTTACCCATGTACACTACTTTTTATTGATTCAACTGCAACCTAATCATAAATATTCCATTTTGATTTTAGTAACAGTTCTAATGATGAATCTACAGATAATCAGAATGTATTTGAGGCAAATTCAATAATAACTCCTGCACATGTAGTTACGTCACTCTTTATTCGTACAGCTCCTGGTCCCAAAGATATTTCACAGATTATAGACGAAGGACCAACCCAGCCAAAACTAAAATATTACCCAAAGACCATTTATGGAACTGGACATTCTAGCCGAGCAAGAGGTTTTCAAGTAGGTTGGTTTGACCAGTTTAAATGGTTGGAATATAGTAAATTAGAAGATGCAGTATATTGTTTACCATGTAGATTTTTTTCATTTAAACTAAAAACTGATTATGATAATATTTTTAAAAGCACTGGGTATAAAAATTGGAAAAATGCACTATCAAATAATAAAGGATTATATAAGCATGATAATTCTGAAGACCATAAACAAAATGTTGTTACTTGGATCGATTATAAAAAAAATAAAACTAACAAAACATCAGTATTATCTCAATTAGGTGATCATCATGCTCAAATAGTTGTTAAAAATAGGAAATATTTGGAAGCTATACTAAACTCTATTTTAATTATTTCTCTAAGAATGCTTGCTATACAAGGTAGTGCATTTCGGGGTCATATTGAAACTGAGGATAGTTTAAATAGAGGGAATTTTTTAGAATTAATGAATGTAATAGCTAGTTTTAATGATATTGTTAAAAAAAAAATTACTGGTCCAAAAAATGCTCGGTACTTACACCATTCAATTCAGAATGAAATTATCCACATTATGGCTTCTATGATTCTTAAAAAAATATCTTCTGAAGTAAAAGAGTGTGTATATTTTTCAATATTAGCTGATGAAACGAAAGATATTTCTAAAACTGAACAGTTATCTATAGTTTTGAGGTATTTTTTTGATGGTGAAATAAAAGAAAGATTTCTTGGTTTTACACCTTTAAATGGTCTTGATGCAAATTCATTATTTTTAAAAATTAAGGAAATGTTGCATACATGTCAAATGGACATAAATAACTGTGTAGCTCAAACTTATGATGGCGCAAGTGTGATGCGAGGTCATATTAATGGTGTTCAGACAATTTTTAAAAAAGAAGTTCCCCAAGCATATTACATGCATTGCGCAAATCACAGACTTAATTTAGTCCTTGTTGATATTGCCAAAAATAATGAAGAAGCTAATGTATTTTTTACTCTTGTACAAGATTTATATGTTTTTGTTTCTGGCTCTAATATTCATATTAAATTTTTAGAATTACAAAAGCAGGTCCTTAATATTAAACCTATTGAACTAAAACGTTTATGTCTCACAAGGTGGTCATCTCAAATTCACTCTTGTAAAGCAATAAAAAATACTATAGAAGTTATTTTATTATTATTGAATCAATTAGTATTAAGTAAAAATGACCGTAACCTAGAGGCCAAAAGTTTAATCAAAAGAATCAATTTTAAATTTGTATACTTATTATTTTTTTTTAATAATTTGCTATCTCATATACATGGAGTTAACTTATACTTGCAGGATGTTAAAGCAGATATAACTAAAGCTATGGTATTAATTGAAACAACTAAACAGTTTTTAAATGATCTAAGAAATGAAATACCTCATAAAAAATTGTTTAATGAAGCAGAAACGCTTTCTAAAAAACTTAATATTGATTTACCTTCTTCAGAAAAAACAAAAAAAAGAGTAAAAAAAATCCCTACTTATTTGGTAAAATATGTATGTGAGACAAGTAATATAGAAAAAGAACAAAACTTAACAACTGAAAACCAATTTCGTTCTAAAATATATTGTTGGATTTTAGATCAAGTAATAAATGAGCTAGAAAAAAGATTTGATAACAATTCAGATATTTTGAATGGTATAAGTTCATTAGACCCTAATTCTAAATTATTTTTAAATATTTCATTATTATTGCCTTTAGCACAATCCTATAATTGTGAAATTGAAACTTTAAAATCAGAGTTACAAATATTGCCTAAATCATTAAAAAACTATGAAAATAAATTTACTACCAAAATAAATGATATTTTTAATTTATATGATTTTCTAAATGAGTATCAAATTGCATTTTCAGAATTGCATAAACTTTGTTTGATATCTATTACAATTCCTGTTTCCTCAGCTGGATGTGAAAGAACATTTTCTTGTCTTAAACGGGTAAAAAACTATCTCAGAAATAAATTAATGGATTCTCATATGTCAAATTTGAATGTGATAGCTAGAGCGCGGACTTTTATGCATTTAAAAGTATCGAAATATGTCATATAATATGCAGTAAAAATCATGAAAATATGCAAAAAATATGCAGTCAAAATTATGAAAATATGTAAAATATATGCAAGAAATTTTTATTGATTTAAAATTTACAATATAATTTATAATAATTAATTACTTAAATACTTTATAAAATTTAGGGAATTTTCTGAACTTAATTTATTTTTAAAATTGTATTTATTATTAAAATGAATAATCATATGCATTTCAAGTTTTTCTTCTGTGAAGCTGTGTCATTTATCGGTTAACATATTTTTAAAGACTGAGAACGAACGTTCGACGTGAACTAAAGTTATTGGAGCATATTTGAAGCAACTTAGTATTGCCGGGTCTTGATAAAGATCTTCAAGCCAAAATATTTTTTATATTTTCGCTTCAATATGCAATTAATTTTTAATTTTGCCAAAATATGCAAAAATATGCAATAATCTTTAAATATGCAGAAATATGCAAAAAAAAATGTCACCATTAGCTTCAAATTATGATGATTCGTGGAGATAACTGACAAAAATCCAAAAATATTAAAAGGAAAAAATATGCAATTGCATAGAAATCCGCGCTCTAGTGATAGCCATTGAAAAATTTGAAGCCAAAAGTCTAAACATTGATGACATTATTAATGAATTTGCATCATTGCATCAAAACCGTCAAATTATTTTAATTTAACATAATTTATAGTAATACTATAAAATATAAATTATAATAAAAATTGTATAAAACGAAAAAAACTAGTAACAAGAGTGTATAATAAACTAAAAAAGTATCTATCATATGTTTATTATTATATATATGTACCTAATTATGTTACTTATTCAATTAGTAGCTAAATTAAAGTATAGGCACAAGGCACATAAAAGTTAATTTTATAGTTTTTAATTTATCATAATTTATTTATATTTCTGTTTAATAAAAATTATAATTATTATATAGTGTTTAAATGTGTGAATTCATTTTATATTCATTATTTCTAACAATTAGTAGATATCAATTTATATGCATACCATTTAATATAATTATGTTTTTGACTATTTACTATGTTTGCTTGTAACATTGTAATTAGATTTTGTAATATTTAGTAAGTTGCTAAGGCAAATAAAAATTGTGTATTTTTTTTTTATTTAAATATAAATGTTTTAACCCAAAAACAAATATAATTTGTGTATTACCTATATTATAATAAAGTACTCATTGTTTATGTAAGTTTGTTGAAAATGATATTTAATGTTTAAGTGTGTAAATATTAAATAATATACCTATACCTATATGATATTTATTATCAATTAAAATGAAAACCAATAATTATATGAAAACTTAGTATATGCAACATAGTATTTAGTATTTACTATTTACAATAGATAAGTGTGTAAGTCCCCTACCCTATACTGAGCCTATGAATGGGGAAAAAGACCACAGATTGGGACTTTTTTGGCCCTACCAAATTTTCAAAGGCCACCAATGGGCCCCCCTAAGATAAAATTCCTGGCGCCGCCACTGGACACATCTTAGACCATTGGTCGTGCTCTTCAGCACAAAAGTGTTCACCGGCTACGTACGTGAATATGATGGGCTTATTGGTGAAATGTTGAATTAATAACATTTAATATTTATTACTGACATTCGATTGTACATTACTTTGCGAAACGTACCAAGTATATTCTGTAGTTGGATTTTTATAATTTATAAAGAATCTTTTTGACCAGTTTTTTGAAGATATGAAAAAGAGTTCTTTAATGAAATAATGTCTAGATGCCCAGACGACACCAACAATCTACAAATTGCGGGGTAGAAAATTGTAGATAACATACAACGCCAACACACAATTTTGGTAGATACACTTTTTATGTAGATAGCATACGACGCGATTTCCTTTATATTAAATCAATCAAAACCTGTGCTTCATTAATAATATATTTTTTTTATTTATAGTTTGTATGGTAATAACATTATATTTTAAATGTTTTAATTAACACCATATAATGCAAATTGTATTAAACATAAGATTTTGCTGGTAACGTTAGTATATTTTTGTAGTAGAAAGCAAAGTTTGACATCATGTGAGCAGATAAATTCAAGTATTGTATGTTGCACTCATAATATATTTCAATCTATATAATTATTGCAGACAAACACGTTAAATAAAAACATTCTTCTGTGGTAAGATTTATACATTATACAGATTAATTACCTATGCTCTTATTATATATAATATTTACCTGTTACTTAACTAAAAAAAAACAATACCTAGGTATTTGTGTATAGTTATTTTGCTACAATATTTTAATATTAGGTAATGTATTAATTTTCTTTTTGGATCAAACGCATAATATATTTTAAATATAAAGTATACAATTTGTATCAGTGTTTTAAAAGTTTTAATTTATAGCCTCAATTGTTTTTATTATATTATATTATATTATATTATTTGTTTGTGTCTACAGATTTAAAATTTTTGAAAATAATTAATTACATATCTATAAATATTATATTGTAAAACAATACGTTAAAAAGAAAACTCATAACATTAAATGTTTTAGCACACCAATAATGAAAATGTTATTTAACATAGATTTTGCTGTCAAGGTTGTGTTGTAATATTGTATATTATTTCATACACGGAGCGGGAGTCGAAAAATACCGATTCGACAAAAAATTAATAATTAAATTGTCGACGGCGACGACGAAAACGGAGCGATCTGGCAGTCATGGTGTGTTACAGCTGACAACAGTTTTATTTGAATATCTTTAATTATTTCGTTGTGTTATTATATGTCTATTTTATTTCAATTAATATAGCTTTGTTTTTATTCTCATATCGAGGTAAGAACCAAAGCGTTTGTGGCTAGGAAACACTTTGGTAGAAAATAGTAAGACACTATAATACTTTATTTCTCTTCCAGTACTCGTTATCGTGGTCAGTTGAGAAATAGTACGATTTTGTCCAGGTTAAAGAGATCTCACTCTCAAATATCCAGTACTCGTTATCGTGGTCAGTTGTTTGAGAGTAAAGCAACCTTAGAGTAATAACGTATAAACCCTGCGAGGTCTTATTAAATTGTCCTTTGCGTAGTACTCGTTATCGTGGTCACCAAAGGATTGTTGAGTAAGCGCTTACCGCAGGTGTCGATATTACTTGTCTGACGGATTGGGAATCGGATACCGATATACCTATTCCATACGTTAAACCATCGCGTGACGTATATACGACAAAGTGGCGCCCAACGTAGGCTCGTTACTTCACGGGATTACCCTGATATATTAGTTTAAATTTTCGTGTTTTTAAACAGAAGTTTAATTTTTTGTTTTATTTTATATATATATATTTTTTTGTATTATAAAGTAAGCATAGTGAAAAATTCTTGCACAGTGAGTAGAGTGCATTTACAAAGTGTATTATCATTTTCAAGAAGAACTCGAGCCAGAACATCACTCAGAGCGGAATTAAGTCAACTAATAACAATAAGGTATTAATAAAAAAAAATTTTCTATATATATACACTTGTTCATGTAAAAATAATTAATCAACAAATTTTATAAAACCACCTTTCATTAAATAAAAATTCTTACTAAATTAATACAAATCCTCATGCCTTAATGAACGAATTAAAAAATACCAAATCGGACATCTCAATTTCCATTAATAAAGCCACAGACATTTACATTTTAAAAAAAAGCGGGTAAGTGAGTATCGGTCTAATGTACATTAGGGGGTGGGGTAGACCTCGGACTATGGTAGGTTAAATTTGAATGCAATGATAGGTATCATTGTATACGAAAAACGATTCTGAACGGAGATGATTTGTCAGTCTAGGATATATTATATTTAAATATTGGCATACATTCTATTTTGAAACAAATTCAAACATTTAAGTAAAAGTTTCAAGATCTTACGTTTAGTAATTTTTTAAAAATAACAAAAATCGAAAATTATTTATTAGTAAAACGTTATTTTACACGTGTATTTTTGATTTCAAATTAAAATTAAAACTTTAAACACTCGTAAAATTTTTTAAATTGAATAATTATCAAACTTTTTTATAATTGTTTTAAGCTTAACTTATGGACAGTATAGTATTAAATTTCCAATTCTTAGCTTTTGATAGTAAAATATTTATAAATTTTTAACTACCAAATAGTGAAAAATATTCATGATTTTGACGAATTTTTGTCAATATTTGAACTTCAAATGCGAATAAAAAAAAATTGAAAATTTCAATTGTCTATAAATAGCTCAAAAAAAGTCAAAATGTTTTGAAAATCAAATCACGTAAAGAAAATGGCAATCTAAATAACTGGTAAAATTTTCAAGTGTTTACGAGTTTACGACTTATACTGTTTGAATAACAACAAATATCAAAAATCGTTTGAGGCTAAACCGTTATTTAACGCGGTTTTGTAAAAATTTAAATTTCAAACACTCATAAAAATTTTTTGTTTTAGTCCGGTAGAGTTTTTTTTGCAGATAGTTGAAGAAAATTTTATGAAGAACCTTGTACCCAAATTTTCAAATCTTAGTTATAAAAGAAAAAATTTTTACGATTTTTTAACCACAAAATTACTTGCCAATTTTCGCAATTTTGACATATTTCGTATAAATTCGAACTTTAAGCACTTATAAAAAAAAATTGTGACTAACGATCTCGAATTTTTTTTTATCACTTTAAGAACAACTTATGATAAACCTTGTATTAAATTTTCAAGATTTTCTGGTCGGCCAAAAAATTTGTATCGTTATTTAAAAAAAAAGTACTTAGAAAAATTGAAAATTTCAATTGTCTATAAATAGCTCAAAAATAGTAAAAATTCTTTGAAAATTTAACTGTGTATGGAGAACGCTAACATAAACAGTTGGTGAAAATTTCAAGTATTTACATCGATTAGTTTTTGAGTTAAAGCATAATAAAAAATTCAATTTTGTCGAAAACGGTTTTGCGTAAAAATTCCCGTTTTTCTGTCATTTTTTTTTTGTTTTTCTCGATTTTTTTGAAAACTGTTGGAGAATGTTTCACCTCTATAATGCACCAAGGATATCCACTTTGCCATCGGAATCCATCCCCAAATTTTGAAATTGAAGCATTATTTCGACTAGTTATGCTGTACACAGACACACAAAAAAAAAAAAACAAACAAAAAAAACAAAAAAAAAAAAAACACTCATCATTGTAAAATCAATACATTCATCACTCCGTTCAGAATCTAAAAGAGGACTTTATAAAATATTGTAAATCAAAAAAATTAAATCCAACTGGTAAATCGGCAGATCTGAAATCTAGACTTAGTCGGTATATAAAAGGTGTTTTGAACCCAGACGACGTAGAAAATACACTGAGCAACGAAGAACGTACAGAAATTTTAATTAAAGCAATAACCGAGAGAATTGATCTTGATAAACTAGCGAATGAGGCAGGGTTACCCGTTTTAAGTCCTGAACCCGTCCAAGACAATACAAAAATTACAAATAAACCCACTTTTACAGCTTTAGACAATTTAGAATTATTCGACAATCTAAATAATAGTGTTAATTCATATTCAAATAAAATTCAAGACATTTTTAATACAACCAAAGCAAATCATTTTGAATTTCAAATAGAAAAAGACACCTTAAAAGATTTAGACATATCATTTAACCACGAAAATACAACAGTAACATTCGAACAAACCGACATCAATAAAAAAGATAACAAAATACTAAATAATCAACCACCACCCATATTTAATAATCAAACAATGTTTAACCAAAATTTACCGAATAAATATATGGTCATAAAACCAGATAGTTTTTCCGGACAAGGAGATATTAAAACCTTTTTTAAATAATTTCAAAAGCAGCTGAAGTAAATAATTGGGATGATAAAGAAAAAATAAAACTCTTATCAATATTTTTAAAAGATACAGCAAATACCTTTTTGGAAAATTTGGAAAATATAAATAAGGATTGGACATGGGATAGTTTAAAAAACGAATTTTTCAACGAATTTCAACCAATAGGATATTCTATACTTTTAAAAAATAAATTAGAAAATAGAAGACAAGAAAATTTGGAATCAACAACGAGTTATGTCACTGATATAGAAAATTTGTGTAGACAGGTAAATAAAGATATGAAAGAGGAAGAAATATGTATATATATACTAAAAGGATTGAAAGAACCAATTTTAAATGCAATTTCGTTACATGACAATAGCAATTAAAAAAAAATTAAAAATAACTTAAAAAAATTTGAATTAATGCAATTCAGAATAAATTCAAGAGATCAAAACCAAAACGAATACTCAAAAATATTTAACGAACAAATACTTCAATTAAACAAAAAAACGACTGAAAGAGCAGTGATAGAAATTGCAGAATTAAAAAGTGAACTAGTAGAAAGAGATAGATAATTTAAAAGAGAGATTAGTAAATTAAGTGATGAGATAAAACAAATAAGTTTATTTGGAAAAATACAAAATAAAACAGTTAACTTTGGAAATGATGAATACGAAAAAAATAACAGAAATTATAGCCGTTATGACGACAGAGGTAGAAGTTACAAAAGAGAAATAGATTATCAAGGACAAAAACCAGACTATAGAGACAAAAGTCCATACCCAGGAAGTGTAAATCGTAGAAATAGAGAATCTAGTATGGACAGAAAATATGGTAGAGTTAGGTCACTTTCCAGAGACAGAGAATATTATAATAGAATCTAGTCCATACAGAAATAATAATAGAGATCATAGAAATAGGTCAAATTCTAGAGATAGAGACTATAGAGGAAATAATTATCATAACTATAAACGTCAATACAGTAGGGATAATAGTCGCGAAAGAACACCTGAACAGTATAGAGACAATTACGAAAAAGAATCGAAAAGAGTTACATGTTTCAAATGCAATGAAAAGGGGCATTACGCTGATAGGTGTACCTTATCAAAAAACGATTAAGGACCTAGTTAGGAAAAGATTCGGAATGTTCAACTCGGGAATACAAAAAACAAATTAATAATACAAAATTAAGTTACAAAATAGAGAAAGAAAATGACGATTACTTAAAATGTATAGGAGAATGGTATAAAAAATCGAATTTAAGAGAAATAAACCAAAACAATGACACAGACTATAGCGAATTAGAAATCGAAAATATATACTCACAAACAATATCAAATACATCAACAGAATTCATAGACTTTTTATTTCACAACAACAAAAATAAAAAAATTATATGTGACTATGCAGAAACTACGGGTGACATATTTTCTTTAAATACGAACATTGCAATCGGACACTGCGTTAGCCAATGTTTTACTATGTCAAAAGGAATAGCCGCACAATTTAATAATAAGGACAAACTGATTAATCAACATAAAAATATTACCGAAGTATCTCATTTAAAACAAAACGACCAATGGATTTTATACCTTATTACAAAAAACAATTATTATGATAAATCAACCTATTTAAATATTTTTAAAACCTTGAAAAATACTAAACAATTTTGTACTGATAATAAAATCACAACTTTGGCCCTACCGAAAATATGCACTGGTTCAGATAAAAAACAATGGAATATAATATCTAATATGATTCAATTTATTTTTCAAAATTCAATTACGAAAATTAGAATATACTCCTTACCTGAAAATGAAAATAACCAAAAAGATAACATTTCAAATGCCAGTTATAATACCTATAATATCAGACTCTGATTTCAACGACAATTTGAAAAATAAAATAGCACTTATTGCCGGCTCGTTCGTTAAGTCAAAAGAAGTACCGAGCGATGGTGATTGTGGAGCCCACGCTTTACGCGTATGCTTACAAAATCATAATATTAATAAAACAACTATAGAAATCTTGAACATGTTAACTATACCTAATTTAAAATCAGGCTATTATCTTAAGGACGACGACTTAGCTTTTATTTGTGACCAATTCAAAATTAATTTATTCATAATCTATGAAATTAACGAAAACTCTAATGCAATAGTTTACTGGAAACCAAATCGCCAAAATATCGGTATCTTTAATGAAAAATGTCACTGGACACCCGGCATTTCCGTCGAAACAAACACCCCACGCGTATTTAATAACATAACGGTTAATACTATTTTTCCTAACACGAAGGAAATAAAATCACAATGTGTTACATTTAACATTACAAGCCAAAGCTGTATTTGTGCATAATATGCATGATTTTGTTTCAAGTCCAGTTCACCATTAGGTTTTTTTATTATGTAAGATAGGTTACCAAGCATATCTAATTGACTCTGATATGATCCTTTATATGGACATTTTATTTCAATTAGTTTTATAGGTTTATTGTTTCCATCTAAAATTACACCATAAGGTGAGTATCCTAACCAAGGTGTTTTTGATTGGGTAATAAATCCATATTCATAAACTTTTATGTTATTAGTTTTTGAATCAAGTTGCCTTGCTATACTTTCAAACTCAATGCCATGCTTTACAAATTTATTGGTAAATTGTTTTGGCCAAAAATATTTACTAGCCTTAAGTGCCCACTGTTTTTCAGTTTTTGGAGATTTATTATAGGTGTATAATGAATAACACCGGCTACCTGTAATCCTAAATTGTCTTATAACTTTCCAATAGACTTTATCTTTAAGAGACTTATTTCTTATATATTCTGTAGACTTATCTAATAATTCGTGATATCTAGCTAAACAGCAATTTTTAAGTTCATTTACACAAAAATTATGAACAATATCAAGCAAGCTATTATGTGTCAACACAATTTCAATATTATTAGTATCAGCATCAATGTTCTTTAATCTACCTTCTTCAGTACTATTTAAATTTCTACCTTTAGTATGCAAAGCTAAAGCTGATAGTGACGAAGCAAAAACAAAAGCTGATATAAAATGCACAAAAGAAAAAAAAATAGTATGCATTATGTAAGGTTTCTATTTTTAATTATATACCTAATGTCTTCACCTAATAGTTCTCTATTACATATTGGAACAATTATTGGTTTGCAGCAACAAAATTGTTTAATGGGAACTGGAGAATATTGTTGTAAAGATGGTTCTCTTAAACGTGACCACTCACATCTAACATCAGTTGATGATAGAGCTCTCGGTCTGGTACGTGTATTAATATACACGTGTACCCGTAGTCCGTACCTTAAATAGTAAAATGTATGAATACCCGTGCATTTAATTACACGAGTTTATAAAGTGCATGTAGGTACACGTGTATTAAAATTGTATCTACCCGTGTGCTTAAGGGGGCTGGAGCGTAATCCATTCTAAGGAGTAAAAACTAGGCATTTTATATTGCAGTACATAAGGGTCATGTCAATGTGTTGGAAATAAATGAACATTAGTGTGTGTGATTCATAATTGTGTACTCTTCGAACTACACTATCCGTTCAAAAACCGGTTTGACATTATACTACTATAGCCATTGTCATTAGACATGCTGCAATTCTCCGAATCTACGATAACTAATTACGATACCATAATAATATTATTATTATTTATTATTCTTTTGTACCTAATTAAATTGTAATAAATAATAATTAATACTAGTAAAAAGTAAATTGGTTTATAGTTTGATAACAATACTACAATTTTAATAGTATAATTACCAAGCTTTCCGCAAAACAGTAGCATTTGAATTCGACAATATGGGATATGGATATGGGGCAGTGATACAAAAATTATGACTCAATTTTTATATTTTTAAATACTGTAATGGTTGGTTTTTAAATAACAATAGTTTTAACTGGATAATTTTCCTAATAAATATATAGGTGGTACCGTAACCTATTTATTTATTAATTATTGCTATTTATTTTTAATTTGTCATTAATACTTCTTCTTTTATCAAGCTCGGCAAAAGATACTTCAAATAAAAAAGTTCCAGTTTAACTTTCATATTATTTTCCCAGAATTCATCGTCACGTTGAATTTTTTCGTACATCAAACCTGAAAAAACAATATTATTTGTAGGTATTATTAATTTAATTTAATATTTAAATTATTAAAAACAATATTGATTACCTTTTGGGGTCCATATACAAAAATAGCAATACATTCTCCGATTGATATGTAATTGCCCTTGAACTTGGTAATAATAGTTATCACTTCGTTTTAGTTGTAATTGTCCATTATTTACCAAGCAACTTTTAATTTTACCAATAGTTACCGCTTCTTCTGGTGAAAGTTCTTTCGCGCTAGCTGGACACTTAATCTCTACCAACGAATCATCACCTATAATACCATCTGGAGAAGCTGCTAAAAATGGTAAATTTATGTCAACAAATAAACCAAAAGGTAGAATTTTTATTTTTAATTGTGCTTCCAATTGTTCTTTAGCTACTATTTCATTAGCAATTCAATATCTAGTAGCGGCATTTCCGGTAAATGTTCCAAATAAAATATCATTTACCGTTTTCACACGAGATGTTTTTTCACGCAATTTACAAATTTTACCAAAAATAGATGCAGTAAGTCTGTGAATAATAATAAAATCGAATGACAATGTTAATATTGAACCAGTTAAATTTATTTTTGTGAATACCAACCGTTTTTTTCTTTCAATGTACCATTCTTCGCATTGATTTTGCCTCTTAGTTCTAATTTCTAATGTTTTTACTTGGTACTCAGAAAGTGATAATTTTTCTAGATATCTACGTTTATAATTTTCAATTTCACTTTCAGTCATTTCTAAAAATGGGTCATGTGACACATTTCTATAATTTTCATCTGGTCCGAGGTTTGTCTGAGACACTACAGATCGTTTAGGTGTTTTAAAAAAACAACTACGTCTATTTTTTTTGTTAATTGTTCCTAACTTTCTTTTAATATAACTTTTAGTGAATTTTCCTGGACTTTTATCAGTAACATGTTTATTGAATACAGATAGACGATTTGCACCAAGGTTATACGATGTCACTGCTGCATTACATCGAAGTTCATAAGAACCTAAAATTTAATAAAAAGCAATAATTTACTAGTCTGATAACTTCATAATATATTTAAAAACAAGATTTTATTTTCAAAGATGATAATTGAAATATATTAAAAAAGTACCTGCATATTTATTTTGATAAAATAAAGAATAATATTAATTATATATTTTAGTAAATTACAATTGCGTAATATTTATGCATGTTTTAAGATTTCTGATAAAATTATGGTTGGGCGGGAACTTAGTAAACGTCACCACTCATCTACTCCACTCTTAACAATTTTAGATTCTGAACGGAGTGATGAATGTATTGATTTTACAATGATGAGTGTTTTTTTTTTTTTTGTTTTTTTGTTTGTTTTTTTTTTTTTTTGTGTCTGTGTACAGCATAACTAGTCGAAATAATGCTTCAATTTCAAAATTTGGGGATGGATTCCGATGGCAAAGTGGATATCCTTGGTGCATTATAGAGGTGAAACATTCTCCAACAGTTTTCAAAAAAATCGAGAAAAACAAAAAAAAAATGACAGAAAAACGGGAATTTTTACGCAAAACCGTTTTCGACAAAATTGAATTTTTTATTATGCTTTAACTCAAAAACTAATCGATGTAAATACTTGAAATTTTCACCAACTGTTTATGTTAGCGTTCTCCATACACAGTTAAATTTTCAAAGAATTTTTACTATTTTTGAGCTATTTATAGACAATTGAAATTTTCAATTTTTCTAAGTACTTTTTTTTTAAATAACGATACAAATTTTTTGGCCGACCAGAAAATCTTGAAAATTTAATACAAGGTTTATCATAAGTTGTTCTTAAAGTGATAAAAAAAAATTCGAGATCGTTAGTCACAATTTTTTTTTATAAGTGCTTAAAGTTCGAATTTATACGAAATATGTCAAAATTGCGAAAATTGGCAAGTAATTTTGTGGTTAAAAAATCGTAAAAATTTTTTCTTTTTTAACTAAGATTTGAAAATTTGGGTACAAGGTTCTTCATAAAATTTTCTTCAACTATCTGCAAAAAAAACTCTACCGGACTAAAACAAAAAATTTTTATGAGTGTTTGAAATTTAAATTTTTACAAAACCGCGTTAAATAACGGTTTAGCTTCAAACGATTTTTGATATTTGTTATTTTTAAAAGATTACTAAACGTAAGATCTTGAAACTTTTACTTAAATGTTTGAATTAGTTTAAAAATAGAATATATGACAATATTTAAATATAATATATCCTGGACTGACAAATCATCTCCGTTCAGAATCGTTTTTCGTATACAATGATACCTATCATTGCATTCAAATTTAACCTACCATAGTCCGAGGTCCACCCCACCCCCTAATGTACAGCAGAGCGATACTCACTTACCCGCTTTTTTTTTTTATAATATAATGAATAATGATCTATCAATGAATTCAAATTTAAAACATTTTACATACCTTTTTGTGAAAAATTAACTCGTTTTCCTCCAATAAATTTTGCTAAGATAGAATTATAAAGTTCGGCCGCGTTATTATTGAAATTATACATTAAACTTTCAGTGTGATATGTAAGTAAATTTCTGGCATATGTTATATCGTCCCACATTTCAAATCTTTTCAATTCATCAACTAAATTATCTTCCCCTGAAAATATTAAAATTAATTATAATATATAGTTACCCGGTTTTTTTGTTCATTGTTCATATAGATTTTGTGTGATTACCTTCCTTTGGCCCCTCGCAGAAATACTGTCTTCAATTTGCGTGATCGCCGAAAACATGATTGGGACCGTTTACTATATCAGCTTGAGTCTGAGTCTGTTTCAGATTATATTTTATAGCCTCAGTGACAGCATATCGTAATCTTATCAAACGGGTTTGAACTATTTTCCTAAGAAAACCAGGAATCGTTTCTCCTTTTGAATTTTTTCTTTTTTTTGGCAAATCACGTAAACGATTTATGTAATTACGCAATAAATGGTTGCTACATTCAATTTTTTTTATCATACAACCGGGCCTATATGGTTTAGCTATACGTAACCGTTTCATCACACTACTATCTCCGTCGCCTAAATAATAATATAATATAAGTATTATAACATTTATAACAAAATTAATTTTAAATTATAAACCTCCACGTTTAAGATTTAAAGGATTTTTATTAGATAGAAATTAGGAATACAAATTGGGGGGGAGGTCAAAGTTGAAAATGCCCAGTGTAGCGTCGAGAAAAAAAGGTAAACCTATAATTTTTACGCAAAACCAGTTTTTGACAAAATTGATTTAATTTTTTGTTGTACGTAACTCAGAAACAATCAACAGCGTAGACTAACTTACATTACTTTTTAACAGCTAAAAAAAATACTTTCAGTATGATAAATTGCTCAAAATGGTCAAAATTATACCATTTATAAAATGTTAATAATGCTAATATAATCATTTGTTGAATATTTCAAATAGGTACCTAAAATTTTTCGGTTTTTAATTGCAACAAAATAAAAAAACTAGTTTTACGTAAAAATTCAAGTTTTTTGATAAATATATTATAATATAATAATATAATATTATGCATATTTTTTTTACCAATTAACTTCGAATATATAACACCATGCATATCTAAGCTATGTTTAAATCCATCGACAATTATGTCAGCTTCCATAGCTGTAGACGGTCCATTCCAATTTTGAAAACAATGATGAGGCGCAGGCTCTTTTTCACGTTTTTTCGCCGAATAACACACACAACAAAATTTATTTCTTACACCAAAAAAGAGTACTTTTTTAGTCACTGCTCTATTTCTAGCCTATTTAAAATAGTAATAGATATTTATATAGATTATTTTATCTCGAACATAAAAATTATATAATATAGGTATAGTATTTAAATGTTGATATAACAATATTACGTACAACGCCAGATAACGCATTATAATTGGTTTTGTATGATCTCTTACTCAGTGCCGCAACTAGCGGGAGGACTGGGGGTGCGTAGCACCCCCAAATAGGCCTCTTTTCCACTTTAGTGGGGCCCCCAAAAACAAAAAAAAATGTTTGTTTGATAATTATGATAATTATATTTATGTGTGGGAATTATATCAACCCATAGAGTAATAAAACTACAAGAATAAAATAATATTATAAGAGTATTAATTAGCATTGGGGACACCGATAACCGAGTTTACTGGATATTGTATATTTGTACGTAATAATAATATAATAAAGTTTATTAATAGATCATTATGCACACTGACACGACGTCTGACACAGTATTGCTCAGTTGATTGTGCCTTATCACTAGTGGACTTTTTCCGTACGTTGTTTTATTTATAGATGCGCCTAGTTCGACTGCAAAATTGATACGTGTAAATATTATTAGCTTATGATTATTGACTAGTGTTTTGATTAATGTCTCATGACTCATGAGAAATAGTTCCTATCAAAATCGTGACAAACCGATCACTCCTTTGTATTATATTGCGCTCTTGCAGTTTGCTGTCTTCAGTCTTGAAGATTTTTGTTTTATTTTATTTTACGTTTTTATTTCTTTTTCCGTGAAGTTTATTATTTTTATATTTTGATATGTCATCAAAAAGAACTTACGAAAGTGGCTCTAAAAAACGTAAAGCAAAAGAAAAAAAGACTGAAAATCTGAATCTCATGAGAGGTTCTATGAACAAATTTCTACGAAAAACAAATATTTCTGGTAATTATTACTTGCCATGTCTATTTTTTCCTGTTATGAATTAGGTACCTATTGATTTATTATTTTAGAAGATGAAGCATTGACAGGCCAGAGTTCAGAAAAAGTGATTTTAGATTTGTTGAGTGAAAATGATTTTGAAAATAATTTACATATGCAAAAAGATTATGTTAATGAAAATAACATTGAACTAAATAGTGGTAAGTTTTTATTTATGAAATTATTAAAAAGGAAATAAAATTTAAATAATTTAGAAAATTCCAAATTGAGTAAATTTTATCATAATATACCGATTATAAATTAATTATTGTAGTATCTATTGTGCAATTGTACTCAATATTTAACTTTTAAAAGCTGTGTTTTAATGAGTGTATTAAAAAATTAAAATTCATTAATATTAATTTAGCTTATTTATAATTTATTTTTTTAATATATTTTACTTCTAATGTAATAACTAATAAGTTACAAGTGTAGGTTTACAGATCAACTTAAAGTTAACTTAATTTTGTGGACTTGAAAATTAAAATAAATTTTTATAAATAGCTAATTTAATATTTGATCATTTTTAGGTAGTGAATTATCTTCAACTTTTAAAATTATAAACTCATTGAATGAAAATACTGTTGAGTCGCCTAATATGGAATCAAATTTTGGTAAGTTTAGAAATTTATTTTCAAATGTTATTTATTCGATTATTGAAAATTGAAGTGTTACTTTTACAAAATTTGTAATTTAAGTAGGTTCTCAAATAATAAAAAAAAAGTTTTATATTATTATATATAGATATTAACTACCTAGCTTATACCTGCCTAACTTAATTTTTTGTATAACATTTCATTTATTATAAAAATATTTAAATATGTATTAAAAAAATGTTTGTAACTATTGCTATTCATTCTTTTAGAAAACAGCAATATCCAATCACACAATTCTATTGAAAGTAATGAAGACTTTAATAACTTAGGTAGGTACCTATGTTTTATTTATAACATAATATTTGATTTTGTATCTTGCTAATTGTTAATTAAACTAACTGTAAACTGTTTTATATTTTTAATGCTTAAAGGTACTACCTATTTTGCCCACCACTATTTATATTTATAAATTTAGAACAATTTTATTAAATTTTAGAATTGATCAAATGCAAATACTGAGAAAAATTAATCGTACTCCCTAGTCTGATCAATTTCACTATCTACTGATTTATATCAAGAATTAATTTTATATTATTTTTTAAATGTTGAAAATTAAGGTGTAAAATAGTTTTTCTCAATTAATTTAAAATTTGTAATTAGGCAATTAATATTATATAAAAACAATAATTTAGTCTTTTTATTTAATTTACTATTATAGATATTTCTGATGATTTTTCTTTGGATTTAAATTGTGAATTTCCGACTGACCGGGGAAAGTTTCCTGACATTATTAAAAATTCCAATTTAAAACGACAAATAATTTCGTTTGGTCCTTGCAAACCTAGTATAAAATTTCCGCTTAGTACCATGTATTTTGAAGACAGTGTAGACAGCAAAAGCCGAAAATTTTCTGTCGAATATTATTTTACTACAAATTTGTCTGGCCAAAAAATACCCCGAGGCTGGCTCTGTTATTCTATTATACTTGACAAAGTATATTGTGAATCGTGTTGGTTATTTGCGGATAGAAAACATTCTTATTTCAAATCAAATTGGATAAACGGAATTGATGACTGGCAACATTTAACACTAAAAATTAATAAACACGAATCATCTATTCAACATATTGAAGCTGTTAAATTACGTACAATTTGGACAAAAAATTTAACAATTGATCAATCAATTGAAATTTTAATATCTAAAGAAGCTCAGAAATGGAGAGACATTTTAACTCGTTTAATAAAAATAATTTTATTTTTAACAGCAGGAAACACTGCCCTTCGAGGCAATGAAAGAAAATTGTCTGAAACTAATCCATCTGAAGGAAATTTTATTCGGGCTGTTAGACTTCTTGCTGAGTTTGATCCTGTGTTAAATAGCTTACTACTCATTGAACAATCACGAGTTAAATATTTGAGTTGGAAAATTCAAAACGAATTAATTGAAATATTAGCAACTAACTTGCAACAATTGATATGTGAAGAAATCAGATTAGCTCAATGTTTCTCTATCATAATTGATTCTACGCAAGATATAACCAAGATTGACCAAGTTAGTTTTATTTTTCGATACACAATTGTTGATTATAAAGAATCTAAGTTAGAAATCAAAGAATCTTTTTTAGGATTTTATCCCTTAGATAAACATGATGCTGAAGGACATGTTAATTTAATTAAAGCAGTTTTAAGTACTCACAACTTGGATATTAGTAAATGCAGGGGCCAAGGTTATGATGGCGCCTCTGTAATGAGTGGTTGTTTCTCAGGTGTTCAAAAAAGAATTTCAGACATAATTCCTAATGCGTCATTTGTACATTGTGCTGCTCACAATTTGAATCTTGTGTTATCAGATATTGCAAAAAGTACACCAAAAATGTTAAACTTTTTTAACATTGTTCAAGATTTGTTTTTATTTTTTAGTAGTAGTGCTCCTAGATGGGCAACTTTGGCCTTAGGCGATGATGTTGCAAAAATTGTATTAAAAAAAGTGTGTACCACTAGATGGGAGTCAAGACATAATGCAGTTTTTACCCTGAAATTTCGATACAAAGATGTATTAAAATCATTAACAGGTATAATTTTAACTAGTGATAAAAAAGAAGAAAATAATAGAGCTAAAGGTCTCATAAAAAAGCTTGAATCTTTTGAATTTGTATTAATTCTTTTTATATGGGAACAAATTTTAAGACCGTTTTATTTAGTTTCCAAGAAAATGCAATCAATTGAAACAAATCTTCATATTGCATGTGAATATTTACAATCGGCTATTACATCCATTGAAAATCTAAGAGATAATTACGAGTGTCTTGTTAATTCAGCCACAGACTTGTGTAATAGTTGGGGCATACCAGTCAATAACATTACAAAACGAAAAGTATTTTCTAAAACGTTTTTTGGTGATTTAGATGGAGATAAACGACATGATATAACACAAGAAAATCTCAAAGTTAAAGTATTTTTGCCTGTAATTGATACAGCTTTAGTACAACTTAAATATCGTTTTCTAGGTTTACAAGAGGTTGTTGATAAGTTTAACTTTTTACAACCACAAAATATGTTACAATTCAGTGAAGAAAATCTTGTTAAGGCAACATATGATTTTATTATACCTATTTTATGAAAAAGATATAAGTTCAGATTTTACAAGACAAGTATTATCAATAAAAGAAATATTAACTGATTCACTCTCAAAAATCAAAAGTATTAAAGAACTAGCAAAATGTATTTTAGAAAATGATTTAGGATCTCTATACAAAGATGTTTTAACTGCTTGTGTAATTTTTACATCATTACCCGTCACAGTAGCATCAGCAGAACGTTCTTTTTCCAAGCTCAAAATTATAAAAAATTATTTGAGGAACTCTATGGCACAAGAAAGACTTACAAATATCAGTATACTAAATATTGAACATAACAGAACTCAAGATTTGAATATAAATCAAGTAATTGACAATTTCGCCAACAAAAAAGCTCGAAAAAAGAACTTTTTAAAATAACAATTATTTATTAATTTGTAATTTAAAATTAATAATATTTTCAAGTAAATTTTATTTTTGTGTATTAAATTATTTTATACTTTTATGTTTACTAATATGTGTACCTTTTCCACTGATATAAAAGTACATTTTATTTGATAAGTACAATATATTATGAAGTTTTAAGTAAGTTATACTTATAACTCTACTTATTTATTTATTTATTGTTATTTAAACGGACTAGAACTCAATGTTTTATAATATGTGTAATAATAATTGAGATTACAAATAGTTATAATGAGTTACATGTATAAATCAAAAGGAGAAACAATAAAGAAATAATAATTTTACAATAATATTTGAGAAATAGAAACAAAAATATGACTATTGATAATTTTTAGTAATACCTGTAGTCACAAAAAGATTCAATAGTGTGAACGTTTTAAAAATTAATCTGAATATCATTAGCTAATTTAGTGGATCTATTTAAAGGTGCATTTGTTATATACCTAGTTAGTTCTGTGCAAGTGATTGTGAAAGGTATAAGTATTCCTGGTTTGTCATTGAGGAACATAAAAATGTATAGAACTAAGCGGTTTTTACACAATTTATTTATATAGTAATTTACCAATCTATAAATAACTAATAAAAATTAATAATAATAATAATTCTTATAAATAATAATTTTAAATATGTTCTTTCTGTCAACAAGGATGTTCATATTTAGTATTTAATATTTAGCTTATATCGTGAATGTGTGTAAAAAGACACATATTATAAGACGTTTTATAATATTTTATTTACTTGGTAAAATATTTAATATTTTTATGATAACAATTTATGACATTCATTAGTCAATACAGTATTAATGCTTAAAAATTAAGTTGAAATCACAAAAGTAAGTAATTTATTAATACATACTCTACAAGTCTACAATAATGAAGATTTAATGTTTAAAAAACAAGAATATTTAGAAAAATTATAAATATAAATTATTACGGTAATAAAATTAAGTTATGACAAAATACCTTTAAGAGGGGGCCCCCACAATAAAATTTGCACTAGGGCCCCACAAAGCCTAGTTGCGGCACTGCTCTTACTCCAAGCACCATCGGCTATAACGGCTATTTTAGGACGGCCACGTTGATCTACATCACCTCTTTCAATAGCTCGCCTTCCTTCTTCTTTACCTGCTTCTATCATTCCTTCCAATGCAATTCTATGTGTGTAATTAAACACACTTGTATGCAGTTCTTGATATTTTCTATTGGACATCATCGGCATGTTTAAAGTTGCTGCAAATTCCTCAAGTTGGGTGTACCCTTGACCAATATTGACCACAGCAGAAACGACAGGCATATTAATGTTTATAACACTATCGGTAGGATTTTCACTATATATACTTTCTTTTTTATTGCATACCTTGCAAGTAAATAAAAAAATACTTAAAAATCCTTTCCTAATCTCATTAGTAAACTCTAGGTCACTGAATGTACAGTCAAATCCTTCATGCTTTATTGATTTAATAGATTCAAAAATATGTTTGATATTGACAAATCTTCTCCCCTCTAAATCCTTCAATGAATTATTTACTTCCGTAATATTATAATCCTCTTTTGATGCACTTGGTTTAAATAATTGCTTTGGAATTAACTTGCAAGAGTTTATTGGTGTAGAAGTAAAAATTGATTGGGTTTGGTTACAGTTTTCTGTAAACGAAGATTCGGAAGATTCGACATTTGAAGTACTTGGTAATTCAGTAATAAAATCAGTTGGAATTTCACTTTTACGTATTTGTGTAAACATATTTTTCTAGATAAAATTAAAAAAAATTATAAAATCCAATTTAAATTAAATTATAAATAAATAAATTATATATATTTTTTAATTCTCTGAAATTATTGTATTAAAATTTAAAAAATTATTTTAGATTCTGAACGGAGTGATGAATGTATTGATTTTACAATGATGTGTGCTTTTTTTTTTAGATTCTGAACGGAGTGATGAATGTATTGATTTTACAATGATGTGTGTGTTTTTTTTTGTTTTTGTGTCTGTGTACAGCATAACTAGTCGAAATAATGCTTCAATTTCAAACTTTGGGGGTGGTTTCCGATGGCAAAGTGGATATCCTTGGTGCATTATAGAGGTGAAAAGTAAACATTTTCCAACAGTTTTCAAAAAAATCGAGGAAAACAAAAAAAAAAATGACAAAAAAACGGGAATTTTTACGCAAAACCAGTTATCGACCAAATCGAATTTTTTATATTACTATAACTCAAAAACTAATAGATGTAAATACTTGAAATTTTCACCAAATATTTATATTAGCTTTCTCCAAATTTGGTACAAGGTTCTCCATATATTTTTCTTCAAATATCTGTAAAGAAAACTCTACCGGACCAAGACAAAAAATTTTTAGGAGTGTTTGAAATTTAAATTTTTACAAAACCGCGTTAAATAACGGTTTAGCCTCAAACGGTTTTTGATATTTGTTGTTATTCAAACAGTATAAGTCGTAAATACATGAAAATTTTACCAGTTATTTATATTGGCATTTTCTTTACGTGATTTGATTTTCAAAACATTTTGACTTTTTTTGAGCTATTTATAGGCATTTGAAATTTTCAATTTTTTTTTGTTTTTTTATAAATGTTGATAAAAAAAATTTAGCTGGGACAAATTACTTGAAAATTTAATTGAAGGGTCCACATAACTTGTTCTAACTCTCATTCAAAAATTATAAAAATACATAGGCACAATTTTTTTTTATTAGCATTTGAAGTTCAAACATTGACAAAATTTCGTCAAAAACATGAATATTTTTAACTATTTGGAAACGATTTTTGCTATTTGTTTTTATCCAAAAAGTATAAGTTGTAGAAATTTGAAAATTTTATCAGTTATTTATATTGGCATTTTCTTTGTATAATTTTTTTTTTCAAAAGATTTCACTCATTTTTAATCAATTTATAGGCATTTGAAATATTCAATTTTTTTTTTTATAAATGTTGATAAAAAAAAATTTAGCTGGGACAAAATACTTGAAAATTTAATAGAAGGGTTCACATAAGTTGTTCTAACTCCCATTCAAAATTTATAAAAATACATAGGCACAAAATTTTTTTATAAGCGTTTATAAGTTCTATAATATTGACAAAATTCGTCAAAATCATGAATATTTTTAACAATTATTTGCCAGGGAGACGTACCGTTGCAATACGATAATACGATGCAAACAGAATACAGTGTATCCAGTTTGAAAAAATAACATTACAATGTATCGTGGTTTCATATTCATGATAACTGATAACAAAAATAAAATATTATATGAAAATTTGAAATTATGACAACAATAATTTTATTCCTGTATGTGATCATACTGGTTTTATTCCTTTAATTGCTTCATTTTTTGTACTGTGCAATGTGCAAGTATATTGTATGTTAGACGTTAGATCATCTCTTTATAGTTTATATTATTATTCTTTGTAGTACCTACGTACATAATTATAATTATTTTCAAATTGTTATTGAGTGATGAGTTAGAACTTCTGTTTTTCAATCAAAATTGACAAATTTTTTTTTGGCAAATGCAATCGAAAATAATATTAAAAAAAGAGCAATATTATTATCATCCGTTAGTGAAGAAATTCACAAAGTACTTTTTAGTCTATGTGTTCCTAGCACGCCTAACGATGTTTAGTATGACACTCTAATGAAAAGTTTGAACAAATATTTCAAACCAATAAAATCGTATTTCGCGGCTAAGTATACATTTTATCAAGCTAAACAAAGACGGGATGAATCAGTGTGTCAATGGGGTGCACGTGTCAAAAATCTTGCTTCAAAATGTGGTTTTTCGTCAGAACTATCAACGGTTATTCGAGACATATTCGTTGTCGGTATGGGTTCAGGACCAATTCAAGATCGTCTGTTAGAAGAAGATGCCTCAAAAGTTGGAGTTACATATTCAAATCTAATTGAAATTGCGACAGCCAAAGAAGCTGCAATAAATGACAAAAGTGGCTGGAAAAAAGAAGAATACGCAGACTTGAAGTACCAAAAGAAAAATAATGGACATAATCAAGCCAAGCAGGGTTTCAACACACACAAAGAATCAAAAATCAAATCTGAGATTTGTGGCCATTCCAATCATTTCCAAAAAGACTGCAGATACAAGGGCCACAAATGCAACAATTGCGGTGAAAAGGGTCATTTGTCTACTGTATGTAAAAAGGGTAAGAAGGAAATGAAAAATAATAAAACACCAAATAAATTTTTATATGATAACGATGATGATGACGAAACAGTTAATTATGATCTTTCAAATACCTTTTTTTCTATAATTGATCAAAATTCTCAAAACAAAGCTGTGAAACCGTTTACAGTAAATTTAATTGTAGAAAAATACAATGTAAGCTTCGAAATTGATACCGGTTCACAACACAGCGTAATTTCAAAAAGATTATATAGTCAACTGTTTAGTCATATCGAATTAAAAGATAATGACATTTCGCTTTCTGATTACGTCGGCAACGACATTAAACCAATAGGAAAAATATTTGTCGACTCGGTATATCAAAACAAAAAATTTACAATGTGTCTTTATATAGTCGAAAATGGTGGTCCTCCATTAATAGGTCGAAACGATATAAAAAACATAAAATGTTTTACCTTGTTCAATATGGAAAATGAAGTAAGTGTAGATAATATTATAAAAAAATATAACAACGTTTTTAAAGATGAAATAGGTACTTTTAACAAATACGAAATTTCATTAAATATCAAAGCTGGGGCGGTACCTAAATTCTACAAACCTAGGTCTATCCCTTTAGCTTTGAAAGAAAAATTTGAAACCAAAATTGATCGTTTAATTAAAAGCAATATTTTAGTTCCTATCGACTACAGTGAATGGGCAACTCCAATAGTACCAATATTGAAACCAGATGGCACGGTTAGAATTTGTTGTGACTTTAAAATAACAATAAATCCGGTATTAGAAGGGACTGAATACCCTCTTCCAAAAATAGAACATTTATATGCAAATGTTAGTGGTTCTAGATATTTTTCGAAAATAGAGTTAAAAGACGCATATCAACAAATAGTTATTAAAGAATCTGATCGTAAATATACCACTATTAATACACATAAAGGTTTATTTAGCTATACCCGTAACCCTTTTGGAATAAAATCGTCGGCAGGGGAGTTCCAAAAAGCTATGGAAACTTCCATAGCAGGTCTTGAGGGCATTGGTATATTTCAAGATGACATTATTGTTGCAGGTTCCACTATCACAGAACACAATTCTCGTTTAGAAAAATTACTAAATGTATTGTCAAATTTTGGTTTAAGAGTGAAGTTGAATAAATGCAAATTTATACAAAAGTCAATTGAATATTTAGGTCACAGGTTAGATGAAAATGGTTTATACACACTAACAAAACACACAGATGTTATTAAAAATGCTATGGTCCCAGAAAATAAAACATTGCTAAAATCATTTTTAGGTTTAGTTACGTACTATATAAAATTTATTCCAAACGCTGCTAATATTTTAAAACCATTGTACATGCTTTTACGTAACGGCACTGAATGGAATTGGACATCAGAATGTGACCAAGCATTCAACAAAGTTAAACAAATTTTAATCTCGAAACCCGTATTAGCACATTATGATCATAATATTCCAGTTAAACTCGTAGTAGACTCATCATCCTATGCACTAGGCGCAGTACTCTCGCATGTACACCCAGATCGTACAGAAAAACCTATAAGCATCAAGGGTTCTATCTAAATCTGAACGTAAATTTCCACAAATTGAAAAAGAAGCCTTGGCAATTATATACGGGGTTACAAAATTTTATGACTATTTATATGGTAGACATTTTCTATTAGAAACCGACCATAAACCGTTAATACATATTTTTGGTGATAAGAAAGGTATCCCAATTTACGCAGCTAATCGGTTACAACGGTGGGCCTATGTTTTATCATCATTCGATTTCGAAATAAAATATGTGAAATCCGAAGATAATAATATAGCCGATTTTTTATCACGAAAGTTCAAAATCAAAAATCGAAAATCATAATGAAGAATGTATTAGTCTCAATTTTATTCACGAAAAATTACCCTTCACATTAGACTGGTCTAAAATAAAAATTGAAACAAGTAGAAACACGATTCTTGCCAAAGTATTAAACGCAGTCAAAACAGGAGAATGGGATAGTGATTTTTCTAAAATTTTAGAACTTAAGTCGTATAATTTACGAAAAACTCAAATTTCAGTGGAACAGGGATGCCTATTGTGGGGTTACCGTGTTATTATACCAGCTAAATTTCGAAATAATATACTTAGCGAACTTCATTCATGTCATATGGGTTCTTCCAGTATGAAAAGTTTAGCGAGATCATACTTTTGGTAGCCAGGAATGGATAATGTAGTGATCGCTGTGCAGGACACTGTGATCACGTTACAATTATTATTTAAACGACGTAGCACGTTCCTGGTTGGCTTGAGTTGGTGTTTGAGAAAGGTAGGTAGAATAATTATAACACTTGATGTATTAATTGAAATAAAATATTATTATTTTATTACGTTAAACAACACAATACTAAATAAAAAAAATAGAACAAAGTTACAAATAATAGCTTACTACTATGTATAGTTCTAAGTACTGGGGAATGGACCGTAAACTCGCGGCGATGTGGCTGTGACGAAGTCCACGACGAGCAATAGTCTTACATTGGGAGTTAACTACCTTCTCTGAAGAATACTACCTTTCTGAATAATACTAGGTCCTCTACTCGTATTTATATGAGTTCTCAATGACATATAGGGAACTAGTATTATTAATAATTATAATCGGGCTTGATTCGGAATGGCGTGAGCCTATTACATAATCTACATATTTATGAAAATATAACACGTTGTTTCCACGAAAACAACGTATTTTTCTGGACTTTGGTCCGTGTAAATTTAGCATAGCGTAAAACTACTATTCGGCGGAAAGCCATATCTTTCTGGCCTATGGCCTATTGCTTAAAATGCAGAAATAATAAGTAGGTAAAATAATTAATGTGTTTTCTACACTAAATAATAAGTTAACACAATACAAGCGTATTGGGTTTACTACAATAAAGAAAACGAAAATATCACGCAAAATTGCGACAATTGTCGTAATGTTAGGCAAAATCCACCAAAATCTATTATATCACCGTGGAAAAGGCTAGAAAAACCGTGGACTAGAGTACATTGTGATTTTCTTGGACCATTTCAAAATAAATATTTTTTTATCATTGTTGACGCAACCACAAAATGGTTGGAAGTATTTCAAGTAAATTCCATGACAGCCCACATTGTTATTCAAAAATTTTCAGAAACTATAGCACGATTTGGCATTCCAAAAACAATTATATCAGACGGTGCAAAATGTTTCGCAGGGTTAAAAAGATTATTGAGAATAAAAAAAAATTTTAAAAAAGCATTCAAATTGTCGCGGTCGTTATCGCAACGACCGCGGCGTCTCTATCGACGTCCGCGAGATCGCGACCGACAACCGGTCTGGCCGCCGCCTGGGGCACGGCCGCCGGCCCGGCCAGCGGCGGTGACGGCGGCGACAGCTTTTGCCGGACCGTGGTAGTTACAACATCGCGTACTATATTTATTGTTACCGACTTTTGTGTGCTACAATAAATACTTTACTCACCTTAACAAAACGTGTCCATCGTATTTAAATCCAAACCGTTCCTGACACCTACATTGGCGCAGTCGGAAAAGGAGTAAGGTAAGTGCTAATTTTAATAAAATTAATTTTACATAAATTAAAGTAAATTAGCACATATCGGGTTAAAAGAACCTACATAGGTGTCCTGATCATACCGGTTCCTAATTATTTATTCGTATTAATTTTAGTTAATAGAATATAAGTACTTATTTAACCTAAGGTGTTAAATTTTGGCAGAATTTGCGAAATTTAGTGTAATTCCTACAGTGCTAAATTAGATTTAGGCTATTTATAGGTTGGAAAGTACGTATCTCTATCACCGTTCGCCCGATTTACGTTAATATCGTATCTATCGTAATTTAATTAGGTAGATAATAGCAAGTAAATTTACTCACCGTAATGGCTAGCAAATGCATTAGTGAGTTAAATATTGTCGATATTAACCGGGAGTTATCGAAACGTGGTATTGAGACCGGGGGGTCCAAGGCCGATAAACTTCTATTTCTAGAGGAGTATATTAGGTCTAAGGAAAATATGGATCCAAGATCAGTACGGTTTGGGGTAAGTGACGTAATGTCAGCCCAGGTACCGGAAGATAGTACATCGGAGGTCCAGAACAGTGGTGAAGAGGTCAAAACCGACGGAGATTTGATAAACCAGTTCATGGAACAGATGTTAGATAGACTGGAGGGGGTAGAAGCGACGGTTGACGAGCAGCAACGTACTATCGCTACTCTTAGCAAAAGCGTGGAACGCTTGGAGCGGGAGTTAGCCGAAGAAAAACGTAAGTCGACCGAACGAGTTGCGCAAGCAAGCTGCGCATGTGGTGGTAACACCCCCCTACCCTCCACTAGTGATTTATCCGGAGCAAATCAAAATTACCCGGACAAAAATCAAAATCGTCCGGTCAAAACTCAAGAGGTGAGTTTTGAGAACCGTTGGGCGAACATTCGAAGCAGATTGACCGGAGAAAACTCGCGAAATCGGAGTTTGCCCGGAGCTTCCGGTAACCAGTCCGGAGTGTCCGGTGAAATGTCCGGAGTCTTCGGTAATTTGTCCGGTGTGTCCGGTGAAATGTTCGGTAGAAGTGATGGGGAAGCGTTACGGAGTAATATCTCCGGTGAAAAACGAGTTCACTTCGCGGACAGCCTGCTCATTCCTCAAAATGAGTTGAATATGGCCCGTGCGTCGATACCAGAGTTTGCTGGTAAGAGGGAGGAAGACCCGGTGCGGTTTTTGCTCCAGGCCGAAGCAATACTCGAAGAAACTGGTATCCACATAGCTCGATGGGTGACCGTGTTGGCCCCTCAGCTAAAGGCACAGGCAGGAACATGGTGGGGAACCATGAGGGCGTTGGACTTGCCATGGCAAGAGTTCAAGTTTGAACTATTGGAAAAGTTCAACGGGGACGAGTTGCAGTCAAGTCTACAATCGGAACTGTTAAGTACCGCTCAGACCAAGGCCGAAACACTGGGAGGGTATGTCCTTCACAAGTACCAGTTGTATCGGAGGTTAAATCTTGGTCTGACTGAAGAAGCGGTGGTGATGACAGTTATTGGGCTCATGCGTGATGAATTTAGAATTCATGCACGCATTGAACGGCTGAAATCGTTCAGCGAACTACGTGCGCTTGCACACATTTTAGATGGTAGTAAGGCCGTAGTATCGGATAAGGCGGGAGAGAGCACCAGCGGACCACCAAAATTAAAATGGTTGGACAGAAGAAAAGCTGAGCATGCTAGCAAATCCCAGGTGCCTAATCCGAGGGAACGACTGTCTTCCGGGACAGGATGTAGGGTGTGTGGTAGTCATGACCACTGGCAAGCTGCATGTCCGAGGAGGAAGTCGGAGTCGGGAAACGCCAAAACGACCGGCGGGACCGCCGGGTCCCGGCCGGCCAGGAAGTAACCGGCGGAAAAATCAAGAGTCGTCCGAAGAGGGGTAGGCAACGAAGTTCTACTTCGGCAGTTGGTAACGTTCCGGTACAGGAACCACAAATTACTAAAACTGACCCGGAGAAAAGGAACTTCGGAGCGTTACGGACCGGAGACTCGGGAAAGGGCCCGAAGAAAACGGGCCAAAAGGGTTCTGGACCGGAGAAGACCGGTAAGAACGGGAATCCTCCGGAGGAAAACTTTGGTTACCCGAAGTGGACGTCCGGAGTGAGGAGTTGTCCGGTGAAAACCGTTGAGCCTCCGGAAAAACACCGGAGAAAACGCCGTAGCCACCCGAGAAAACTCATTGAAAGCGACGTTCCGAAAAAGGAACCACAGTTCGTGACAATGAGTCGGGCAAATGGCAAATCGACGGAGAGGTGGTCGAACCACCCGGACAAGAAGTATGGAAAATCGAGTAGGATCGAAAATGTTCCGGACAAAAGTGAAGATCTCACCGAGGTGTGTGATTTTTCCGAGGAAAATGTCCCGGACAGTGTGTCGAGTGATGCGGAACAAGATAAGTTAACACAGCAGTTGTTAATTTGTCCGGTCACATCCGAAGATTTTCCCGAAGAAATAGTTCCTTATCCACGGAAAATTTGCAAAAGGAGAGACTCAGATACGGACTCAAAGTTTGAGTTGCGGCAACGCTTTTCGGATCTGCGGACCGAAGCGTTTGAGTCTCCAGCCATTGCAACGGTGTCAACGGGGAAAACTAGAGTATCGGATGTTCCGGTACCGGCCATAGAACTTGAGTTTGCACTCGGGGCAGTAGTAGCGCTACTGGACTCCCAAGCGGCGAGGACTTATGTCAAACCGTGGGTGGCAAAGAAGTTTGGCCGAAGTTTTACCGAAGAACCGGAGATTGTCCGGGTGGCGGACGGAAGAACCCGGGAAATTACGGAGTTTTCCGAATTTCGGGCTCGGATAGTGGATTTGGAGGTGAGTTTCAGGGCCGCAGTGTTAGACGATCTCATTGGAGATGTCTTCCTGGGTCACGATTTCCTCGTGGAGCAACAAGTCGCTTGGGACTATAGCGGTTGCATAATCCACCTAGGGAAAGAAAGACGTGTTTCCGTGAGTTGGAGAAATCCAGTAACTCCGGTCACCGTAGGAGTGGACTTAACGACCGCAGGTTTACCCGAAGGAGAGTACGGTATGCGGGTCAAAGAAGTCCTATGCCAATATCCGGAGGTCTTCTCCGGAGAGGTAGGCAGAACTCGGGTAATAGAGCACCAGATCCGTCTCAAGGATCCAAATCCGGTGGCTCTAAACGCTTACGGGTACTCCCGAGAGAAGAACGAGGTGATTGCCGAGATGGTGCGAGACATGGAAGAACAAGGTTTTGTGGAACCTAGTATATCCCCATGGGCTGCACCGGTAGTACTCGTGAAGAAAAAGGATGGCTCACGCAGATTTTGTGTAGACTATCGCCGTCTGAACATGCAGACGGAGTCGGACGCTCACCCGATGCCGGACCTACTTGACATGGTCCGAGGAATGGGTGGAGCGAAGATTTACAGCACCATGGACTTGAAATCAGGATATTGGCAAGTGGGTCTCTCCCCAGAGACACGTCCACTTACGGCGTTCAGGACCCAAAGAGGATTATTTCAGTTTAGAGTGATGCCTTTTGGACTTAAGAACGCCCCCGCCACATTCTGTCGCTTGGTAAGCGAAGTCTTCCGTGGGTTGGTAGGCAAATTTGCTTTGGTTTATTTGGATGATATTGTGGTATACTCGGAGAGTCCCGATCAACATCTAAACCACTTGCAGAGAGTCTTGGAGCGACTCCAGTCTTACGGTCTGACGTGCCAACCGAAAAAATGTACATTCGGGGTGGCACAGATCAAATTCCTAGGTCACGTCGTGGACGGTGAAGGAATAGACCGGGAACCGGAAAAACTAACGGCGATTCAGGAGTTACCGGTTCCAAAGAAGACAAAAGACGTACTGCGCGTGTTAGGCGTTTGTGGTTGGTACAGCCAGTTCGTGCCACACTACGCCGAGATCACAGCACCGCTCACGAGTCTGTTGGCCAAAGGGACCAAGTGGCGTTGGACAGAGATTGAGCAAGAGGCGTTCCGGAAGTTGAAGGAGTCTTTGGTGTCCGCACCACGGCTCTGCCCTCCTCTTCCGGGTAAGCCATTCAATCTACAGACCGACGCAAGCGAAGTCGGAGTTGGTGCCGTGCTCTTCCAGCGGGGGGAGAGTGGCGACAGGAAAATCATTTCCTACGCCAGCAAGAAACCCCGGACGCGGGCAAAAATGGTCCGGAGTTGTCCGGAGCAGCGCGGAACCCTTCGGTAGAAACCGAAGATTCTCCGGTGGAACCGGATGAAGCTCCTGCGGTAGAGGGGGGTGACCCGGTGGTTTCCGGCCCCACAGCCCCCAGTACCCATATACCCCCAGAATCCCCGGGAAGAAGCAATCTGTCGGTTGGGGATTGGGTATACTACAAAGCGCATCCGCAGTCAAGTGCGGAGAAGCGCTTTCACGCGGGGTTCGCCTCGAAATGGTTAGGTCCGGTTAAGTTGGGTAAACCACTAGGAACCGGAGTGTTCTTGACGGAGGGTAAACACCCTACTAAGTTACATGTCTCAGCGATGAAGCGAGCTGTAGGACCGTCAGAGAACACTAACTAATGTTACCTTGTTTCAGATGGCAGAACGCGCCAATAACCCGCCACCGAACCGCAATAACCGGCCATCCCGCGGCGTGATTGCCACCCACGTGGAGAAGCTGCGGGCCATGGCCGGGCAGCTGCTCCGAGAAGCCAGGAGGCTCTCCGGGGATGGTCCGGAGGACACGGTGAGCGGTTGGTCAGCTGAACGCGCGGCCACCGCGTCATTTGGCCGGATCCGAGCCAACCCGACGGCGTGGGCTCTCTTTGAAAGGGGGTTCGCCGAGGGACGCCGATCCACACGGGCCAACACCCCGCAGCCAGAAGCCGCCAGGACTCGGGCAGGACCTCCGGGAAGGGTACCACCCCGCCGAGCGGCGCCGGCGTACCAACGCCACGATGTGCGGGACAGACGGGGGCGGTTCCAGCCTCAGCCACCAGCTCCACAGCCAGCCCAGCAGCCCGCAGTGCAGCCACCGACTGCAGAGCCACCGGTGCAGCAGCCGACCCCACCGTCAACCAGCCAGCGACCGGTAACTCCACCAGCAGGCACCCAGGAGCAGCAGCTAGCCACGGTGGAGCGGTGGATCCAGGCCATGGAGGTGACGCCCGGGGACCCGGTAATCCTCCCCGTGGACTAGGTTGCTTGGTCGGGTCTCGTGGACTCGGGGGGGAGTATGTCGCGGTCGTTATCGCAACGACCGCGGCGTCTCTATCGACGTCCGCGAGATCGCGACCGACAACCGGTCTGGCCGCCGCCTGGGGCACGGCCGCCGGCCCGGCCAGCGGCGGTGACGGCGGCGACAGCTTTTGCCGGACCGTGGTAGTTACAACATCGCGTACTATATTTATTGTTACCGACTTTTGTGTGCTACAATAAATACTTTACTCACCTTAACAAAACGTGTCCATCGTTAATAAATCCAAACCGTTCCTGACACCTACAAAATATCAAATGTTTACGACATTGAAATTGTCTGTAAAATAATAATTATTTTTTTTATTCAATAATTTTAGTTATTTTGATGTAATTAAAAAAATCACTGTAGTTGATAATTATTATAATGTTGATATTAGCATAGGTACTCTATAAATTTTTTAATAAATAAAATATTTTTACATAAGAGATTTTCGATTTTTAGATCCCGAACGAAGTAATGAATATATTGATTTTAAAAATGATACCTATGTGTTTTTACGTTTTTTTTTCATTTTTGTGTCTGTCATCACGTTTTGGAGTAGTAATAGTGCTTTTATTTTTAACTCCAGTCCCCATTTGAAAAGGAAAATTAATTGGTACTTTGGGGGGTAAAAAGTAAAAAATGTTCAATAGTTTTCAAGAGCGTCAAGAAAACCCCTAAAAAATAACGGAAAAAGGGCATTTTTACGCATAACCAGTTTTTGACCAATTCGATTTTTAGATTCTGAACGGAGTGAAGAATGTATTGATTTTACAATGATGTGTGTTTTTTTTTTTTTTTTTTTGTTTTTTTTTGTGTCTATCGACAACATTTGGGGCAGTAAAAATGCTTCGATTTTTGACTTCAGCCCCTCTTTGCATGTTTTAAGATTTCTGATAAAATTATGGTTGGGCGGGAACTTAGTAAACGTCACCACTCATCTACTCCACTCTTAACAATTTTAGATTCTGAACGGAGTGATGAATGTATTGATTTAACAATGATGAGTGTTTTTTTTTTTTTGTTTTTTTGTTTGTTTTTTTTTTTTTTTTTGTGTCTGTGTACAGCATAACTAGTCGAAATAATGCTTCAATTTCAAACTTTGGGGATGGATTCCGATGGCAAAGTGGATATCCTTGGTGCATTATAGAGGTGAAACATTCTCCAACAGTTTTCAAAAAAATCGAGAAAAACAAAAAAAAAAATGACAATTTTTACGCAAAACCGTTTTCGACAAAATTGAATTTTTTATTATGCTTTAACTCAAAAACTAATCGATGTAAATACTTGAAATTTTCACCAACTGTTTATGTTAGCGTTCTCCATACACAGTTAAATTTTCAAAGAATTTTTACTATTTTTGAGCTATTTATAGACAATTGAAATTTTCAATTTTTCTAAGTACTTTTTTTTTAAATAACGATACAAATTTTTTGGCCGACCAGAAAATCTTGAAAATTTAATACAAGGTTTATCATAAGTTGTTCTTAAAGTGATAAAAAAAAATTCGAGATCGTTAGTCACAATTTTTTTTTATAAGTGCTTAAAGTTCGAATTTATACGAAATATGTCAAAATTGCGAAAATTGGCAAGTAATTTTGTGGTTAAAAAATCGTAAAAATTTTTTCTTTTATAACTAAGTTTTGAAAATTTGATACAAAGTTCTCCATACATTTTTCTTCAAATACCTGTAAAAAAAACTCCACCGGATTCAGACAAAAATTTTTTATGAGTGTTTGAAATTAAAATTTTTACAAAACCGCGTTAAATAACGGTTTAGCCTCAAACGATTTTTGATATTTGTTGTTATTCAAACAGTATAAGTCGTAAATACTTGAAAATTTTACCAGTTATTTATATTGGCATTTTCTTTACGTGATTTGATTTTCAAAACATTTTGACTTTTTTTGAGCTATTTATAGACAATTGAAATTTTCAATTTTTTTTTATTTTTTTTTTATAAATGTTGATAAAAAAAATTTAGCTGGGACAAATTACTTGAAAATTTAATTGAAGGGTCCACAAAACTTGTTCTAACTCTGATTCAAAAATTATAAAAATACATAGGCACAATTTTTTTTTATTAGCATTTGAAGTTCAAATATTGACAAAAATTCGTCAAAATCTTGAATATTTTTCACTATTTGGTAGTTAAAAATGTATAAATATTTTTCTATCAAAAGCTAAGAATTGAAAATTTAACACTATGCTGTCCATAAGTTAAGCTTAGAATAATTATAAAAAAGTTTGAGGATTGTTCAATTTAAAAAATTTTACGTGCGTTTAAAGTTTTAATTTTAATTTGAAATCAAAAATACACGTGTAAAATTACGTTTTACTACTAAATAATTTTCGATTTTTGTTATTTTTAAAAAATTACTAAACGTAAGATCTTGAAACTTTTACTTAAATGTTTGAATTAGTTTAAAAATAGAATATATTCCAATATTTAAGTATAATACATCCTAGACTGACAAATCATCTCCGTTCAGAATCGTTTTTCGTATACAATAATACCTATCATTGCATTCAAATTTAACCTTCCCTAGTCCGAGGTCCATCCCACCCCCTAATGTACAGCAGAGCGATACTCACTTACCCACTTTTTTATTTTGCTATAACTCATAAACTAATCGATGTAAATAAATTTTTACCAAATATGTATATTAGCGTTCTCTATATACAGTTAAATTTTCAAAAAATTTTGACTTTTTTGAGCTATTTATAGACAATTGAAATTTTAAATTTTTCTAAATATTTTTTTTTAAATAGCGATAAAAAATTTTTGGCCGACCAGAAAATCTTGAAAATTTAATACAAGGTTTCTTATAAGTTGTTTTTAAAGTGATAAAAAAAAAATCTGAAATCGTCAGTCACAATTTTTGTTTATAAGTGCTTAAAGTTCGAATTTATACGAAATATGTCAAATTTGCGAAAATTTGCACGTAATTTTGTGGTTGAAAAATCGTAAAAATTTTTTCTTTTATAACCAAGTTTTGAAAATTTGGTACAAGGTTCTCCATAAATTTTTCTTCAAATATCTGTAAAAAAAACTCGACCGGATTCAGACAAAAAATTTTTATGAGTGTTTGAAATCTAAATTTTTACAAAACCGCGTTAAATAACGGTTTAGCCTCAAACGATTTTTGATATTTGTTCTTATTCAAATAGTATAAGTCGTAAATACTTGAAAATTTCACCAGTTATTTAGATTGCCATTTTGTTTAGGTACATGATTTGATTTTCAAAATATTTTGACTTTTTTTGAGCTATTTACAGACAACTAAAATTTTCAATTTTCCTAAGAAGTTTTTTTTTAAGTGTCGATAAAATTTTTTTGGTAGAGTCAAAATATTTGAATAATTAATACAAAATTCCTCATAGTTATTCTTATGGCGATAAAAAAATTATAAGAATACATAGGCACATTTTTTTTTTATTAGCATTTGAACTTTAAATGTAGGCAACATTAGTCAAAAATACAAAAATTACAACTTAGGTTATATTATCTGGTAGAATTATCGTTCTTGTATAAATGATTTTTTAAGATTGATAATTTAACCGTCTGCTTTAATAAGTTAAGATTTAAAAATATGCTTATTTAACGCTGAATGTATCTAGTAAAACCAATGTAATAATAATGCAACTTCAATTTAAATTGCTTAGGTAAATGTAAATTAAAAATTTCGAATTATCAAGTATTAGATCTTTTAAAATATTTTTCTTTTGTTAAAGTTATGATTATTTTAATCAACTAAAATGTACTAATTAATTAACTAATTTGATTTAACATATAAATAGACATATTTAGTAAAAAATTAAAAACTTGTCAAGAAATCGCCGATGTGATCAACAACAAATACAAATCAAATTTATCATCTGAATCTATTTACGTTCGAGTTGTATCTAACAGAGGTAAAATTTAAGAAAAACTTGACCTAGTAATAGAAACGAGTAATAAAGAAATCTCCAATATTAATTATGGTATGCATTTACACAGTGGTTATTATTTACACTATATTATATTTATAGTAAACATTTTCATTTATAGATTGTAATATAAAAAATGGTAATATATCGTCATCGAGTATAGATGAAAGTTCTGATGAGTGATGACGATAATTCAAATTTGAAATTTAAAATTACTTTGTCCGTGGATGAGTGGAAAACCATTCAGCCTAGTGATAAAACTTATTTTGAAAAACCTGGGCCAAAAACGTATAAAATATTTTCTCCTTACAATTGGACAAATATCAAATATCATACATGAGCATTTTTTTTTTACACACAAGGCTACCGTGTTGTTTAGCATTCAAAAAAGCTAAATTGAGTTTTTACGGAAGAGTATTTTTATCAATACGTGGCAGATGCTCAACGTGTGGCTCTATTTTTGATGGAACTATCGATGAAATTCCAGCCAATGATACAAGGTTAGTAAATCCTTGATATTATGAATATATTTTAGATTCTGGACGAAAAGATATATTGATTTTACAATGTAGATATGTATTGTGTGTTGTTTGGAACTTAAAATTTTCACTTAATATTTATTTTATTATTTCCAATACTTGATAAAATTTTAAAAATATTTTGACCCGTTTTGAGCTGTTTACGGACATTTTCATATTCAATTTTAAATTTTTAAATTTTTTTCCATAAATATCTATAGAATATTATTTGTTTGCTCAAAAAGCTTAAAAAATCAATACAATGCTCTCCGCCCGCACATTATTACAATATCACTTTTTTAAAAGTATTAAAAGTACCTACATAGACAAACAACAATAACTTATATAACTTTTGATGAGTAAATTGTATTATTTGAAGACTTGAAATAAATAAGTCAATACGTTTTGTACATATAGAGTTATAATGGAATGCTCATACAAAGGGACATTTAATATTCCACACTCAAAAAAGAGAAGGTTATAATGGGATCAAAAAAAGATGAAGCATTAATTGAAATGATTAAAAATAAAATAAGTCCTTCAATTTATATAAGGAATGAAGCAAATAAAATAATGAAAGAAGGTATGTGTGTAATATAATATATTACTTATTATTACTAGATAAAAATTAATTTTAACTCTAAAACATCCATATTAATATTTTAATTCAACTACTAATAATACAATGTAATCACATTCATAAAATTTTGAAAAAAAACATTAACATAACAAATATTTTGAAATTATTTTCTAGCTAAAAATCCATAAAAATTTTTTGTTTCAATACGTTTGGTTAAAATGTAATATTAGATTCTTCATAAATAGTTCTTACTCAAGGGCGTCCATTAGGGGGGGCAAGGTGGGGACATGCCCCCCCCTGGCTTTTCCGTGTCTATTATACTATTATATATATTATTATTAAGTTATTGACACTTATAGAATTAAATAATAAAGTAAATTATTTATGTTGTATATTTTATATTTTATTAAAAATTGAACTACCAAGTCTAATTTATTTAATAAATAATTATATAGTTATGATAAATTAATAAAAACTTTTGTATAATATATATTATACAGTCATAAAATATTGTTCTACGTAAACTTACATATAGGCATATAGCAGTTAAAATTATGGTCAATAATATTGACTCAATATTATTGCAAATATGCAGTATCCCCTCCCTGTATTTTCAGAGATGGACGCCCATGTTCTTACTGAATTTCAAAAATCTATAAAACTGGGGTAAATATAAATATGTTTTATCATACATTGTCGGTTTTTGATAAAAGTAAATTTCAATTGAAATAATGTACCTATTATTTTTTCATGATTTTTATCAAAATAATATTTATGTACTAATATTTTATACTAAATAACTGATTAAAATAAAGTTAAAATAACCTCATGGAAATTTGATTAATTGGCTCAGAGTATATATGTTATAAAAATAAGCGTTTCAATTTAATATATGAGTAGGTATATATTGAATAAAATAATGTGTACATTTTAGGTGATAGTACCTATATCTGCTCAAATTCCAAGCGTTTTAAGTCTGAAGACAGCTAAAAGCAGAGCAATGTCATTAACAAGGCTTCATTCTGACCCAATAAGTGCATTAAACATTATGAAGTGCTGTACAACTTATAGTTCCACGATTCGCAATATTGGCCGTAATGGTTTTTATGTAGGTACACTTTTGGAGTAATCTACAGATACAGATACATAAAGAATCTTACTCTAAATTGTCAATACCAACTATATCATTTGATGCTACTGGTGGTTGCTGTAAAAAAATTCAAAGACCAGAAGGCAATAAAAGTAGCCACTTGTTTCTTTACGAAAGTGTAATGAATGTTGATGGTAAAACTTTTACAGTTTTATCTATGATATCGGAACAGCACGATACTTTAAGCATATATATGTGGTTAACACGTTGGCTAAGATGTGGCGTAAAAACTCCAAAAATGGTTATTTCTGATCAGTCTTTAGCAATAATGTCAACACTTGTTCAATCCTTTATCAATACAAGTCACTTCAAGAGTACTTGGAAATTTGTTTTAAATTTACTTTAAATAAAATAAATGTAAATAAAATACCTTCATGCTACATTAGGAATGATATTAATCATTTTGTTAATTTGATATCTAAATGGACACCACTCAAAAAATCTTAATTTCCCAGAACAAAGCAACTGTTTGTGAGATCAATGACACTTCTAGTATACTGCAAATCAATGGACGAAACTAAAATGATTTTGGAAGCTATTTTTAAAATAGCTTTGAGTAAATATGATGGTCCACTTTTAGTACCAACGGTTTATGATAAAGACACTCCTTGTTTTGTAAGTAAAAAGATATTTACAAACTTTAATTTCAAATAAATCATCATAATAACAAGAGTTTTATGATTTAATTGATGAGAACAATATAATCTTTGAAAATAACGTAAATAAAGAAATTGAAGATAATGAAGATATATGTGAAGACTTTGTAGGTTCTTTTGAGAATTGGGCTTTATCAATAGCAGATGATTGTCGAAGAAAAGTTGATAAAATTGAAGGTGCGTTTGACAATGCTCAATATACACCTGAATTAATTCCGTTGGTGGTTAAATGTATGAAATTGTATCCTTGTTGGTCCGGAATTATGACAAAATGGTTTGGGTACGGCAAAGCTACTGTTTCAAGCAGCCGAGTTGAGAGTAATTTTAACCAAATCAAAAATAGAGTATTTAAAACAGAAAATTTACCTATTAGAGTGGATGATTTTGTACAAAAATTAATAAATTACTATAAAGGAGATAATTTGCTGCTTCAAAATACTGAATTATTAACTAAAAAATCGGTAAATGATGAAGAAACACATACTGGAACAGATATATTATATGAAGATGTGGACATACAGATAGAGACAGATAATGTGAATAATTTCGAAATTCATACAGAAACAGATATAGAAGGAAATGAAGAAACACATACAGACACATGTATTAATGAAGAGATAAGGACAGAAATATTTGTACAGGAGAGTGATATGAGAGATATGCATACAGAAACGGAACTAGAAGATAGTAATATAATTTGTTTACCATGTAAAAATGGAGATTTTCCGACAGGAATACACAGGTGTATTAAATGTCAAAAATCGGTACATTTATTTGGCTGTTCGGTTGAAAATGTGAACAGTGAAGAAGGTTATGGAGAATCGCGTGTGTGTTTATCGTGTGCTGAAAAAGACTACGAAAATGTGGTTGTAGAACATTGGCTAAGAAAAGGCAAATCATCTTCATTGTCTCCCTGTAGGTCTGTAAAATCATATCTGGTTTCACAACCGGGATTCGATAAAATAAATTTGAATCACAACGGTGGTAAGCAATCAATAGTATTTCTTAAAAATGGAAATGTTCTTCAACATAAACATTATAGTTTACCTAAAATAGGAAAAACCTTATTAAGTAATAGCTGTTCAGCTGATTCATTATTAACAATTTTGGCATGTGCTGCAGCTGATAGTCGATTTGTTTTTAAACATTTAACATCTTTAATAAAAAAAAATAAAACTGCCAAGTTCATAATAAGTATGCTTACTACAAAAACAAAAAAAAACATATACCAAGAACGAGTATTATTATTAGCTCCGTATTTTTTATCAAATAATACACAACTTGTTGGGGGTATAACAATGATCGACGCAATGGATACAATAACTTCAACTTCAACAGCCAAGAAACTCTTACATCAGATGCCATCTTATAGAAAAATAAATCAATGTACTAATTTTTTATGTCCAGAATTTTCCATTCAAAACAGCTGTGAAGTAATAACATTAAGTTCTTTAAACAGGTGCATCAATATTCAAAAAGACATTGATAATTTTACGAAAAAAGAAATAATAAAATGTTCCAAGTGTGATTCAAATAGAAAAATTACAATAAATATGAAATTACATATTTTAATTGAGCTAGTTTCTATACCCCAAGGTAAATTTAATCTTTTTTATTATTTAAAAACACATACAAATAATATAATTAAATATTTTTTTTAGGACTTGAATTATCTACCAGTGTCTTTAGTATCAATGATATAGATCTAGTATACCAAAATTATGCTGGTGAAGTTATGTTCACCGCACACGAAATACCTAAAACACTACTTGTAAACGGACAAACATATTTTCTTAGGGGTGCAGTGGTGTTTACAAGTGGCAATAGACCTGGACTGAGAGTGACAAGCGGACATATACGGCATACTCATTTAGGTCTAACGATAGGTGAGAGGTTTATGATGATTTAAAAGAAAATGTACAGCAATATAAAAACCATTGTCATAGTGCATGCGTTGTATACTTAATAGTTAATTCATATAATATTTGATCCATGCGCCGACATTGTCTGCGATCCGATACAGTCGGATTGCCTACCTGGTAGGTATAGTTGCATTGAATTTATTTTCACAAGTGATTACCGATTATTCAACGCTCAAACGACAACATTCGGCAGGAGGTTGGACAATCCGCCGTAGGTGGATTCCCCAACCAGGTATCTATTTATACCGGTTGAGGGGTGATAGCTAGACACTCAAAATTCTACGTCTCAGCATTCAAAAATTTTTCACTTTCGAAAGAAGACCGCCAAACAATCGAACGTCTTATCAATTCTCGACAACACCCGCCTTATAATCCAGATAGAAGACTCGCAGTACCACCAAATCTTCCTTTTTTAAAAACTTTCTGCTTTCAAGCTCTTCCATCCATCCTAGGGTTTTCTACCCAAAGCGAGTTTCACGGGCCGCTAGTCTTATAGTATAAAACGTGAAGCAGTTCGTCCGTTGTCCGCCCGGGCGCTGCCTGTATCATAAGGAATTACCAATCAGAAAATTAAATTTTTTCCCGACCCGTTATCACGTCTTTACGTTATCGCGTTTTGTTACTGTGTATTATATCGTTTTTCAAAAATTTCCATAATTTTTCGACATTTGAACCCTTTTTTGTAATTTTATTGGCGTTTTACGGCCCCGTAGTCGTGTTTTTCGAGTACTCCGTGTTTTTTTACGCCCGGTAGAGTGCCCGTTTTCTACGTGTTTGTGTCGTTGCGTCCGCCGTCGCGTTAACCGAGACGGCCGCCGACCGACGTTCTCGCCGATTTAACTTCGACTTTTTCAGTTTTCGTCGTTTTGACTCACGCTTTTCTTCGACATTATGGTATGGTTTTTCGCGTAGCCCGTGTACTTTAAACGCCGTACGTTTGCCCCGTTTGTATGTGAAATCTGTTAGTGTGATTGGACGGAACGATTGGAATCGCCAAACGACGTATGAGGTATGTACGTCCTGCCTACTCGGTATTATTTTAAATATTTGAATCAGCACTGCAGATTTTTTTTTTTGGATATCAAACGTCCTGACGGTGTGTATTTCTTTAAATATCAAATGTGTGTGTACTGCATTAGTATCTATTATCATATGTGTTGCAGGTGTATGGTTAATCGTCGTGGACCATTGACGTTCGTTTGTTCGCACAGTGTTGATTTACTAATGTACTAAATAATATAGTTAAATTACTGTTTTGGATTCAATAAATTGCATTTTGTCGTTTATTTACATTGTCTTATCCTTTATAACTCAGCCCTAACACCATTAGTCCAATGTTTTACCTCAAGTAGTGCTTTGTTGCACAGAAGTGTTTATCGACGATGCAGGTTCATTCGCAAAGCACTGTCAGCATGTACTCCAACAGAGTGAATTGAAACTACACTATGTTTTTGATATAATTATATAGTTACTTTTACTCAGGTGTTATATATATTACCAGCATAAACAGATTAAAACATACGGAAAATGTCAATAGTTCATAAGTGAGTTGTTGAATTAGAGTAGTTGATTAACTATGTATCGTGTGATTCTTATAAGCTGAATAAAAAATAATGTAATCTACATATTATGATACATAAATTATTGTTGTACAACTCTACATATTATTTAGTATTATGTAATTAAGTAATTTTATACCACACATAAACGCATGCATAAAGTATAATACATACTACATGTTTTCGCATACCTACATCTAAAAATAAATTTTATTAATTAAATATAAAATATTAAACTATCGACATCGTTATAATGTATTGTATGATATCATTTAAACAATATGAAGCATTTGGTAAGTTCAAAAGAATTAATTAGCAACCATGAGTATTTTTAATTTAATAGCCATCATAAGTTTCAGACAAAAATTAATTAAATAGTTTTATAAATATTTTAAATTATACAATTGAGTATATTAGCAATCTATACAATATTTAGCATATTAAAATAAATTTTATAAATTTTACTTTTATTGTATAATTGTTTTCTACCTAATAAAACAAAAACAGATGATTATTCTGCCCTCCTAAAGAGAAAGGCAGTAAACACCAAATTTGAAAAAATGAGATTATTTGATATTCCTATTAAATAGCTAATTACGCATCTTTTTTATTAAGACAAAATACAGTAAAAACCATTTTAAATGGCCTTAAAAGCGATTCTAAATATAGTATCTCCCAATTTATTTTAAAATATTGTCCCAAAACTAAGAAAAACTGCAGTATGTAACATATACTAGATAAAAACGCAGTAAACGCCATGGATAATACTGCATTTGTTCTTAGTATTATGATTTCCCTTAACACATACTGCATATTTACCTAGTATCATAGCTAAAATTAATTGTAAGTTGCAGTATGTTGAATGTCTTTAAAAACAAATTATACACCATCTATTTAAATTATTATAATAGACCTGATAATAGGATTATTCTATTACAAATTATTTACCAGGTCTATGGTAAATACCGCAATAAAATAGTTATAATACAAATAATTACCATGGTTGTAGACAATATGTGATATAATGATATTCCGTTATCATAGGTACAAAAATTTAGTTATCATTGTTTTTGAATAGAAATTATTACCTATTATAAATTAGAATAATACTTTTTTATTTAATTACTTACAACAATGACTTCAAAACAACGTATTAAAAAGATAATGATTAAATAATAATACTATTTTATACTTAATATATTAATGTAGAAAAACATTCAATGTACAACTAGCATCAAAATTAAATGTAATGGAGATACTGCATTTGTAAAAATTAACTTTTTATTTATGTATTGTCATACTTAAGTAAAATGCAGTATCTCTTAAAAAGTCAATTTAAAGGTCAAAATAATCAATTAAGTTAAAAAATAATAACAATAATAAACAGTATGCTGATTTAACATTCAAAGTGAAAAAAAAAATTAATGAAATCTGATTATTTTAAGGTAAAAAATGAAGAAATCTAAAAACTCATTTTCCCCACATTTTGGTTTTTGGAGATACTGCCTCTCTCTTTAGGAGGGCAGTATTGATGTGTAGGTATTATATACATTTTATTTTTTGAATCGAGAACACAATATATAAATTGAAAACGTTAAAATTTTATTAAGAATGTTGTTAATATTTATTTATTTATTTATTATTATATAACGGGCACAATATATCTTATGCTAACCATATACAATGTTCAACGACATTTAATAGTATTATTCATTTATTATGTGCATATTTAATTACAATATAAATGATTTAAAAATTGTTTTTATAGTAATTAATTACAAAAAATAAGTTTGAGTTTGACTATACTTTAAAGGTTCAACTTTTAAAAGTATTATATTGATCATTGATAGATGATTTTATACGGTTTAAAACATTGCATTCCTCAATTATATTTTTTTATTTATATGATATATTTTATGCAATATCAAACATTTGGTAAGTTCAAAAGAATTGAATAGCATTTATAAGTATTTTAAATCTTTTAATTTAATTCAATAGGTACCATTTAAGTTTCAGACGAAAGGTAATTAAATAGTTCTATAGTCTGATTGTAAAATATATTTTAAATTATACAATTGAGTATAGATATTTACAATCTATAAAATATTTAATTTTTTAAAAATAATTATCTTTAGTTAAATTTAATGAATTTAACTTTTATTGTATAATTGTTATCTACCTAATAAATCAAAAACAGATAATTAAATATTGATGTGCTTATACATAAATTTTATTTTTGAATCGAGAACAAAATTAATAAATTGCAAACATTAATATTTTGTTAAGAATTATGTTATCATGTCTTTTGTAAGTATTATTCATTTATTATATGCATGTTTAATTAGAATATAAACAATTTATAAATTTATTATATTAATAGTAATACCTACATAACAAAAAATAAGTTTAAGTTTGACTATACTTTAAAGGCTTTTAAAAATATTATATTAATCATTAATTCATAATTGTATACAATTTAAAACATTGAATACCTACCTCAATTATATTTTTTTATTTACATAATATTTAACACGATACATGTATTTATAATGAAAATATGTATAAAAAAATTACAATGAAAAATAATAACTATACAAATATAAATGGTAAATGGTAATTATACTTATAGTAATATTTTAAATTGCATTTTTTTTTTTATTTATAAATAAACACTTCGACAACATAGGTCATTGGCCTAGAAAAGAACAAAAGTAGTTATATAAATTGCATTTGTAACATGCATTTTGTATATAATATGGAATTATAGTGATCAGATTCCTATAAGAATTTATAGGTACATTAAATTAGTGTAGGTCCTACACTATAGTATGATAAATATACTAAATATGTCATCACACACAACCAAGCAAACTATTACTACATATTGCATATTATGTACAATTTACATTTTACCGTTCGACTGATATTATGTTTATGCATACAATACCTATGCTGTAGGTAGTATATTATAATAGTAGTAATCGGTAACGATGACATCAAATTAGAATAAAAATGTTTGATAAATAATATTAGTAATAACAATAAATAAGTTTGGGTTTGACTTTAATGTATTGCCTGAAGTATTTATAATATAAATAATGTAGATTATTTAAGTATAGTTTTAGAGGATTTAAATTTTTGAATAAATTTGGTTAATCCAAAAAATGTATTCTTTACTATTATATTATTAAATTAATATTACAAATGAATGTAATACACGTGAAAAATTACAATATGTCAAAAGATATTGTTCGCAAATGCATGTAAAAGACAATTAATAAAAATATCCAACCCTCATTACATACGAAATATATTAATTACACAAGAAAAACAGTGCTTAACGCAAAATTCGTTGCGGATCGGAAACGGTTTAAATGCTCGAGATTTGACAGAATTTAACAACTCAAACTGTAGTCGATAGGTTTAGGCGTTAGGTCCCCATGAATAAAATAGGCAGGTATCCGCCCCGGCGGACTTAGCGGCGGCGCATGCCGTAACATGGCCGTCCGGATTTTTTGCATTTTTTTTCTTGATTTTTTCAAAAATATTTTGTTTTATATTTATTATGAATAATATATATAATAAATACACGATTAAATTTACTTCCGTATTTACAGTTTCTTTTTCTGTAAATTAATAGAATAAATTACAAATTGTAACTCCCGTGTTACGAATGTTGTTAATATTGTATATTCAATACATAATATACAATTCAATACAATTTCAACTATCCGCCCACATTGTCCGCGATTCGGCGGAATCGGATTGCTTACTTGATTACTTTAGTTGTGTATCATAATTGATTTTCCCCGTTGATTGCTGACTACTAAAATTCAACACGCGATTTACCTCTGACTTTTTTACGAGCATATCAACACCCGACTATCGACTTCCGAGGGAACATGGAAAAAAGGTATAAAATATATTTGTACATAACATATTTCGAAATGAGAATTAATGAATAGTTCTTATTATTTCACCAATTCCGCCCACAAAGTCCGCAATCCGACGAAGTCGGATTGCCTATCTGGTAGGTTTATTTGCGTGTAAACTGATTTTTACCATAGATAACTGATAAAGTATTTAACATTCAAAAACTCACTTTCACTTAAAATATTTTACCAACAAAACAGCATCCGCCTAACGATTAAAAGGCAATAACATTGCTTTAAAAAACTTTTACGTTGCACAATTTATTTATTTTAAATACATACAAATACAATTAATTAATGGATAAGATTTACTTCCATATAAACAGTTTGCTTTACTGTGAATTACTGATTAATTAATAATATCATTGTCATAGTGCATGCGTTGTACACTCAATAGTCAATTGATTTAATATTTGATCCATGTGCCGACATAGTCTGCGATCCGATAGTTGCATTGAATTTATTTTCACAAGTGATTACATTCGACTAAAAAATTTTTTCCTACTTTTGAAGGCAGGTTAGACAATCCGCCGTAGGTGGATTTACCAACCAGGAATCTATTTATACCGGTTGAGGGCTGATAGCTAGACACTCAAAATTCTACGTCTCAGCTTTCAAAAATTTTTTACTTTCGAAAGAAGACCGCCAAACAAGCGAACGTCTTATCAATTCTCGACAACACCCGCCTTATCATCCCGATAGAAGACTCGCAGTACCACCAAATCTTCCTTTTTTAAAAACCTTCTGCTTTCAAGCTCTTCCATCCGTCCTAGGGTTTTCACTTACACCGAGTTTCACCCAAAGCGAGTTTCACGGGCCGCTAGTCTAATAGTATAAAACGTGAAGACTTTTCCTTTTGTCCGCCAAGGCGCTGCCAGTACTTTAGCAGAAAGCCAATCGAAAATTAGAATTTTTTTCCCGACCCGTTATCACCTTTTTGCGTTATCGCCTACGGCTTCAGTTAGTTCGGTTTGTCACTGCCGTCGCCCTTGCCGACCGCCTCACGACTTTTGAAGCCCTTTTTCGTTTTGTGGACACGTTTTATTATCACCGCCGCCGGCCGTTATCGCGCTCCCTCGACGTTATTATTACTATACGTTATGTATCGCTTTTTCGAAAATTTCTATTGCTCTCAATAATATTTTTTAAGCCCGTTTATGCCGACCTGAAGGCGTTTTTCGACCCCGCGGTCGTGTTTTTCGCCTTTGTCGCGTCTTTTTACGGCCGGTAGTGTGCCCGTTGTTTACGTGTTTGTTTTTTTGACGTCGCGATCGCGTTTACTCAGACGACCGATGTATGAGGCCTGTACTCAGTATATTATATATACCTATATTAAAATTTTTTTCGATTAATCGTGCGGTTTTAATTCGATGTGTGTTTTATTTCTCTGTACGTGTTTGCAGTCCTCCCGTTCCGGATACAAGTCATTTCGTAGCCGTCGTTGCAGACTGTCGACGTCGGAGATTGCTTTTTTCCACGCATCAAAGGCTGTCAAGGTGTGTATTTATTTAAATATCTCACTAATATTTGTGTATACTACATTAGTCTGTTATCATATGTGTTGCAGGTTTATGTGCAATCGTCGTAAGAGCAGAGACATTCATTTCGCCGCGCAGCGTTGATTTACTACATAATATAATATAGTTAAATTACTGTTTTTGATTCAATAAATTGCATTTTATCATTTTATTTACATTGTATTATCCTTTGTATCACAACCCTAACACTATTAGATTAGTTTTTTACCTCAGGTTGTGCTCGGTGGCACAGAAGTGTTTGTGGACGACGGAGGCCCATTCGCATAGTACATTATTTATTATGGATATAATATGTGATTCAAAACTACAAAGGTTTTTTTACATTCATGCAGCTCCAGATTGTTACATTTGAATCAAATGTATATACATTGTTGACTGTATAAACAATTACTACAGGTTAGCTAATAGTTTTTAGGTGATTTGTTGAGTTAAAGTAGTTTTATAAAGAGTAATATATACTACACAGTACTACATAATATGTATACGGTAATAATATAATAAATAATTAATAGTCTCAGTGTTAAAATATTTAAATGAATTTAGTTAACTATTGTTATCTATATAATAAAAACTTATACTAATGTATCATGAATATATAGGTACTATTATATACATTTTTCTAACAATGTGTATATTATACTTTTTTTTTTTAGTAAAAAATGTACAATACTAAACATCATAGAACAGTATTAATCAGCTACTTTAAATTCAATTTAGAATATAAATACTTAATCAAATATATTTAATAATAAAAAATACATATATTAAGAGAGCAATAAGAAGCATTTGTTTAAAGTATTTTGATAATAATATGGAATTATAATTAAAGAGGTGTGGTCATTAATATTTAATTCTTTCAATAAATTTGGTATCTATACCTATATTGTATCATAAATACATGACATCATAAAAAATGACAATACAAACAAATATTCTGGACAAACACAATTCATATGAATATATCCGAGCCTCATTCCACACGAAATATACGAATTGCATAGGAAAAACGGTGCTTAACGCAAAATTCGTCGCGGGTCGAAAACGGTTTAAATGCTCGAGATTTTATTGACGTTTACAACTCGAACTGTAGTCGATAGGTTTAGGCGTTAGGTCCCAATGTATAGGTTAGGCAGGGGTACTATGAACGAATCTCGCTCCGGCCGATTCGAAGGCGGCATGTGCTAATTAATCATGGCCGCCCGGGTTTTTTGCATTTTTTTTTACGTAATTTTTTATTTTAAAATTATTATTTTATATTGATTCATAGCTAAACATTATAACAATGATTTTTTTTTTCATAGAATATTGAACTATAATTCTCATCTCACACATCGCGTTGCATTTCACATTACATTATAATTATTATACAATACCATAAGCGCTGTAAACTTAATAAATAAAAAAATATACCGTTTTTATTTAACCTCACATTACTCATTATTATTATTGTTTATTATAATTTATTATTGTTTATTTAAAAATCTAAAATGCATGGATCATCGTACGCTTTGAAAAAAAAAAAAAGTAATAAAGTTGATTTCGATTTTATTTTACGTACGTATTTATTTCAGTCGTCGCAAGTCCAATAATTTGTCGACAGCGGTGTCAAAAAGATTAAAAGATTATCTTATCGTCGACAAATTATCGATGTAACATATTGTAAATCTATTTATTGTTTATTCATTGGTAAATTTGCTGTGACTATATATATACAACACGTATTTAATTTTTTTTTGTACATTATTCAAGTCTGTTACATATAAAACCAATAGATATCACTGTAGGAAACACCTTATAACATATTGAAAATATTAAAGACAAAATATAGTCAAACACGATTGATGTATTAATATAATATATTATAAATATATGCAATATTGGGCAATGGGCATTGTACAAAATTTATATATAATGATATATAATAATAAAAATATGCAATAAGTACGAGGCAATGTTATTTTAAGAGACTTAACAAACATAGATACAATAATAAAATATTTAAAAACACGTGATATGTACACAACACAAAATATTTAAATACAAAAACGTTTTTAAAAAGAAAGTGATTTTATCAGATTTTTTTTTGGAATTATTATTATACATAATGTAAAACAAAACAGTGTATAATAACATTTAACAAAATAGGTTTAATAGTTTACATATAATTTATTAATTGAATATATAATATGTCCACAATATATAAGTGGGAAATTGTATAAATATTTATTATATAATATTTGTGAGTGTGTGTGTGTGTGTGTTTGTGTAAGTATAAAAAATTTTTTTAAAAAAAAGTGATATATATATTATATTAAGTAGGAAATTGTGTAAATATTTATTATTACATGTCACGCGTGTGTGTGTGTGTGTGTGTGTGTAAAATATAATATTAATGAGTGTGTTAGCAGATGTTAGTATTTAATATTTAATTTTTACATACACATTAGGTGTATACTATTATGGTCACAATCAGATTGTCTACATAAGTGGCTTTATTACACGTAAACTGATTTATACCAGTGATCACTGATAACTAGACATTAAAAAGTCAATATTATAGATTTTAAAAAATTTTACTTAGCACAATTTTTTATTTTAAATACAATAAATGCATTGTTAAGATTTTCTTCCATATGTAAAGTTTGTATTAATGTGAATTACTCATTAATTAGTAATTAATTGGTATACCGTTGTCAGAATGCAGGTATTGTACACTCAATAGTCAATACATATACAATATACATACAATATTTCACCCATGCGCCAACATTGTCTGCGATCCGACGCAGTCGGATCGCCTACCTGGTAGGTATAATAGTTGCATATAAGTTTATTATAACAAGAGATTGCTGATTATTCAATGCTCAAACGACAACATTCGACTTTAAAATTTTTTCCTACTTTCGACGCCAGGAGGTTAGACAATCCGCCGTAGGCGGATTCCCCAGCAAGGTATCGATTTACACCGGTCGAGGGCTGATAGCTAGACACTTAAGAGTCTACGTCCAAATCTCAACTTTCAAAAACTTTTCACATTCGAAAGGAGACCGCCAAACAATCGACACCACGAACGTCTTATCAATTCTCGAAAACACCCGCCTTATCATCATCATCCCGATAGAATATTTGCAGTACTACCAATCAGTGGTACTAACACCACGGACTTATTACCGCCAAATCTTCATTTTTTGAAAACTTTCCACTTTCAAGCTCTTCCATCCGTCCTAGGGTATTCACTTCCACCGAGTTTCACGGGCCGCTAGTCTTATAATATAAAACGTGAAGGAGTTCGTCTCTAGGCCTCCAGGTGCGACGCAGCAAATTGCAGAGAGCCAATCGTAAATTAGATTTTTTCCCGACCCGTTATCACCGTTTTACGTTATCGCGCTATCTCGAAGTCGACGTTTAGTTATTACTGTATATATCGGTTTTCGAAAACTTTTCGACGTTTTAACCCCTTTTTTGTAATTTTTTTGGCGTTTTACGGCCCCGACGTCGTGTTTTTCGAGTACTCCGTGTTTTTTTACGCCCGGTAGAGTGCCCGTTTTCCATTGATTTTAATTTATTCGTGTTTGTTATTTTTTAAACTATCGTCAAGTACGAGGCTACGGTCAACCGACTTGCAACATTGGTGGCAGCGGAAAAAAAATCGAACTATTCTACTAACAAACGAAACGATTTATAAAATATTTTTTTTGTAAAGTTTAAATTATTATTGAACCGGCTAAGGCATAGCAGTCCAGACAACTTCAGAACATCTTCAGAGCATCCAGTCAAATTCAGAGCAGTCAGTCAAATTCAAAACACGTCAATCAGAGCATCCAATTGTACCAGTTTCAGTTTTCAGAGCAATTAAGTCGACGATGTTAAGTATAATTTTATTGTAAGTTTTGTGTATATTTTTTTTTTTTTTTTTTAACTCTTTTCTCGCATACGTATTTTAAGATTAATGAGTGAGGATAGTACTTCTAACACTACAAAAGACGATAGCAAGGACTTAACTTTTGTACCAGATAGGTCATTCGATTCAGACGACAGTAGAGTAGGGCAGTCTACACCAAATAAAAGTAATATTAGCTCAGTAGTAGATTTAGTACCAAATCAAAGCACTTTATTAGGTTTCCAAAATCCCGACAGTGGTCGGAATACTTTGCATTTACCAATTCAACGTAGACGTTTAAAAGTTCCTGCAGAAGTTTGTACAGATATAATACCAGAGAAAACATTTTCTTTTGACCCCACATCGCAGTATTACATTTTTTCACCGGAGTCAAGTCAGTTGAGATCAGAAACACACAATATGAGTGTAATTACTTCTCTGGAGGCGGCATTTAGAATTTTGCCGAAATTTGAGAAACAAGACTCTGACGGTTTACATAATTTTATAAAATCAGCGGAGTTTGCATTTTCATGTATCAGTGAAGATTTGAAACCCATGATCTTAGGTGCATTAATAGCAAATTTAACAGGAAAAGCGGCTCAAGTTGTTCGATTTAAGAACATAGATACTTGGGAAGGATTGAAGACATCTTTGAAAAATTGTTTCGAACCACGGAATACTTCCACACATTTGTTGTTGGAATTAACAACAACCCGACAGAAATCTGATGAAGATGTATGTACGTTATATGACAGATTGGAAAAATTATTTCACTTAACAGTAAATGTCTAGACTAAGGATAAAAGTGCAGAAGTGGCAGGAGTAATAGAAGGAATTCTAAAGACCCAAACATTGAGTATTTTCATTGAAGGATTAAGACAACCAGTAAAAATGATAGTTAAAGCGAGTCATCCAAACACAATTGAGGAAGCATTTGCAGAAGCGCAACAGGAAGAAACGTCATACAAATCAGATAAGAAAACACAGTCAAAAATACCAAAATCAGAAGCAGGGAAAATTACGTGTTTTAATTGTGGTAAAGTAGGTCATATGGCCAAGGTATGTTGGTCAAAATCAAATCAGCAGTTTATAAAAAAACCTCAAGGTGATCAAAAGAAGTGGGTCACGAGCACGGATCAAAACGCAAAAATAAACAGTTGGTCAGCAAATATGCATAAACAAACAGCAGAAAGTAGTAGTGCCAGTAGTAGTGGGTATAATAACAAAACAATTATTTGTAAATATTGTAAAAAACTAGGTCATGAAATTGGAGTATGCAGAAAATTGAAATACAACAATGAGAAAAAAGCAATGCAAGCAAATTTAAATTCAGAACAATCAACTTCGGGAAACGAGACAGGGTCGATTCAGAACGGCGAAAGATCGGTCCAGGAAATCAAAGCAACAGCCGTAACGTTTTTAGATCACTACAATTAAAAGCTCAACTTTTTCAAGATCACGTAATTTGTCAATCTACAGAATTTGCTAATCAAAATTCAAAGTTTTTACTCGACACAGGTAGCGAAGTAAATATAATTAAATTATTATCATTAAATGACAATGTAAGAGTTAACGAAAAAGTTTTATATCGATTAAAAGGTATTAACGAATATTTTGTTAACACAATTGGATCAACAAATCTAACATTATATTTTGGAACAGAAAAAAGACAAGTCAGATTTCAAGTCGTAAATAATAATTTCCCAATACCTCATGATGGAATTTTAGGTAAAGAATTTTTAGAAGATAATAAAATAGCAATTGATTACGCAAAGAACGAAATTACGTCAACAACTGAAGACAAATCCACATTAGTAAATCAAGACATTCATCAAATAAACAATTTCGACACTGTGGAAGTACCACCAAGATCGGAAATGATAATTTCAATACAAATTACTGACAATCGAATAAAAGAAAGTGATACGTTACTTATTTATTCACAGGTGTTACAAAATCTAGTTCAGTGTGGTAATGTCATAACTACAGTAAAGGATCGACAAGCATTAACAAAAATCGTAAATCAGAATGAGAAGCCAGTTAAACTACAGACGGTAGATTTGAATAGTATATTATATGAAAAATTTGAAGAAACAAGTGTTCATGTATGCACTACACTTCCAGAAATTCAAGAAAATGAACATCGTTTGCAATTATTGGAAAAATCTCTTAAAAATCTCTAAAAAACATCTTTACAGAATATTCTGATGTTTTTCTACTAGAAGGCGATAAATTGGACGGAAAACAGCAATACAACATCGAATAAGAACGTCACCCGATGTTCAACCAATTTATATTAAACCATATAGATTACCACAAAATCACAAAAAAGAAATATCAGCGCAGGTAGATCAAATGGAAAAAGACAAAATTATTACAAAAAGTACGTCACCTTGGAATGCCCCGTTATTAGTAATACCAAAGAAAATGGATTGTTCGGGAAAGCAAAAGTTTCGTATATGTGTAGATTTCAGGAAATTAAATAATATTACAATAGGAGACGTGTTTCCGATTCCTAATATAAACGACATTTTAGATCAATTAGGAAATTCTAAGTACTATACAACATTGGATTTAGCGAGTGGATACCATCAGGTAACAGTACATGAAGATGATAGAGCTAAAACAGCATTCTCCACGGATAAAGGACATTATGAATTTCTTAAAATGCCGTTTGGATTAAAAGGAGCACCAAGTACTTTTCAAAGGTTAATGAATACAGTATTATTAGGAATAAATGGAATAAAAGCCTTTGTGTATATAGATGATGTAATTGTATATGCGCATGATTTAAAGGATCATAGTGAAAAATTAAAAGAAATTTTCCAAAGGTTTAGAGATTATAATTTAAAGGTACAACCTATGAAATGTGAATTTTTGCGTCACGAAGTCATATATTTGGGTCATATTATCACGGAACACGGTTTGAAACCAGATCCATCAAAAATACTGAGTGTAAAGAACTTTCCAGAACCAAAAAATCAGAAACAATTGAAAAGCTTTTTAGGACTGTCAGGATATTATCGGAGATTTATAAGAAACTATGGTAAAATTGCAAAACCACTAACAGCATTATTGAAAAATGACATACAGTATGATTGGACGGACATGTGTCAACAGGCATTTACAACATTAAAAGATGCGCTAGTAAGGGAACCGATTCTTAGCTATCCAAATTTTGAAAAACCATTTAACGTTACATGCGATGCAAGTAATTTTGCGATTGGATCAGTTCTTTCCCAAGGTCCAATAGGTGAAGATTTACCAATTGTATATTCATCGAGAGTACTAAACAAAGCTGAACAAAACTATTGTACTACAGAAAAAGAATTGTTAGCAATTGTATGGAGTTTAAAACAATTAAGACCTTATTATTAGGCAGAAAATTTTACATAGTAACAGATCATCAGCCTTTAAAATGGTTGGTTAATCACAAAAATCCAGGATCAAGATTAATGCATTGGCGACTAGCAATGGAAGAATATGAATACGAAATTATTTATAAACCAGGAATATTGAATACTAATGCCGACGCTCACAGTAGAATACCCCAAATTATGCAAATTGAAGGAGAACAGGTAGTAACTAATAAGACATACATTGAATACATGGACTATATAGGGACAAATATAGTTCAAAATCAAAATATTATGGAAGTAGCTGGTAATATTTTTGAAGACGGTCAAGCAAATCTGGTGTATTACGCATCACAGGAATTAACTTCAAAAACAGGATTGGCACTTGAATTTCGACGGCGGTTCGGAAACCTAGAAAATATTGAGAATAAAAAAATTACAGATTTATTGTATCAAAAAGAAGGTAACCGATATATAATATATATGATATTATTAGAAAAAGAAAAAAGTCAAGTTACTTATTTAAACATGTATCATGGTCTGCAAAATTTAAGAACATTTTGTCTAAACAATCAAATAACAAATTTAGCATTTTCAAAAACAGGCGATCAGATTTTTCAACTCGATTGGGCAACAGTAAGAATAATGTTAAGATATTTATTCAAAGGTACCGAAATAAAAATCAAAATATTCACACCAAATGAACTCACGGATCAAGAAAGAATAATAATTATAAAAGAAATGCATGAGAATCCTTTAGCAGGACACAGAGGTATATCAAACACTATGAAGAAAATTAAGAAATTATATAATTGGCCAGGGATGTCAAGAGAAGTAGCAAATTATGTACAAAAATGTCAGTCATGTCAAAAATATAAAACTTCAAATAGACATACGAAACAACCAATGGTTATCACTTCCACAGCTGATAAGCCATTTCAGAAAATATTTATGGATATAGTAGGACCACTTCCTATTTCACATAAGGGAAACAAATATGTTCTCACAATGCAAGATGACTTAACAAAATTCAGTATTGCGACACCTATGGAATGCCATGAAGCTAATACTGTAGCACATCATTTTGTAACATCATTTGTTTGTATACACGGAATTCCAGAAGCAATAGTATCAGACCAAGGAACGGAATTTCTAAGTAACATTTTTTTAGAGGTATGTAAATTATTGAAAATTTCCAAATTTAATACAACACCGTATAGACCACAAAGTAACGGAGCATTAGAACGAAGTCATTCAACGCTAGGAAATTATTTGCGTCATTATGTTGACAAAAATCTAACGAATTGGGATGAATTTATTCCATATGCAATGTATGTGTATAATACAACAGAACATGAAACAACAAAATTTCAACCATATGAATTACTCTACGGTTTTCCAGGAAAGATACCTACATCATTGAAAAAGAAACCAGAACCAAGGTATAATTATGAAGATTATAATTATGAAATTAAGCAAAAGTTTCAACAATCACATGAAATTGCAAAACAACGTATAGTAAATTCTAAAGAAAACACAAAAGTAAGATATGATAATAAAATTAATCCACTAAAATTAAAAATAAATGACAAAGTTTGGCTTATGGAAAAGCAACAAAAAAATAAATTAGCACAAAAGTGGTTAGGACCATACAATGTAGCAGAAATAAACAGTAATGAGAATGTAACAATCACTAAAGGACGAAAGTTGGTTAAAGTACATAAAAATTTATTGAAACTATGTAATCAGTAAAACAAATCACGAGTATTTACTTATAACGTATTGTGATTACAGGGTATTGATCATACAACCAATCATGACAACAAACATATCAGAGAAATACCAAATTCAAAACATTAAATCACCATCAGGAATTTTTTTTAACTAATTAACAAGAATAAAAACATCAAACTCAAAATGGAAATTGTCAGTGTATGTAAACCTAACAACGTATGATGATAACTTTAAACAGATAAAAAGTTTTCAGACAGAAACACTATAACATTGTTTGAAAATTGCCAAGAACACTAATTCAGTTCCAGTAGAACATTTTGTAATTTGGTCATATTTATGTGAACAGTTTAATGCAACAACAATGTCATACATTCACGACATAGAAAAAATGCGGCAACAAATAAACTATGCAATTAGGAAGAATGAACGTCGTAGAAGAGGTATAATAAATGGAATTGGTCGATTATCAAACACATTATTTGGCATATGTTCGGACGAAGACTATGAATTTTTTGACAAAAGGATTAACGAAATAAGCAAAAAACAAATTGGAATTGTTCATGATATGCAGCAACAGACACGAATTGTACAATCCACAGTACACAATTTGGACAAAGAAATGGATAAGGTACAACAAAGTGAAACATTAATAATAAAAAATTTAAATAGGTTAGGTGACAAAGCTAACAGAACAGATAAATTAATAAATGAACTAGAAGTAAGACAGATAATGAATGAACAAACAGTAGCAATAAATGTTCTTTTGACACAGCATTCGTTTCAAACTCACAATTTGATAGCAATAATAAACACAGCGCAATTAGGTCATATGCATTCCAGCATTATTTCACCAACAAATTTTCTAGCAGAATTGCAACAAGTGAGAATACAATTAGACGCAAAAGAAAACTTTGCAGAACAGGTTACAATTCAGAACATTCATAAGTTAATGCAGATGAGTACTTTACAAGTTTTAAGAGTAGTAGACACTTTAGTTTTCATAATTTCCATTCCATTAATCAGCACTAGAGAATATCGGCTGTATAAATCCATTCCATTACCTATAAAACAAAAAGATTCAATATACGCACTAATACAACCAAATAACAAATACTTAGCGATTTCAGAAGATAATGTATACACAATATACGTGAATGATCGGGATTTAGACAAGTGTATACATATGGAAGAATATTGGATTTGTTCAAACGCGCAAACATTTAACATTCAAGACACCGATAACTGTGAGACCGAACTATTTAGCAATCAGGACGGGCGAATTCCAAAATCATGTGAAGTCAAAATCACGCGCATTGATGGATTGATATTGCACAAATTACAGAATGAAAATGTATGGTTATACACAACACGACAACCGATGGTTGTAAACATTGATTGTGGAAACGATTGTGAGCCAGTGTCGCAAACCTTACGGAATACGGGTACTATCTCCCTTTCGTATCCGTGTCGTGCGATAGCAAACGAATACGAGTTAATCCCCACCAGACTGATAGAGACAAAATTCTCGTACGATTTTATTCCGCGAATTAACATAACAGCTAATATTCAACCATTTGAAACCATTAGTGTACAGAACAAATTTGTAAATTTAAATACCTCATACCCTGATTTTCATTCGTTAGCTTTTAATGCAAAACAATTAGATGTATTATTACAACCAAAAATAGATGATATAGAATATAATATTAGTATGCCGAAGATAAATTATGTAGTTTTAATAGTAGGATTATGTATATTAGTTTTAACAGTTGTAATATGTAAAGTAAGTTATAAGAGATATAAATGAAATACATTTCCATGAACTAAATTAATAGTGACATACATATTAAGTGAATTGTAGCAACATTTTTTTTTATATTTAGTAGTTTTATTTTGTAAAAAGTCGTTTACTCATGAGGACATGAGCTTTCATTTAACAAGGGGGGTGTTATGATTAAGTATTAATAACATTAGGTAATAAGTGTTATGATTAAGTACTAATAACATTAGGTAATAAGTGTTATGATTAAGTATTAATAACATTAGATAATAAGAGCGGATATTAAAATTGTAATTAATAAACAATTGTAAATTAAAATTAGATTACGTAAGAAAGTAGTTATTAGAAAAGTAATGTAAACATCTTAAAAACTGCACTAAAGCATTTGTATATAGAAGGATTGTCCTAGTTTAAGTTAGATATAAGGAAGAACATGAGTAGATCAGGGCAGTTGGGAATGGATAGTGCCCATAGCTGTTAAGTTCTTTTAATAAAAAACCATTGATTTTAATTTATTCGTGTTTGTTATTTTTTAAACTATCGTCAAGTACGAGGCTACGGTCAACCGACTTGCAACAGTTCGCACAGTGTTGATTTACTCATATATTACATAATATAGTTAAATTACTGTTTTGGATTCAATAAATCGCATTTTATCATTTTATTTACATTGTCTTATCCTTTATAACTCAGCCCTAACACCATTAGTCCAATGTTTTACCTCAAGTAGTGCTTCGTTGCACAGAAGTGTTTATCGACGATAAAGCACTGTCAGCATGTACTCCAACAGAGTGAATTGAAGCTACACTATGTTTTAGATATAATTAAATAGTTACTTTTACTCAGGTGTTATATATATTACCAGCATAAACAGATTAAAACATACGGAAAATGTTAATAGTTCATAAGTGAGTTGTTGAATTAGAGTAGTTAATTAACTATGTATCGTGTGATTCTTATAAGCTGAATAAAAAATAATGTAATCTACATATTATGATACATAAATTATTGTTGTACAACTCTACATATTATTTAGTATTATGTAATTAAGTAATTTTATACCACACATAAACGCATGCATAAAGTATAATACGTACTACATGTTTTCGCATACATCTAAAAATAAATTTTATTAATTAAATATAAAATATTAAACTATCGACATCGTTATAATGTATTGTATGATATCATTTAAACAATATGAAGCATTTGGTAAGTTCAAAAGAATTAATTAGCAACCATGAGTATTTTTAATTTAATAGCCATCATAAGTTTCAGACAAAAATTAATTAAATAGTTTTATAAATATTTTAAATTATACAATTGAGTATATTTGCAATCTATACAATATTTAGCTTATCAAAATAAATTTTATAAATTTTACTTTTATTGTATAATTGTTTTCTACCTAATAAAACAAAAACTGATAATTATTTATGTGTAGGTATTATATACGTTTTATTTTTTGAATCGAGAACACAATATATAAATTGAAAACGTTAAAATTTTGTTAAGAATGTTGTTTTTATATCTTATACTAACCATTTACAATGTTCAACGACATTTAATAGTATTATTCATTTATTTTGTGCATATTTAATTAGAATATAAATACTTTATAAATTATTTTAATAATAATTAATTACTAAAAATAAATATGTGTTTGACTATAATTTAAAGGCTCAACTTTTAAAAGTATCATATTGATCATTGATTCATGATTTTATAGGGTTTAAAACGTTGAATACCTCAATTAAATTTTTTTATTTATATGATATAATTTATGCAATATCAAACATTTGGTAAGTTCAAAAGAATTGATTAGCAACCATAAGTATTTTAAATTTTTTAATTTAATTTAATAGCTACCATTTAAGTTACAGAAGAAAGGTAATTAAATAGTTTTATAGTCTGATAGTAAATATTTTAAATTATACAATTGAGTATAGGTATTTACAATCTATAAAATAATTTATCTTTAGTTAAATTTAATGAATTTTTCTATTATTGTATAATTCTTATCTACCTAATAAATCAAAAACTGATAATTAAATATTGATGTGTTTATATAAAAATTTTATTTTTGAATCGAGAACACAATTAATAAATTGCAAACATTAATGTTTTGTTAAGACTGTTGTTATCGAGGTTGTTATCATGTCTTTTGTAAGTATTATTCATTTATTATATGCATATTTAATTAGAATATAAACAATTTATAAATTTATTATATTAATAGTAATAGGTACCTACATGACAAAAAATAAGTTTTACTATACTTTAAAGGCTTTTAAAAATATTATATTGATCATTAATTCATAATTTTATACAATTTAAAACATTGAATACCTACCTCAATTATATTTTTTTATTTACATAATATCTAACACGATACATGGATTTATAATAAAAATATGTATAAAAAAAATACAATGAAAAATAATAAATATAAATAATATAACTATACAAATATAAATGGTAATTATACCTATAGCAATATTTTAAATTGCATTTTTTTTTATTTATAAATAAAGGCCTCGACCACATAGGTCATTGGCCTAGAAAAGAACAAAAGTAGTTATATAAATTTCATTTGTAACATGCATTTTGTATATAATATGGAATTATAGTGATCAGGTTCCTATACGAATTTATAGGTACATTAAATTAGTGTATACACTATAGTATGATAAATATATTAAATATGTCATCAAACACAACCAAGGTGTTGTGTATTGCTATATATTGCATGTTTTGTACAATTTACATTTTGCCATTAGACTTTGTTATTATGTTTATGCATATAATATGCTATAATAGTAGTAATCAGTCACGATGACATCAAATTAGAATAAAAATGTTTGATAAATAATATTAATAATAACAATAAATAAGTTTGAATTTGACTTTAATGTATTGCCTGAAGTATTTATATTAATAATGTAGACTATTTAAGTATAGTTTTAGAGGATTTAAATTTCTGAATAAATTTGGTTAATCCAAAAATTATATTATTATATTATTAAATTAATATTACAAATGAATGTAATGCACGTAAAAAATTACAATATGTCAAAAGATATTGTTCGCAAATGCATGTAAAAGACAATTAATAAAAATATCCAACTCTCATTACATACGAAATATATTAATTACACAAGAAAAACAGTGCTTAACGCAAAATTCGTTGCGGATCGGAAACGGTTTAAATTTTCGAGATTTGACAGAATTTAACAACTCAAACTGTAGTCGATAGGTTTAGGCATTAGGTCCCCATGAATAAAATATAGGCAGGTATAGCAAGATCGAAACCCGCCCCGGCGAAATTAGCGGCGGCGCATCCGTAACATGGCCGCCCGGATTTTTTGCATTTTTTTCTCGATTTTTTCAGTAATATTTTGTTTTATATTTATTATGAATAAATACACAATTAAATTTACTTCCGTATTTACAGTTTCTTTTTCTGTAAATTAATAGAATAAATTACAAATTGTAACTCCCGTGTTATGAATGTTGTTAATATTGTATATTCAATACATAATAATATACAATTCAATACAATTTCAACTATCCGCCCACATTCTCCGCGATTCGACGCAATCGGATTGCTTACTTGATTACTTTAGTTGTGTATCATAATTGATTTTCCCCGTTGATTGCTGACTACCAAAATTCAACACGCGATTTACCTCTGACTTTTATACGAGCATATCAACACCCGACTATCGACTTCCGAGGGAACATGACAAAATGTATAAAATATATTTGTACATAACATATTTCGAAATGAGAATTAATGAAAAGTTCTTATTACTTCACCAATTCCGCTCACAAAGTCCGCGATCCGACGAAGTCGGATTGCCTACCTGGTAGGTTTATTTGCGTGTAAACTGATTTTTCCATAGATAACTGATAAAGTTATAAAGTTAAAACATTCAAAAACTCACTTTGACTTAAAATATTTTACCAACAAAACAGCATCCGCCTAACGATTAAAAGGCAATAACATTGCTTTAAAAAACTTTTACGTTGCATAATTTTTTTATTTTAAATACATACAAATACAATTAATTAATGGATAAGATTTACTTCCATATAAACAGTTTGCTTTACTGTGAATTACTGATTAATTAATAATATCATTGTCATAGTGCATGCGTTGTACACTCAATAGTCAATTGATTTAATATTTGATCCATGCGCCGACATAGTCTGCGATCCGACGCAGTCGGATTGCCTACCTGGTAGTTATAGTTGCATTGAATTTATTTTCACAAGTTATTACCGATTATTCAACGCTCAAACGACAACATTCGACTTAAACATTTTTTCCTACTTTTGAAGGCAGGAGGTTAGACAATCCGCCGTAGGTGGATTCCCCAACCAGGAATCTATTTATACCGGTTGAGGGCTGATAGCTAGACACTCAAAATTCTACGTCTCAGCTTTCAAAAATTTTTCACTTTCGAAAGAAGACCGCCAAATAAGCGAACGTCTTATCAATTCTCGACAACACCCGCCTTATCATCCCGATAGAAGACTCGCAGTACCACCAAATCTTCCTTTTTTAAAAACTTTCTGCTTTCAGCTCTTCCATCCGTCCTAGGGTATTCACTTACACCGAGTTTCACCCACAGCGAGTTTCACGGGCCGCTAGTCTTATAGTATAAAACGTGAAGGAGTTCGTCTCTAGACCGCCAGGTGCGACGCAGCAAATAAGGAACGCCAATCAAAAAATTCGATTTTTTCCGACCCCTTATCACTGTTTTACTTTATTGCGCTATCTCGAAGTCGATGTTTTGTTATTACTGTATAATATATGATTTTTCGAAAATCTCTACAACTTTTCGACATTTGTACCCCTTTTTTGTAATTTTTTTGACATTTTATGTCCTCGCCGTCGTGTTTTTCGAGTACTCCGTGTTTTTTCACGCCTGGTAGAGTGTCCGTTTTCTACGTGTTTGTTTTTTTTGCGTTCGCCGTCGTGTTAACCGAGACGGCCGCCGACCGACGTTCTCGCCGATTTAAGGAACAAATCTAGTTTAGGGGCCAAGCGATTTTTTCAATTTTTTTTATCGAAACTCATGTATCTCATCGAGTTAAGAACGATGGTGCAATCAGAATTTGTCGCTCTCATTTAGTTTCGAAGTTATGGCCATCCAAAGTTTTCGATTTTACGTTTATACGCATGCACGCAACATTACTATTATGATATAGTTATAAACACTTAATAATTTTTATCTTATCTTACGTATTTTTCAAATTATAATTGATATTATATATAATAAATAATATGTACTATATAAATAAATAATAATTGCCATATTGCCATATGGCAATTCAAAGTTGCAGTGATTACGCGTGTATCGGCACTCGTCGCTACGCTCCTCGGCGCCGTCGCTGCGCTCCGCAAATCGAAAATATCCCCCGACTTGCTATGCAACACCACCTTAAGTAGGTTACAGGATAACTGATAAGTTATATCGTAGTATATGTGATGTGATTAGTGATTACAAAGTTAGCGGCACTCGTCGCTACGCTCCTCGGCGCCGTCGCTACGCTCCGCAAATCGAAAATATCCCTCGACTTGCTATGCAACACCACCTCAAGTAGGTCACAGGGTACATACTACATAAGTTTCAAAAAAAAAAAAAAAGGTGCACCGTATACGTAAGTACAAAAAAATAACAAAAATGGTCCTCCGCGCATCATTATAGTTGCGCACATGCATATACACGTAAAATCGAAAACTTTGGAAGGCCATAACTTCGAAACTAAATGAGAGCGACAAATTCTGATTGCACCATCGTTCTTAACTCGATGAGATACATGAGTTTCGATAAAAAAAATTCGAAAAATCGCTTGGCCCCTAAACTAGATTTTAACCGCCCATGTCCTTTGAACGCCGAACGTTTACCGATTGTACGTGAAATCTGTAAAGGTGATTGGACGTAACGATTAGAATTGCCGAACGACGTATGAGGTACCTATGTACGGTTTAACCTACTCGGTATTATTTTAATGATTTCGATTAAATTGCACGATTTTATGTGTGATATATTTCTGTACGTGTTGTAGGCTTTCTGTTCGTCGATTCGTGTCGAATACAAGTCGTTTTCGTGCCCTTCGTACACTTTAGTTCCAGACCGTCGACAGTGCTGAATCAGTACTGAAGATTATTATTTTTTGATATCAAACATCGTGACTGGGTGTATTTCTTTAAATATCAAATGTGTGTATACTATATAGTATATGTGTGTATACTACATAGTATCTATTATCATATGTGGTAAAGGTGTATAGTCAAATGTTGCGGAGCATTGACGTTTGTTTGTTCGCACAGTGTTGATTTACTCTTATAGGTACTACATAATATATTTAAATTAATGTTTTTGATTCAATAAATCGCATTTTATCATTTTATTTACATAGCCTTATCATTTCTAACTCAACCCTAACACCATTAGACTAATGTTTTACCTCGAGTAGTACTTTGTTGTACAGAATTGTTTGTCAATGATGCAGGTTCATTCGCAAAGCACTGTCAGCATGTACTCCAACAGAGTGTATTGAAGCTACACCATGGTTGAATAGTTACTTTTGCTCAGATGAGTAGTATATATTTGTATGTTCTGAGCACTTTTGAGCAGGGAGATTTAAAAAGTTTAAGGCGGACTTTCCCCCTCAAGCCATTTTTTTTTCCCTGTAACACGAAAAAACACTGTTTTTCAAAAACCATAATGTATGTTCTGAGCACTTTTGAGCAGGGAGATTTAAAAAGTTTAAGGCGGACTTTCCCCCTCAAGCCATTTTTTTTTCCCTGTAACACAAAAAAAACACTGTTTTTCAAAAACCATAATGTATGTTCTGAGCACTTTTGAGCAGGGAGATTTAAAAAGTTTAAGGGAGACTTTCCCACTCAAGCCATTAATTTCCATCCTTGTATATTATACATGTTGGTTACACTGTATTTTTTTTTTTTATTTAAAGTTATAAATTGTTTATTTAATACACTTTAGTTCAGTTAGTAATAATCCTTCGTATGATCAAGTTCTGTTTTTTTTGTTTCAAATTTTTTCTTAGTAAGTGAATATTTTCAGTTTAAAAAATGAATTTTCAAAAATTTAGCAACAATTTTTGTTCACTTGTTACTTTAGTACGAAACAATGTATATCCTGCACATCCACAATATACTACATTTTCATCAAGATTGAAAACATTCAACTTATTTCCACTAACTTCATCTCAAGATAAATATTCATTAGCTGAATGCGGTTTTATATATTCGGGAAAAAAAGATATCGTTGAATGTTTTTGCTGTGGACTTATCTTACATAATTGGGAAAAAGATGATAATCCATGGATCGAACATTCAAGATGGAATCCGAAATGTATATATGTACTATTATCAAAAGGAAATCAGTTTATTGAAAATGTGATAAAAAAATACGGTAATATTAACAACATTTGTGAATGTAATTGTGAATCTAGGTCATATGATACTGTTTGCTAACAAATTGTACGATTAATTCTAACTTTTTTTATGTTATGATAAATAAATATTTTATTATTATAATAAATAATTTAAATGTGTTAATACATGATTTAATACCTCGTGAACATGTGGCCTAGTGGGATAACGCGTCTAATTTAAATTAAATATGTTAATGTTTCTAAAATTTCAGGTTCTATGGTTAGGTAAGTAGGTAAATATAATAACCCTTTACTCGCTATCTGACTGGGTCATATGTTCACATTTTTTTTTTTTAATGTCTATCCCCCCCCCCACAGGGTTAGTATATAATATGTAGAAGTATATAAAAATTACTAGTTTAAGCTAAGCTCCCTACTGATCATATTCAAACTTCAAAACAATACCGGTTTACTACATTTTTTTTTTTTTAATATTTTAGAAAATTATTGTTGTTCAAAAAGTGTTCACCATTGATAGAACTCATCGTCATATAATATGAATCCATCACTCGTTGTATCAAAATCAGTGTTCGATATCCGTCCTTTTAGCAAGAAAAGTGTGACGGTTGGACTTTTAGTTAATAAACAAATTTCAATTATTATATTATTAGAATGTAAATTAACTAAAAAAGTTGTAACGCTTGATCTAGAACAGTGGTGTACATTAATGTGTGAAAACAATTTTAATACAATTATTAATAATTTACATACTCGATGTAAACGTGTTAGAATTTCAGACAACTTTTTCTACTCTGTTAACGTAAACCAATCAACTATTGTTTTATATTCTAATGATAACTACATAACATTATCTCATGTTGATCTTCATCGTTTAAAACAATTACAACATTGTATAGACTTGTATATAGTTGAAAAACAGAAAAAGTTGGAATCATACCAAAAAACATTCGATACAGCTTACGCGTTAATCAAGGCTGACGTAAACGGGTTACCATTGTCTTGCCAACGAAACGAATTTACAAATTAATATATTCAAAATTATGATTTCAGCTATAGTAATATACAAAGTGATGATATTTCATTCATGTACGAGCTATTACAATTTCATTTTAATTCTTTATCAAACATGATTTTGCAGGATTTAATAATATTGTAAAATATATATATATATATATATATTACCTAACTGTTAGTAATAATTTTTATATTATTTTTTTTATTTTAACCTATAAATGTCTTATTTGATTTCTATTTAAATAAAAAAAACAAGACATATAATATTGTAATCAAAGTTTTATTATTTATTTAAATGATTTCCAGCCACCACTATTATAAACATAGTTTATTTATAATACATATCAAATTCGTGTAATTTTTTTCTTCGAATCTTTCATGAAGCGGTCGAAAAGTATTTGAACCAATTCGTTCAGCTCACTCGATATTGTTTGATCCTTTACCTGATCGGTTATTGCAAGCTTCATTGAACATTCAGCATGTTTCCATCTGTAAAAATTATTTTTATAATAATATCTTACTTAAAAAATAAATAACTATAGTATTATTATTGTATATTATATATTATTGTATACTATAGTTATTTAGTTATATTTGAAGCGCGATAATAAAGTAATATAATATATTTTACCTGTCCTTGGAATCAACATGCTCAATGTTTTTCGTTTTATAATGTGACAACGTCCAATAGTCAGTAGATTTTTCGTCAGCAGGTGCCTTTATAATCAAAATCCCGTCGTCTTGTCGAATGCTCATTGAATTTGTAATTTCCAATCCAATTTTCTGATCTTTCATCAATTTTCCAATTTTTTCTCGATAAGAAATATTCTTTAAAAAAATAATTTAATTATAATTTTGTTCACTTGATCGGTTATGTAAAATCACTCACTTTTTTTGATTTTTTTACATTGTTTTTCTTCTCGTAGACCCTCTTTTGACTACCCGATTTTATTCCTGTTTTTTTGTCTTGCGTGTCTATCATATCAACCTATAACCATAATAAGCGATTAGTTAATGTTTTTTTAGTTTATAAACAGTTTTAATTAAATGTTTAATAATTTTAACATTTAAAAAAATTATAGTAACATTATATTTATCTTTACCAAGTATGACTTAATATTTGATTCTATTAAAAAAAAATAAAAAGATATATTTTTTATTTATACTTACATCGCTTACAGCAAAGGATTCTTCATCATCACTCCTGAATGAATTGACCGACATTATTTTATTTTTTGAAAAAAATTTTAATTTATTAAAAAATAGAAAACTATTTGTATAAACACATGGACTCGCTGTAGACTCGTTGAAGTAGACTGAAAATATTATATCAAAAGGATTACTTATATACGTGTTCTCTCCTGGTCTCAAGTAGTCTGAAGTTCATTATACGACCACACCTAATCATACATAATTAATTATAGTTATGTTTCGAAAATACTGTCAATTCTCATGACTATAATTAATTTGAGTTATTTGTATATTATTCTTTTTTAAAAAATACAACAATGCAACAGCTTATTATTAGAGTTTAATTATGCTTCCATTTTTTAATTAAATTCTTGATAATGTAATAAAATATTATTTGTATATTATTCTTTTTTAAAAATTACAACAATGCAACAGCTTATTATTAGAGTTTAATTATGCTTCCATTGTTTTAATTAAATTCTTGATAATGTGATAAAATATTATTTGTATATTATTGTTTTTTAAAAAATACAAAAATGCAACAGCTTATTATTAGAGTTTAATTATGCTTCCATTTTTTAATTAAATTCTTGATAATGTAATAAAATATTATTTGTATATTATTCTTTTTTAAAAATTACAACAATGCAACAGCTTATTATTAGAGTTTAATTAAAAATTTGTAGAAATGCGGATATCGTAATAATTATAACCTTCGACTCTGTGAATACAATACGAATATCATAAAAAAAATAGTATACTTTCTATTAACTCAATTGATTATAAGATTTTAAAGAGATGGAAAATTGGATACTATTTAATAAGGAATCAATTTTTTAAAAAACCTACAGTTTTATTGTGAACACAAGTGTACGCCGATCACCAACATTTTTTTCAAACATATCTACAGAAACCAAAATGTAAGTACCTACTTTTTGTTATTATTTCAATTTTTTATTCTATTATATAAAATTATTTATAATGAATCTAAAATTTATCTAAAAAAAATAAATAGTTAGATATAATATCAACTTTTATCATAAAAACGCTACAGTAATGTACCTATTTTGCCTATATTATACGCCAGGTTACATTTTATTTAAAAAACAAAGTAAACGATAGTAATATGATGAAATTTGATATTTTCGTTCTTAAACAGTGATATGAACTTGGTTTTATTATTAAGGATAAAAGAAATATCTATAATATTATAACCATTAAAATAATTTTAAAATGATCTAATACAAGTTTTTTTATTTTTTAAAATTTTTTTTTATCGGTTTATTTTAGTTAAATATTGTCTATTAATAAAATAAAATAAATTAAAATTTTTAACTATTTATATTACTCATAATAGTTCCAATCTATATGTAACAATAAAAAAAAAAAATATAATATAAATACTTATAAATTATAGAATAATACAATGGATTCTCAAATTGAATATGTCAACACACTAATCGAGGAAATATTAAATCAAAGACAGCAAAATGATGAATTTTCAGATAGGGAAGAAGAAACTAAAAAAGAAAAAATTAGAATAATTATTCGTCAGGCATATAAACGGAAAGTACTGAACCCAGTAGAAATAATAAATTTAAGAGATGAAAAAAATAGTATTTTAAGCGAGTACACACTCAGAAAAAAACTTATCCTATTTTCAAATAAATGGGTTCATACATTCTTTACTTTTAGTAGCTCTTTAAAATAATTATAAATTGTTTTAAAACAATTAAAATTCTATCATATTAAATATACTTTCTTTAATTGTATTAAAAAAAGAATTCGTTGTTTTAATGTTAAATAATAAATCTTATTACATTTAATTCATAGAAATGAATAATATTAAGTATTAAAATCTATAACATAATTAATTGCATTAAGTAAATGCTAGTATTAATTCATAGATAAAATTTGCATTGTTCTAATTTAATTTAATTTAATTAAAAGAATAACTTAATGTAGTTAAAATAAAGAAATTATTCATTGAAAGTACGAAAATTATTTACTTAATTGTATACAAGGACACCATCAGTTTGATTAATTGCATTTGCCTTTAAATTTATGGATAACAGAATTGAAATAAATAATAAATAATACTTAATATTATGTCAATAACATTAAAACTAAGATTTTTTAATAGATTGTAAGGAATTCCCAGCCGACCATAGTGAACCCCCCGGTCCCCCGACCACCGCACGTATTCATAACCGTAGTTTGGACAATATTGTAGCTCTGTATTGGCGACTTACGTTCCTTGTTTGTTTCGCATTGGCTTCAGTTTAATACAGAATCTTTTTAAGATCTTTTAAAGTTAATGTTTATTAATTTTATTATGCCTCGTGGTCGACGGTCGTGATTAAATTGTTATACTTGTTTGTTCTGATTGCCGTTTTAAAGTTAAAGTACCCGAAGTACTGAGTTAAAATAGTGTTAATGTGTAATTTTGTTTTTCGTTAAAACGAAAAATGTTTATGTACTAAAATTAATTTCAATCAAATAACACCAAAGTGAGTGATTACTTATTTTTATTAACTGCTAGATAATATAATTATAGGTCTTAAATAATTATCTAGATAAAATTATGTCGGACTTCCAGTTTATTAATTCTGATGAATTGAACGATTTAAATACCTCCAATGCAGTAGTATTTAATGAAGAAACAGGAGATTTATTAGATGTTCTGATTGAGTTAAAAGGAGACTGTTTTTTTAATGTGTTTATTAGTAAGTACCTACCAAGTTTAACTTGTAATACCTATATATATAAATTAATTTAAATTGTGTCTTTTTTAATTGCCTACAAGTGGTCATTTAAATGTATTAATATTTTTAGACCATGGTATTAATGTTGAAAGCTTAAAGTTAATGAACTTCGATCATTTGAATACTTTATGTCCAGCTGAAAACTATGGACAACGCATAATTTTTGAACATCATTTAAAGAAGTGGCAAAATGCTTTTGAGGTATGTACTAGCCGCTAGGTACCCATGTTTTTTTATTTATTATAATTTATAATACTTACCTATAATATAATATTATTAATTATGTCAATCAATGTAGAACCAGAATACAGATTGTAGTTCATTGTCTTCAACACCACAGTATTCAGAATCTGAATGTAACTCAAATAATCAAATAGTTTTGAAAGATCAGGTAGGTACCTACACACATAAAAATCGTTAGTTGTTTTAACTCCAAATGTAGTTAATGTCCAATACATCTGAGCGTCGATTTTGACTTAGGACTCAATAAGTGTTGATTTTACTATTGTTCAACATAATTTAAATGACTAAACATATATTGTTAGATCAATTACATTACAATGCTATATTAAGATGTCATAACGTAGTCAGATTAACTTTCGTAATGTTGTAAATTGAGTTTTTAAATTCGTTTTAAATTGAAACTACATTGTAGTTGAAATAACCCCAAGAAATGGTTAAAATTGAGATTTTTAAAATGGTTTTAAATTAAGATTTTGCAGTAGTTAAAATAACCCGAGATACGGAACAATGGTGTTATTAATTTATAAAAATAAAAATAAATCGCCCTCCACTAGGGATTCGAACCCACACCCACCAAGTTTAATCATTTACCTAACCTAACGCCTTATCCTACCTACCTAACCGGGACTATGTGTAGATTGTGACAAAATATACCATTTAGGTAATGGATTTTTGTAAGCTAATGTAGGTTTTTAGTTCCTCAATCCTCACTCACTGTTTGTGGAGTAAAACAAAACCTTCATGCATTTTAGTTTTTAAGTATTATAGTTTATACTCCATGGGCATACAGCCAACTAGGGTTCAGAGAGTACTGATTATTTTTTTTTATTTTGTGGGGGGGGGAGAGTTATATAATAATTTTTTTGAGTGTAACGTTTTTTCATCAAGTGTAAGCATTTTAAAACAGCCTCCCCCTCTCATAAACAGGCTTATATGGTATAACAGGCATTTATTATGATTTATATAATAAATTTTAACTTTTCTGTTAAAGGACTTATCGTCCGTTGAATATATATAATAGGTAAATAAATAAATAAATAAATAATAATATATAGGTAGTTAAATAAACATTTTTTAATTTTATAAACATAAAAACATAAAAACATAAAAACATAAATTATAGATATAAAAAATAAAATAATTATAATGAACTCTTTATAATAATATACATAAAACATGGAACAGCACAATGTGATGTCATGTTCACATTATAATGTAAAGGTAGGTAGGTATTATTTACATTTTTACATTTATTTACTAACAGTATTTAGTGAGCTATATATACCTAGTTATCTTAGTAAAATATATGTTTTCTTATTACCTAACGTTTTAGCAGCAGTAGGATATGGATAGTCAAGTTCATTGATATAATACCCTATTTGATCAATATTTGAATAGTTAAAATTTACTTCATGTGCATGAAAATGGCTGTCAAACCCTATTGATATTAATGGTTTAATTATAAAATATGGCACTCTAGACTTACCAACAAGTATTTTGTCTATTTCTCCAAATAAGCAACCATCAAGATTTGTTTGTATCACCAAAATTAATCCAATCTTATAATATATACCTTTATATTCTACCCATGATACCTTATATGATTCATTAGCTAACTCCGAAGGTATAGATTTATAAACATTATAAGTTAACTCTACTTTGGAAATTACACTTTTACCAGGACCAACTTTTAAATCAGGCTGTAAACCTGAAAGTGTTAACAAGCGATTCATAGTTTGTAATTGAATTTTACGTGCTAATGTATACCCAAGGTTAATTCGACATGGTATAGAATTAGCAATAGATTTAAGAATTTTGTGTTTAGCTTCAAATCGAATCACTGATGTCAAAATTATTGGTCCATTTTTCAATAATAATCTACCATAATGAGTTAAAATATGAAATTTCGGTTTTAATGGAGTTTCTGAATATTGTATGTACAATCGATTATGTTCAGCAACAATAGAATCAATTTGAGCTGCACACTCGGGTTGTATTTTTCTGGCACAGCATAAATCAATAATTTTATGTAAATTTAAATACAAACGCCATACATCAGTTTCTCTAGGTATCAGATCTCCAACTATAAGTCCAAAATAGCGCACTAGACATAGCATTTCTGATGCAGACATTATAATATAACCTTTAATTAAATTATTTTGGCTAATACTGGGAGGAGTATTTTTACGTTCAGTTATCCCATAGTCGAAAAGTTTAATACGTTTATTCAAAATATCTAAAGTGAAATATTTTTTTCTTATTAAATGATTTATAATGACAGCCATATCATAACGAGCAACCCCTTCTGTTATATCGTGCATAAAATCACATACCATGTTGTCCATTACATGGAAATTAGGAATTTGGTTAAAAACACATAACTCATTTATTCCTGTCTGAGAAACATCGTTTATTCTTAAATCGTCTATATAGTTAGTTTTATTTCTAATCATTGTTGATTCTTTAAGCATATATTGAAGATCTGATTTATGAGAACGACACATTCGACAATAATAATTTGCCGAAAAACTTTCAACAAACCCTAAGATTGAGTTTAAACCTAGGTTATCTCCCAACACTAATCCGAGACAAAAATAAATTGTATGCACTTCAGAATTTATAGATATTTGTATGCCATTCTCTTGTAATTCAATTAGTTCTTTAATCAAAGCTGAAAACATTGTTTTGTTATTGACTTTAAACTGGCCTCTATCTGATGAATGAAACAAAAAAGCAACAAAAATGTTATCTAATGAAGATAAAAATTCTGGAGGGAGAGCAGCAACAGTATAATAAATACAACCCATTTTGTGAACTCCTGAATGTGAGCCCAGAGGATTACCTATTTCCACATCATCAAAATATAAGAAAAGAGGAAAAACGGTTTTATTTTGAAATTGTAAACTCATAGACTTCCAAGTGGAACCATCTAAAAATGAAGTTAATATATTTGTGTCATTATTTGAAGTATTATTCAAATAATGTTGTGCTGTTTCAAATACACTGGGAAGTTCAAAAAAAGCTTTAAGGTTCAACTTTAATGAAATTAAATGTCCTTCAATGGGAACCATCAACATTCTATCACTTCCATTTATCGTTTTTTTTTCCTTTGTAAAACCTAAATTTATAGTTTTAGGCTCGAAAAATAAATTATGATCAGTTAAATATTTCATTCGTTTGAACACAGTTTCAAGACATGAAAAAGGATTTTTTAATACATCAAATATATTTTGAACCTTTTTTTTTTGAATATCATTAGAATTATTTAAAAGAGGTATAATTATAGTTTTTAAACAAGGTAAAATACCATTGGAAATAAATTCAGTAACTCCATTTACAATTTTTTGTACTAAAGTGTTAGTCATATTAGTATTCATATGTAATTCAGATAGAAAACTAATAGCACTATTTCTAACATTATCCTCAAAAGATTCATATTCATTATCATTAGTAGATATAGTTGGAACCGGTAGTTCAGTTGAGATTGGCAAACTAGATGGTCTTGTATTAACATATAAATCAGATTCAAAACATAAAGACGTAGGATTATTGCTATTTTGTAACTTAGTTTCACATTCAGACTGAAGTATTGAATGATCATTATGTAAATGTCTTCTAAATTTGTTTAAATTTTTGAAATCTCGAACACATGCCCCTTGATTACAAATAAATAATGATGTGTTGCTTAAATGATGAAAAACTTTAAAATGCCATACTAACTCTTTTACAGACAAAAACTTATCAGAGTCACATAAATAACACTTATACATTATAAAAAAATTTATTACTTTATTAATATATTAAAAATAATGCACACTACCTGTGTTATATAGTACGTTTATACTTTTAAGCCTTTCAGTATATATAAAAAACAATATTATCATGCAAATAAAGCACTTAATTTACTTGTTAGAGTATTTGTAACGGATGTGTGCTTATCATATTCTGTAGTAATCATAAATACAAATTGTTGTATCATCAACCATGTTTCATAACACTCTCTAGGGTAATTACAATGAAACGCGAAATATGCTTTAAAACAAGCACTTAAAGCATTTAAAGGACAATTAAACGCCCATAGTTTGTCATTAACTCTAACATAGGCAGTTTCTATAGAAGTTATGTCTTTTCCCACTAATATAATAAACGGCTGAATAGTAGATCCATACTGATAATATTTTGATTTTCTTCGAGAGTCATCTTCTTCAAGCTCAATAAGGCTCTGAATATAAAACAATTTAAATAAAAATAATTTAATTAATTATTGAGAAAGTACCTACTATGAAATTAAAACCTTCAATTTTTAATTAAGAATTCAAAATATTAGAAGAAAAAAAATTATATAATTTACATATTTAAACTTTTCATCATACTCATTATATCTAAAAAAATAGGTTTGAGTAAAACATTAATTACAGGCTTATTTTTTAACTTCTAGACTTAAATTATTTATTATTATTTACGTTGCTATAAATTGTTTACTAATTTAAATTAAGTGTTTCTTGAATTCCATTCAATAAAATCATTTAAAATTTCATAGTTCATAGTATTCAGTTTTTGGATTTTATAAGTTTACTTACAACTATATGTGAAACAAAAGCTGCAGCAGACTCTTCTAATGAAGGTTTCCAAGATTTTTTCGGCCCTTTAATTTGAGTCTTTGTCGGAATTAAATAGGGCAATAATAACAGAGATACAACGCTGATAACTCTATGATCTATAATAACATAAGATTCATAAGTAATAAGTATATTATATATTAAACCAATGTTAGAACATAAACAAAATTATTAAATACAAATAATAAAACACAATAAGTTTATTTATTATAATAACCTTTGTTTAAGTGAGCTTTATCCAATGTTAATAGTAGATTCTGAGCAGTTTTGTCTTTAATTGAACCTCTTCTTATACTCACAACTGTTTGAGAAAAACGTATCCAATTATTCAAAAACTGTTGATGTCCGATGACTTCAGGGTTAGATAAGTTAAAATCATATTGTATCTACAAAATTTAAGTTTATAATAATAACTTTAATACTTTACTACAAAAAAAAAATATAATAATAGTCATAAACAAATTACCAAATCTTGTCCGAATGGACAATGTAGTATAGGCCAATCTTGAAAAATATCATTTAAATGACCCAACGTGGGAGTTGAAATTTCTTGCCTACGTAAAGTATATGTCAACTCCCATTTTGGAAGAACTTCTTTTAAGCTTTTTGTCAAACCTTCAGTTTTTAACCACTCTTTTGCTAAAAGGACATCATCTAATGGACATTTATAAATAAAATTATTTATAAATAATTGGGTATTTTATTATGTAATACTTAATACTCATTTTATTAAGATTAATAGAGTAAAAATTAAAAATACTTTTTGAATGTAATTAAAAAATTTTTAGGTATACATAAATTGATTTATTTTTATTTTTTACTTTTAACAAATGTATAATATGAACATTCAAATGATATAGGTATTGTGAATATTTTCTAAATAACTAACTACACATTACTTGATTGTAATTACAAACCAGCAAAGTCAAAAGTAGATTTCTCATTCTGATTTGTGCTATTTTCCTTGGTGGCTTTTTGTGTTTTAATAGCTCCAATACATCTTAATCTACGAGACACATTTTTCCACCGTTCCACGAGTTTCCCTTTAGCGTGAGTTTGGTATTTTCCTTCAGCTCTTGCAGGAATAAAATAAATACTCTATAAAATTAAATACATAATAGTAAACTAATGAAAAATGGTTTTAAAATTAACAGTTATTAAATTTTTTCTTGTATTTAAGTACCAATATAATATAGTACTGAGTATGTAATTAATTATAAATAATCTATAATACCTATAGACTATGAAATTATTTAATTATAAAACACATTTTGACATTTTGTGTTTATACATGCATGCAATTTGGTATTTGGTAAACCTAATTACCATTTTAGGTAACTTATAAAATAGTACCTCCACCGCTAAATAAATATATAAGTATACTTTATTTACTAACCTCTAACTCATTTGGAAAAATGTCTTTAATTATCTTTGAAATTTTTCTAAAGTATAAATCAGTTCCTCTATAACAACAAAAAATTGTTTATTAAATATTATAATTATAAATACCTACAAATATTGCAGTAGATTGGATTTGCACTATTAATGTAGTAGAAAAAAATGTACCTAATCAAATTATGTATGGCTTATAAGTTATAACACATTCCTATACATAAATACTTTTTTTTAATTAAGTAAAATTATGAGTTATAGTTAATAAAATATGCATAAATATGGAAATACATACTTGCATTGATCTTGAAATAAATGATTAATTAACAATTGTGTTAAAATATTTTGAGAGTCATCAGACAAATAGCCACTATTTTTCTTAAAATCGGTTAAAATATAACGACCATCATTGGTTGTGTTTAATAGCTCCAAAACAGTCTAAACATTATAGATCACATAAAAATTAAATAAGATAGAAAATAGGTACCTATATATAATTAAATGTACCAATGCCAAAAACACAATCATGAATTATTTTATAGGTACTTATTTTAATTTTAAGAGGAACATATAAATTTAAGGTAAATATTAACTTACTTCTTTAGTCCAGTCCATTGGCTTATACGTGCCATACTTAATATGTTCATCTACAGTTGAAACCTTATTAGCTGAATCAGGAGAATATCTCTCAACTGTATGCTGTACTGAAGTATTGCTCTTAATTTTTTTACTTATTGGAGTTAGTTCAAACAAATCTGGACTGTGTCTACTGTCGGCATTCGTATCAACATAAGTATTATAATCAATAAGTGTTGCTATAGGTCCAGAATTAAATTTATGCATATCTTGATCAATTGCACTATTCTAAAAAGATAATTAACCAAGAAAATAGCAAAGCAGAGATATCCATTTTAAGATTTAAGATGTAGGTAATACCTACATAAATACATTTAACATAGCATAATATTATAGTGATGTACCATTTACTATAGGTACTATAGTACTATACTATCAATGAATGTTAAATCTACAAATTCTGAAACCCTAAAGCGTATGCTATATAATATTACCTATACAATAGTATACATAGTAAAATTGTGGTAGGTACGTACCGGTGTCCACGTTTCGTCCATATTGCACACAAAGTTATGTCAACCAAATGCAAGCTATAGTTGCTACTTGCTTAACTCGTAACTAAACAATTAACTGAATTAACAAAGTAACTGGGTGAGGTAAACTGGTAAACAAGACGACCCCGCGTAAAGTACCCCGCCTACGTGACAGTAAATGTTTTCCGAATACGGAAAAACCAGGATCTAACCTCAAATTACCATTTAATTTTAACATAGATTATGACGTTATATTAACGTTATGTCTAAATATATATATATATATATATATATATATTGTCTATATATTATATTATATTATAATATACGTCTATAGACGTCTATATATATATATATATATAGACGGTTTTCGGGTTTATTCGGCGTTGTAAAAATAACACTCCGAATGGTTAATTTTGACACTATTTTGGAGTAGAAACAACAACAAAAAAAGTTCAAAATGAATCGACTTCATGTTTTAAAACAATATTCTCTACTTTATCAATTCAACTACCGGTATTATATTATATTGAATACAACTTCCTAAATTCAACTAATTTGGGGTGTTAATATGAATTATTATAATTTCTCAACAATATGAGTATTAAGTCAACGTATTATTGTGGTTAATGTAAATAACTATGCAGTTGATTTAACTAATAGATGTTGAACATTGTAGTTTGAAGTTAAATCAACTACTTTATTTCTATGTGTGTATATGTTTTAATTTGTTTACTAGTTAGTAGGACTATGAACTCTTAGTAGGTAACTTTAGAAAATGAATATTTGTTTTAATTTAAAGAATACACAAAACTATTTTTACTAGGTACTTTATACTGTCTAGAATTGCATATTATTAAATTCATTTTTTTGAAATAATGAAATGTACCTAGTATACTTTTACTAAATTATATTATTTGCCACTATGATGTACCTTCTCTTTAAGTATTATTCAAATTTAAATTCTGTTTAGTGGTTTTAGTCGTTTTTATCATTTTTGTGTATTATTGTAGATAAATATTGAAGATATTTTAAAAAAATCTGGAAAAGGAAGTTTAATCATAACATATTATAAAAAACACAATAAATTATCAGATAACCTAAGAAAAGTTTTAGCAGATGTTGTCATAGAATATTTAATTGAACATAAAATTCATGCTTCACCCAAGTTCATAGAATATATAGCTGACACTATAATTAAATATTTTAAATCTGAAGTTAAGGTGTGTTTAAATAATCATACATTTTGATAATTAATTTTGTGTTAATTTTTTGTACCTATTTATTTGTATTAAATAGGAAACTTATTTTATGAATGTTCCAAAACATAAACCAAAAGGTGTGTTATACCAAAAGTACCACAATACTGTGACAAAACTGCGCAAGAACGACCTTTGGAATTACCCTAAGACTTCAATTAAAGATTCAACTGCTTCAAGTTCTATTGCTAATTTTAACCAACCTATATCTCCTCCTTTGAAAATTTATGGTAAGTTTTTTATATTATTTTTATGTGTCAATGTTACCATTTATTAGTAGATTACTAAAAATATTTGATAATCTACAACCAACCATGTATTATAATATTATTAATTTGAAATTATATAACATCATATGCTTTATAAATGTATGTATTTATAGACCAGACATTTGTTACTACTAAAAGATGGCTTCAATTTAACATTGAACCTTTTGAAGATGTTTTAATGAAGTGGAGAGAAACAGTTGAATATCGTCGGACATTTCTTACACAATATGATACCAAAATTAATGATATATTGGAACAGTGGCCCATGTACAAACAGTCATTTGGACATAATTTAATAAAAAAAATGAAAAATGTTAAAATACATTTTTCTATATAATTGTGTAACTTTCTTTAACTTATTAATTTATGTACACTATAAATATAGAAATTTTTTTTAGATTGATATTGATTTTGAGTACATCTACTCGGGCAAAGAGAATTTTTTATTTGAGAAATGGCCACTTCTTATTCCTAAACTATTAACTCTTATGCATACTAACATTAAAGATTCAAACAGCAAAGAGTTATTGAAGAAACTTTGTAATCAAAATTCTGAAATTGAATTGGGTTGGTAAACTTATTATAATTATTATGTTGTATGATTAATTTTAATGTTCGTATGTAATTTTTTACAGATTCTAAAAACACTGTTGTATTTGCTTTATTGAATTCTCTAATTATTCCAACTTCTAAATCATATGAGATTGACAAGGTAACAAACTCAAAACGTATTGTCAAAACTTCAATAGCTGATGCCCGAAATTCATTTTTATTACTTTGCACAAATACAAGCAATTTGTACACACAAATTCAAAATAAAGTTGACAGTTATTACGAAAAGAAACAAACCTTACAACCGCTAATTTGCATTATAGGAGATGAGTATATTGATGCTAAAGAATTTTTTGTTTATTATTTTAATACATATTACAAAATTCCCAATATTGTTAAAGCTGTAGATTTATGTTTCAAAATATTTAATGTTTTTAATTTGAAGTACCCAATTGAATCTGAGTTGGTGTGGACATTTTTACAAAACTATATTTATGATATTCATACTAAATTTGATGTAAAAAGTTCTTCCATTATTTCCTTAATGTCAGATTTATCTAATTAACATTACATTTTAATTCTGTATAAGTATAATATGGATTTATTTTGTTTCAAATGTAAATTGAAAATAAATGATCTACAAAAATTATTTGTTCATTTAAAATTAGTTCATTCACTTCGTTCTAATGATGTGTATAAATGTTGTATTTTTAATTGCACTCAGAGTTTTACATCATTTCGTTCGTTTGCAAAACATATGAAAACAGAAATTAATAATGTATCAATTAGTTTTAGTTCTCAACTAGTTTCTTGTGATAAAAATATTTATGCATCTGAAGGATTAAATACACCTTATAGTGATCTATCTTCTGTTAATTATTCAAACGAAATTAAAAATGATACCCCAGAAGTAAATATTAATTTACTGCTAGATTCAGCATTAAAATTGTCTCTTAAATACTATGGAAAACTTAATCTTTCTAGAAAACAAGCTATTGAATTGCAGGTTGACATTACAGATCTTATAACTAATACTATTGCTATGCAAATTGAAACAAAAGTTTTAGTTAATTGTACAGATTCTAAAATTCTAAAATCATTAGAAACTATTTCCGAGTTTTGTAAAAGTCCTTTTAGATATATTGATACAGAATATAAATTTCTTAAACAATTACAAGACAAAAAATTATATGAAAAACCGAATATTGTTACTTTGAATAATACCATTGAAAATATTATTTTAAATCACAATAATACTATTGATGAAAAAAAAATTAAAGGAGTTCTATTACCAATAAAATTTCAATTTAAAAAATATTTTGAGTTGCCAGGTGTTTTAAACTCATTTTTAGCCAATCACAGTTCTTTAAATTCTGTTACTAACTATACAAATTTTTTTAATGGAGAGTTATGGAAGCATAAAATTTCACAGCATTCTGATAAAATAGTTATTCCTTATTTTTTATATTTCGATGACTTCGAGATCAACAACCCTCTTGGATCTCATTCGTCATCGATATTAGGGGTTTATTACTGTTTTCCTTCAGCTCCTTTTTATTTACGTTCTAACTTACAAAATATTTTTATAGCTGCACTTTTCAATACAAAAGATGTTAAAGCTGTAGGAAATGATAAGACATTTTTTAAATTAATTGAACAACTAAATGATTTAGAAAGTAATGGCCTTCAATTAACATTGCCAGGAAGAAATGAAAAAATATATTTTTCATTAGGATTAATTGTAGGGGACAATTTGGGAGTTAATAGTGTTTTGGGTTTCTCCAGATCGTTTTCTGCTACTTTCTTTTGTCGATTTTGTCATTCTAATAAAATTGATACAAATATTCTTGCTACTGAAGTTGTTGATTCTCTACGCAATAAGCGTAATTATGAAGAAGATGTCATAAAAAATGATTACAAGCAAACGGGTGTCCATGAAAATTCTGTTTTTAATTTAGTTAATTCATTTCATGTTGTTCAAAATTTTTCAGTAGATTTAATGCATGATATATTTGAAGGCGTTTGTGTTTATGATATGTGCCATATTATTTTAAATTTGATAAAATCAGGTTACTTCAATTTAGAAACTTTAAATAACCGTAAACAACATTTTCAGTATGGGGAGAGTGAAATAGGTAACATATCTCCACCTTTAAAAATACTAAATTCAGATAATATGCATATCAAAATGTCAGCTAGGGAAATGCAAACATTTGTACACTTTTTCCCATTACTAGTTGGTGACTTAGTCCCTGAGAATGATCAAATTTGGAAGTTTTTATTAAATTTAATACAAATTATAGATTTACTGTTGTTATCTACATTTGACATTCAAGTTTTATTTAAATTACAAAAGTGTATAGAGTATCATAACTTAAAATATGTAGAACTATTCAATGACAATCTAAAACCCAAACACCATTACTGTAGCATTACTAATGTACTCATTACTGTAGCATAATTAAAAAGTCTGGTCCATTAAAATTTATTTGGTCTTACAATTTTGAATCCAAACATAAACAATTAAAATCTTACACTAAAAATACAAATTCACGGATAAACGTACCAATTTCACTAGGCATCAAATTTTCTATACATTTTTCTGAATTTCTTCTTAATTTTAATATAAATAATTTCACCAATTATAAGCTAATAGATGATGGATCTCCCATCATCACTTATGAACATTTTAATCAAATAAATGTATTATGTCTTAATGAGTACAAGCATTTGTTACAAAATGCATTATGCTGCAATAAACTTATGTATTTTAATACTAAATACTCATGCAATAATGTTCTTATAACATATGAAAGTGAATTGACTGTATATTTGTTAAAAAAAATTATATGTTTAGATGAAAACATGGTTTTTATATTTTGTCAAAAAATGGATATTATTTGTTATGTAAATCATTTGGCATCTTACAAAATAATTAAAAATGAATATGAATTAAAAAACATAAATGATTTTAAGGGACCTCCTATCCATTTATATAGTATACAAAATAATGCAGATACTTATTTTATCAGATTAAAACATTTTTAAAACAGTTTAAATCCTATTAAATATTATACTAAGTCTCATTAATATTACCCATATTGTAAATTTCTTTAATATTTGTTAACTTTGTCAAATAGCTTATGATTTTTAGAATTTAAATTGTGTATATGTTATTATTTAAAAATCTGCAAAGATTCTATTCATAATTTGTATTATAGTAAATGTGATATAGGTAAGCATTTTATTTTTTTTTTATTTCTAATTGTAATTAAATATTGTATACCTACTTATATTCACTGATTTTACTAATTGAAATGTAATGATGTTTTGTTATAATATAATCATTTTTATTTGATTTTGTATTCCTTTATTTCTTTGATTTAAAAACATAATTCCTTTATATTTATTGCATAATATCAATATTAATACATTATATTAATGCAATAGTTATTCATTCAATACCGTTAATTGACTTGATTTGACACAAAATGTCGTTCATTCAACACTAGAGTTTTTAGTTTAAAGAAAGGGTAATATTGATTTAACTAGAAAAATTTATTAAAATTAATGAAAGGTTTCTTTAAATTAATAATTTCTTCTATTAAATGTACAGAATTTTTTTTCATTAATCATTGGAAATTATGTCATTGATTTAAGACACTATGGATTTGAATAGATTATTAATATTTCTTACTTTGAAGATTCTACATTATCATTTTAAGTAGGACTATCTTTAAATTTAATATATTTATATTGATTTTGAAGAAATTAAATAACAATGATTTAATGGAAAAACTTTCTTCAAATGTATTACAGAACTTCATAGGCTCGAAATCATACCCGTTTTTCTTTAATTTAATAGGTGTTTTTCATTAAATGTAGTGTATTTTTTTCTGAGTGCAATCATTTTAATTTTATTGGTTTACAATGCGATAAACGCATACGTAGACAATTATCAAATTTGTATGATCAATTAAATGATCTAAAAAATGGTAATTGTGAATTTGTTTCTATATTAAATTATAATCACCCGATTTCAGATCACTGATTATTCAATTAGCCATATTTAATTTAGTTTTATTTTAATGTTATTATTATTATCACTGTTTAAACTATTATTAATTGTTATTTTATAAATAAAAATAAATGTATCAACATTCTGAATTTATTTTTTTTTACCTTAACAAATGAAGAATATTAGATATACACTAAACCTAAACAAAAAAATCTTTGCTAATGAAATGAAATTGTTTTAATATAAATAATTATAAAGATAAAAATAAAAAGTTTTTTTTTGAAAGCAGAAATTTAAGTTAATCACGAAATAATGTATACTATTTGTATCATTAATAATAAAAATATTAAATATTATAATTATGTTTTTATTTTTTTTAAAATACTAACAGAACGATGACTATACCAGATGAGGCTATGTATTCATGTGTCATTCCATACGAGCTATGGCGGGTTATGGCATATCCATTTGCGTATAGCGAAAGAGATCTGTTAGATTTGTTTAATAATTCGAATTATATACTAAAAGAAGTATATGTTGAAATTATAATAAATCATAGATCTAAAAAATCATATTGTTCTATGTTTTGCGTACTCAATGATAACAATCATGGTAATATAAATAACATTTGTCTCGTTGGTTATCATAGACAGTTTCTAACAATTATGGGATTACAAACATATTGTCAATTCCATAGGTGTATGAAATGTTCAAAATATTTAACAATAGTTGACTTATATACACAATTTCCATTAGCAACCAATCCATTTACGACATATACATTTATACCGACACATGGAGATTTGATTAATACCGTTCATTCATAATATATAACATGTAATACATTAATTTTTAATCATAACTCGTCAACTATTGATATGAATAAGACAAGTATTGTTTTTGTAAATAGTTCATATATTCGTAAAATTTTCATAGAAAATGACCTTCTGTAGATGTGGTCGGTTGTATGAATCAATGAATCTAGCGTACAGATGGCAAAGCTCCAGTGACTTTTATACTTCCACAATACACTCGTTTTGTGTGTCGCATAGATGATTCGTTAACATTTATAACCGACCCGAATCCGATAATTCGGTGGCTACAACGGTGTGGAATAACATATGAAACTATTTAAAAACTAAGTTTTATTCAAATCAATAACTGATTTGTAAAATATATATTTTTTTTTTTTAAAGTTTTCATATTTTTTTTTTCGGATAAAATATATAATAATATAAAAAAATAATTTTTATAGAAAAAATGGATTTAGAAATGGATTATTCACAGGATTTATTCAATCACATCAAAAATGAAATTAAAAGACTAAAACAGCAAATGGTTGAAAACGAAGAACGAGAAGTACAAGACCAAAGAGAAAAAAGAAATTCGCTAAGTTTAATTAAAAGAGATTTAAAAATGTTAAAATATGAAAAATATTTAGCAAAAACAATTTCATTTGATCCGGAAAAAATAAAAAATATAAAAGAAAGAATAATAAAATTAAAGGAAACACAACAGCTTGTAAAAAATTATTATGCCTTTTATTCTCAAACAAGTTTTGAAAGAGATCAATCCACTTATAACCTACACAACAAATTTACTGTATTGTTACGCGACTTAAAATTATTAACAGAACCGTATGAAAGTATATATTAAGTATATAAGTATATAAGTATTAAATTTATATTACTTGAAATATTAGATATTATTTATTTTACCTAATGATTTTTTTTATTTAATAAAAATAAAAATATACATATATATTTAAAGAAAAAAAAATATATGTTTTTTTATTATAGCCTCATTATGAAAAGAAAAGTAATAACAAAATATCAGCGTATGAATACGTCGGGAACTGGACTGATTGAAATCGAGAGATTTAAAAAATGTGCAAAAACTTACATCATCAAGAACTATAAGAAATATACAGATTATAAATCATTTTTTAGTTATATTTCAAATAAGCTAATTTGTAAGTTGAAACAATCATGTCTAAATACATCCATAAAATTTAATATACATGTTGACGCTGTTTACGAACGTCCAGTAACCCATGATATTCAGGATATGGCTTTTAAAACTTCAAACATTTTAGCATGTAGTTCATCTGATTTTACTATTTTATTGAACAGAATGTTTAATAAAATATTAACTGAGGAATCAGAATTTATTGCAAAAGGTTCAGGTTGGTCACTTGTATCAATAGATGGGTTACAATTAAGAATTAATTTAGTAAACCCTTTGAAAGGAAGTTCATATCTTGATTTACCTATATTTATAAAAAAAAAAAAGCCATAATAAATGTTAGAAATAAAGATGTATATTGTTTTAAATATTCTATACTTAGCAAATATGATCAACGTTCGAATAAATCACGATTTAACCAAACGTATTTCAATATTCTAGAAAAAAAAAGTGGATTAAATTTTAAATGTATTGATTTTCCGACACCAATAAAACAAATAAAAAAATTTGAACGTCTAAACAATGTTTCAGTTAATGTTTATAGTTTAAATAATAAAAGTAATATTTTTCCTTTATGTATAAGTAAAATAGAAAGAAAAAATCATTTTGATCTATTTTTATATAATAACGATAAAACATCGCATTATTGTTATATTAAAGATTTTTCAAGATTTATTAGAAGTCAGAAAACTAAAAATTGTTCTAAGTTAATTATTTGTAAGAGATGTTTTACAACTTTTGGGAATAAACCGTGTAAAAGTAAACTTTGGGGTGAAGAAGGATTGATTAAACATAAGCAAATGTGTGATAAGAATGAATTAGGAAGACCAATAATGTTTGAAGAAGGAAAAGATGATGAATTCATATATTTTAAAAGTTATAAAAAAACCAATAGAATACCGTTTGTTATTTATGCTGACTTTGAATGTATTTTGAACCCTAAACAGACTATAGAGTTGAATAAAAGTAGTAAAAAATCTAAGGTTTCTAAAACCTATATTACTCATTTACATGAAATTATGAGTTATGCGTTTTATGTAAAAGTTGATTATAACAGTATAACAAAAAAGCTATTGCATCAATTTAAAATTCCAACAAAGATAATAATGTATAGAGGTAAAGATGCAGCAAAAAAGTTTATGGAAAATATGATCGATATTGGAAAAAAGATAAATGATGTATATGAAACTAATATACCAATGACTACATTGACTGAAAAGGAAGAAAAACAATTTCAGAGAGCGGAGGTTTGTGAAAAATGTTTATTATCTTTTAAAAAAAATAATTTATTAAAGGTTAGAGATCATTGTCATTTTACTGGTAAATATAGACAATGCCTTTGTTTTAAATGTAATTTTGTAATAACTAATCCATCATTTGTTCCAATTTTTTTTCATAACTTATCATATGATAGTCACTTTATAATTCGAGAACTTGGTTGTGATGATAATGATATTCACGTTATTCCGAATTCATCGGAAAAATATGTATCCTTTAACAAAGAAATTGTTCCCAGATTTAGTATAAAGTTTGTTGACACATTCCGTTTTATGGCCTCCTCATTAAGCGAACTTGCACAAAATTTGTCTGAAGATAAATCAAGATTTAGAGAGACTCTAAAAATATTTTCTTATAAAAAATTAGATTTAGTCACACGAAAAGGGGTTTTCCCTTATGAATATATCGATAGTTGGAGTAAATTAAATGAAACTCGTTTGCCTCCAAAATCTGTATTTTATAACTCTTTAAAAGATGAAGAAATTAATGATGATGATTATTCTCATGCTGAAAAAATATGGAAAGTATTTGATTTAAAAACTTTGGGTGAATATAGCGACCTTTACTTGAAAACTGATGTAAGTATATTAACGGATGTATTTGAAAATTTTAGAGATTTATGTTTATCTACTCTTAAACTAGATCCTGCTCATTATATGACTGAACCAGGATTTGCTTTTGATTGTATGCTTAAATATACTAAGGTTAAATTAGAAAGATTAAAAGACTTTAACATGCTTTTGTATTTCGAAAATTCAATCCGAGGTGGAATAACTCAATCAACTAAAAGATATGCTAAAGCAAACATACCAAACATTAGAGGTTTGAACTATAATCCGAATAAACCAATTACATGGATAACGTATCTCGATTGTGTAAATTTATATGGAAAGTCGATGTTAACTGAACTACCTTTCAAAGATTTTGAATGGGTTGATGACTTAGACATAGATGTTACAAAAATTCCAAACGATTCAAAAGTTGGTTATATATTAGAAGTCGATATTGATTACCCTAAATATTTACATAAAAAACATAACGATTTTCCATTTTTACCTTTAAACGAATGTCCCCCAAATTCAAAAGTTAAAAAATTAATTACTACGTTATCACCGAAAAAAAATTATATTATACACTATAAAAATTTAAAACAAGCAATTGCTAATGGACTTAAATTAAAAAAAATTCATAGAGCTATCCGATTTTCTCAGAGTAAATGGATGGCTTCATATATTGAACTCTGTACATATATGAGAGTAAAAGCTAAAAACAACTTTGAAAAAGATTTTTGGAAGTTATTAATTAATAGTGTTTTTGGTAAATGTATGGAAAATGTGCGTGCTAGAATTTCTTTAAAATTGGTTTCGTCAGCTAGAAAAGCAAGTAAATTAATGATGAAAACCAACTTTAAAGATAGAACTATATACTCTGAAAATCTTATGGCTATTCATCAACATAAGGAAACTATTAAATTCGATAAAGCAATTTATGTAGGATTTGCAATTTTGGATGTTTCAAAAACATTTATGTACGATTTTCATTATAATGTAATGAAAAATAAATATGGTAACAAAATATGTTCTTTATATTCGGATACAGATTCTATGGTATATGCTATTCGAACACACAATTTTTTTAATGATATAAAATACGATTTATCATCGTTTTTTGATACATCGAATTATCCTATCAATCATTATTGTTTTAGCGAAATTTATAAAAATCAGCCCGGTTATTTCAAAGATGAAATGGGAGGAAAAATTTTAAAAGAATTTGTTTCATTAAGACCAAAATTATACGCTTACAGAACTGTGGACGATGTTGAGGTAAAAAAAGCTAAAGGTGTGAAAAAATATGTAATTAAAAAACATATGCAATTTAGACATTATATAGAAATATTAAATGCATACATAAACCATAAAAATGTTGATGATAAACAAACACGTAGAAACATGAATTTTATTCAATCGAATAAACATATTGTTCATTCTAAAACAATGAATAAACTTGTACTAAGTGCTAACGATGATAAACGTTATATAATGAATGATGGGATTAAGACACTAGCGTATGGACATTATAAAATTAAAAAAATAAATAATAGTAATAAATAAAAATAAATTACATACATTAAAAAATCTTTATTTTAAAACATCTGTAGACGATATCCACGAATTATGACTTGAATCGAAACCCATCCATTTAACAAGCATTTTATCTTTAACTTTTTTTATAATACGCTCAATTAAAAATGTGTTCGGGAAATCAGTTAATTTAATTTCTTGTTCATAAAAACCTCCTAGAATTATATTATCTGATTCATCCTTTAGTTGATAAGTTATCGGGTTTGTATGTAAAACTTTTGATATTGTAAAAATTTCCGTTGTCCAATTCGGTGTATATCCTTTACTAAATATATGTTTGTATTTTGATATTCTTACTTTATCATTAATTTTAAGTTTTGGTTTATGAAATATTTTATTATATATTTGTACATTTGATTTAATTTTACTTGTATTCATTCGAGCTTCATATGGTGTACACTTAATTGTTCTATGTTTTGTATGATTATAATTATTAATAATTTTTGATATTGTATTATACCAATTCCATGTACCTGTCGCAGTAAAATGTTTATATATATTATTTTTAAGTGTTCGTATAACACGTTCGCCAATTGAACATTTGATAACGCTATACGAACTGTAATGTTTAATTTTATATTTTTTCATTAAATCTTGAAATTGATTATTATAAAATTCTGTACCATTATCTGTTTGTAATAATTTTGGATTAGCTTGTTTTAATATATTAAGCATACCTTTTGTACATTCTTTTCCTGTTTTATTTTTCAATGATTCTACCCATACATATTTTGTGTATGTATCTATAACAACTAAAATGTATTTAAAACCAAGATTTTGATTAGAATGGGATTGCATGTCCATTAAATCAGCTTGCCAGAGGTCATCTTTAAATCGTGTTATTACACTACGTCTGGGAAATATTTTTCTTGCAGGTCGATGTAGCTCATTAGCTATACACTCTAATGTAGACATTATACTATTATATTCCTTTCACGTAATTCTTCTAAAATAGATATGATTTCATTATTTACACCAGTATTACCAGCAATTTGAGATGATGTTATAAGATTCAATCTAGTAACTAATTCATTCGGATCATCATAGTACACTAATTGTGTTTGAGGTATTACATCTTTATATAAACCAGAACCTTTCTTAGTTGTCGACGATAAACTAAATTTAAATAGCTGACCTGTTAGAGGTTCTGTAATTTTAGAACTATTCATAGGAGAAGAAAAATCAAATGGATCATTCCTTATGCTCGAATCATCAATAACGTTTCTTCGTTTAGCGCTTGAACTAGATAAAAAGTTATCGAATTGTTTTAAATTGAATTGGGGAGGAGTTTTAATTTTTGCGTTATTAATTTTTAATAATTCCTCGTTTAATTGTTTTTCTTCAGTTTTCATTCGTTCATAAAGAGGTTTTACAACGTTCATCCATTTGAAATATCCTGAGGTTTTAGGTTTTCCATCTGCTTTTAAAAAGACTTTAGTTATTTTTAAAATATTATAATATGATTCCATATCTTCCATAGACATATTTTTTGGTACTTTTTCACATAATAAAGACCAAAGTCCTTTAGTCCAAGGATAGTAATTATCGAGCAAGTGTAATTTACCGTGTTCGAAAGTAACAGGTATATTTGATATTTTAAGTTGATTATTAACCGCATCGTAATGCATACCATAAGATTTATCATAACGTTGTAATTTAGGATTTGAAATTAAAAAATTGTCAAACGATGAATTTAGTACACTATCGCTATCTTCACCACTAGCGTACACGGTTTCTTCTTTTTTGATAGTGTCGGATAAATGTGTAGTGTTTTTTTCTGACAGTGTACTCAATGGTTCTAGTAAAGGTTTAAATGTATCACGAAAATAGTTATCAGAATCTACGCTTATATACCACGCTTCATATCCATTATTTTACGTTTGATATTTTTTTTTGATGTTATCAAATTTTCTAACAAAACTTTATCTTTATTCATTGGAAATAATAAGCTTGATATAACTGATTCACCCAACGTTAGATAATACTATGTAGATGTTAACACTGTTACAACTGTATTTATATTATTATTTTATTTTAATGAAAGAATGGAAACCACATCTATATCTACCTTCATTCATTTCACGTGTTTTGTCTATAACCATAAATCCATAATCATTATGATTCCAACACAGATGAGACATTTTTCGAAATTCAGAGAAATCCATATCTGCTGATGAATGGTCATTGAAGATATGTCGTAAATTCGTATCATCTTGTTTAAGTATTATTAAAAAGTTTGAGTTATCTCTTACTAACTGTTTTGGTATTTTAGAATATGTTTGCGCTAAATAAAATACAGAACTAGCACCTGAATGTCTACACATTGAGAAGAATTCTCTAATTACAGATTGTGGATCACAAATCACGTCATCAAAAATTATAATAGAATTTTTCTTAGTTAAGTTTGGTTTAATAACTTTATCAGCACTTGAAAAAATGAAAAAATTGGCACCTTTAATATCATCTATTATTTTTTTTAATAAAACATATTTTTCTTGATTAGAAGTTTTAGAGTATAAATAGATATTCTCAAATCTTAATCCGTTTTCATGTGTGATTAGGTTATACATTATATTTGTTTTACCTGAACCACTAGGACCAACTATAATAGCACGTATAGTATCAGGTAATAATGGTCCGTGTCTTGATGGTTTCTTTATTATTTGAGCATCTACGTTTAAAATATCTAATTTATCTTTCTGTTCAATCAAATCCATTTTCTTATAAATACTCTAGAATTTTCAAATTATAATCAGTTATATGTGATGTGTTCAACCCGTAAGTGGGAATCAGATAAGACTGGTAAAGGTTTCGTAAATTTCCTTATAAATAGTCTCCCGTTTGAAGCCCATGTTCCAAAATATCAGTATTGTGGACCTGGTACGAAATTAAAAAAGAGGTTAGATCGTGGTGATAAAGGAATAAACCCATTGGATACTGCATGTCGTGATCACGATATTGTGTATGCAACTAGTAAAAATTTAGAAGATAGACATAACGCTGATAAGGTGTTAGAACTCCGTGCTTGGGAAAGATTTAAAGCAAAAGATACACCTAGAAAAGAGAAAATTGTAGCGTACGCAGTAGCTAACACAATGAAAGCTAAAAGAAAAATAGGTATGGGTTGTAAAGGTAAACGGGGAAGTGTTAATAAAATTAAAAATGGGACACGAGCTGCGATAAAAAAAAGAAAGGTTAAGAAAAATTATAGAGGTAAAAGACTGATTTTAACACCAGGTCAGACAGGTGGTGCAATTCCCTTAATACCTATTTTCGCAGGATTATCGGCACTTGGTAGTTTAATGTCTGGAAGTGCTAGTGTGTATAATGCAATCCAAAATTCTAAAAAAAAAAAAGGTAACGGATTATATTTAAAAAATAAAGGATCGAAAAAAAAAACTGATGAAAACGCTACCTAACAGACCACTTACATCTAGAGATATTATAAAATATGTTACAAAGTTTAATATCAGTCATTTCCGTGGCGTCTTTTCACGAGATGACTTACCTAAAAAACCTTATCAGATTGAATGTGGTATATTAAACTTGGACGTATCTTCAGGTGATGGTAGTCATTGGGTAGCGTTTTATAAAAATAAAGATAAAGTTATATATTTTGATAGCTTCGGTGATTTACCTCCACCAATTGAATTACAAAAATATTTTAAGGGAAACAAAATTATATATAACTATACAAATTATCAAGATTATAACACATTTAATTGTGGACATTTATGTCTTGATTTTTTACAATGTATGAATCGATCACATTAAGGGTGGGTTGCATAAACGTTCATTAGCGATTTATAGAGCCGTTAACGCACTAATGATCCGTTAAGAAAAATTGGGTGTTGCTTGAACGTTTGTTAGTGTTAACGGGTCTGTAAATTATCGGCTATTGGACCTGTAAACTACAGATCCGATTTGGGCTCTGTAACTAGTTACAGATCGGTAAAATAATATAATATTTATATGGTTTAATTTATTTGGTAACCACGGTTATCAATAATTTAATATTTCTTTATGCAACCCAAGAATAGTTTACACAATCGTTAAAAACTTTATAGAGCCAGTAAATTACAGGGCCGGTAACAAATTTACAGACTGTTCTTTATGCAACCCGCCCTAAGTTTGACAGGTAATGATACTACATTATCTGCAAATTATTTTCCATCTCTAAACGTTAACGAGGACTCGGAAATAGCTTTGATATGCTTACAAACGTTTAATTCATTTCCGAACATAAATTCAACTAATAACAGATTGGAAATAGAAGTTATCGGAGATGGGGATAATAAATTTATTCAAGATGCGAAATTTAAATATGAATTTGAAGAAGGATATTATGATATTCAAGATATTAACAATAAAATTGCTAAAGAGTTATTAACCTTTAATAAACTAAACGGAACATATTTATCATTCAATATAATTATGGATCAAATAGATTTTAGATCATATATAAAATGTGATGGAATACTACATTTTGATATTTCAAACAGTATATGCTCTGTATTAGGGTTTGAAAAAAAACAATATTTTTCACGCAATGATATTCACCGATCAGAAAAAGCTGTAAATTTGAATACAATTAATTCTATAAAAGTGATGTGTAATATAGCTCAAGGATCATTCAACAATCATCTTCAAAGTCATTCGATTTATGAGTTTTTTCCGACCGGTAAAACAGGAACAAAAGTGACTCAATTACACCTAAACCTTATATATTATAAACTTAACAAAATAAATATTGATTCAATAACTATTCAATTAGTTGATCAGAACAATAAACCGATTGATAATTTCAGCGAGACATTAACAGTTGTTCTACATATTAAACGTCACGGATCTTAAAATTAAATTAAATTTAAAGGTTTTCTAGAAATAAATATGAATCAATCAATCACATTGAGTATAACTGGGAATGAAACCACATTATCTTCAAATTATTTCCCGCCTCTAAACGTGTACGAAGATTCTGAAATAGCTTTGTTATGTTTACAAACATTCAATTCGTTTCCAAACATAAATTCTTTTAATAACAAACTTGCGGTGAAAGTAATGTCTAATAATAATAATGATGAAGGTATATGTTATATTGCATTAAAAACGGGATGTTACGAAATTGCAGATATTGACCGTCAAATTAAGAAGCAAATAAATTCTTACAATGAAAAATATGGTACAACTTTAAAATTCGATATTTCAACTGACCATAATGATTTTAGATCATACATAAAATGTAATGGTATAATTATGTTTGATATGGTTAATGGAATAGCACCTATATTAGGATTTGAAAAACGAGACTATTTTCCAGAGTATGAAACTCATCGATCGGAAAAAGCTGTAAATTTAAACACAATTAATTCTATAAAAGTGATGTGTAATATAGCTCAAGGATCATTCAACAATCACCTTCAAAGTCATACGATTTACGAGTTTTTTCCGAGTGAAAAAATTGGGACAAAAGTTGTTCAATCACCGTCAAATTTAATATATTATAAATTAAATAAAATAAATATTGATTCAATAACTGTACAATTAGTTGATCAGGATTTTAATCAAATCCAAAATATTGGTGAGACATTAACAGTCGTGTTACATATTAAACGTTACGGTTCTTAAGATGGGGTTAAAGTTCAATATAAACCCATTACTTCACATTAATCGAGCTAGTCATACGACTAAAGCGTTACCAATAACATCGACTAAAGTAAAAAAATTAACGGTGAAAAATAAAAAAATTCTAAAGGCTCTTGGTTATAAACTAAATAAAAATGCCTGAAAGTGATATTTTGGATATAAGTTCACGGTTTGAAACAGATTCTAAAATTACAAAAATTGAATATCATTCATATACACCGTATACGACTTCATTTAATAATAATGATGAAATACGTATATCAATCCAGCAAACGGATGTTTATCCATATCTACATGATAGCTTTTTATATCTAGAGGGAAAAATAACAGAAGCTGGTAAAGTAGTACTTTCTAATAATGGTTTTTCATATCTCTTTGATCAAATACGGTTAGAAATCAATGGTATAGAAGTAGATAGTACACGTGTTCTTGGTATCACTAGCTCCTTGAAAGGATACTTATCAGGTACCCCAGTTGACTATTATTGTTATGAAAATGCAGGTTGGACTTTTAAAAATGATACAAAGTCTACGAATAATGCTGGTGAATTTAGTGCATGTATTCCGTTAAAATATTGGTTAGGTTTATTTGAAGATTTTAAAAAAATATTAGTTAATTCTAGATTAGAACTAATATTAACACGAAGCCATAGTGATTTAAATGCTATAAATGTAAAAAGCGAAGGAAGTGCCACCACAGGTACAGTCGATTTACAAAAAATAGTGTGGAAGGTACCACATATTACTGTTGACGATGAAGAAAGGTTAAAATTATTTAAAATTGTAGAAAAAGAAAAAAGTTTGTTTATTCCTTTTAGATCATTTGAAACATTTGAGTACCCCGAACTGGGAACCACTACCAAAGCTGTGTGGAACTTAAAAACTGCTTCAAAATTAGAAAAACCACGATTTATTATAGTGGGTTTACAAAAAGGTCGAAAAAATCAAATAACAAAAGATTGTAGTGTATTTGATAACTGTAACCTAACAAACTTGAAAGTATTTCTCAATTCAATAGCTTATCCGTATGATAATTTAAATGTAGATTTTAATAAAAACAATTTTTCAATATTATATGATATGTATGCATCATTTCAAGAATCGTACTACGAAAAAAGTATACGCAATCTAACACAATAGGTAACAAAAATATGTATAAAAAAAATACAAAGAAAAATAATATATATAAATAATATAATTATGCACATATAAATGGTAATTATACCTATAATAGCAATATTTTAAATTGCATTTTTTTTTATTTATAAATAAAGGCCTCGACAACATAGGTCACTGGCCTAGAAAAGATCAAAAGTAGTTATATAAATTGCATTTGTAACATGCATTTTGTATATAATATGGAATTATAGTGATCAGGTTCCTATAAGAATTTATAGGTACATTAAATTAGTGTATACCTAAACTATAGTATGATAAATAGGTATATTAAATATGTCATCACACACAACCAAGCAAACTATTGCTACATATTGCATATTATGTACAATTTACATTTTGCCGTTCGACTGATATTATGTTTATGCATACAATACCTATGCTGTAGGTAGTATATTATAATAGTAGTAATCGGTAACGATGACATCAAATTAGAATAAAAATGTTTGATAAATAATATCAGTAATAACAATAAATATGTTTGGGTTTGACTTTAATGTATTGCCTGAAGTATTTATAATATAAATAATGTAGATTATTTAAGTATAGTTTTAGAGGATTTAAATTTTTGAATAAATTTCGTTAATCTAAAAACTGTATTCTTTACTATTATATGATTAAATTAATATTACAAATGAATGTAATACACGTAAAAAATTACAATATGTCAAAAGATATTGTTTGCAAATGCATGTAAAAGACAATAAATAAAAATATCCAACTCTCATTACATACGAAATATATTAATTACACAAGAAAAACAGTGCTTAACGCAAAATTCGTTGCGGATCGGAAACGGTTTAAATGCTCAACATTTGACAGAATTTAACAACTCAAACTGTAGTCGATAGGTTTAGGGGTTAGGTCCCCATGAATAAACTAGGCAGGTATAGCAAGATCGAAACCCGCCCCGGCGGAATTTGCGGCGGCATATGCCGTAACATAGCCACCCGGATTTTTTGCATTTTTTTTCTCGATTTTTTCAGAAATATTTTGTTTTATATTTATTATGAATAAATACACAATTAAATTTACTTCCGTATTTACAGTTTCTTTTTCTGTAAATTAATAGAATAAATTACAAATTGTAACTCCCGTGTTATGAATGTTGTTAATATTGTATATTCAATACATAATAATATACAATTCAATACAATTTCAACTATCCGCCCACATTCTCCGCGATTCGACGCAATCGGATTGCTTACTTGATTACTTTAGTTGTGTATCATAATTGATTTTCCCCGTTGATTGCTGACTACCAAAATTCAACACCCGACTATCGACTTCCGAGAGAACATGACAAAATGTATAAAACATATTTGTACATAACATATTTCGAAATGAGAATTAATGAAAAGTTCTTATTATTTCACCAATTCCGCCCACAAAGTCCGCGATCCGACGAAGTCGGATTGCCTACCTGGTAGGTTTATTAGCGTATAAACTGATTTTTACCATAAATAACTGATAAAGTATTTAACATTCAAAAACTCACTTTGACTTAAAATATTTTACGAACAAAACAGCATCCGCCTAAAGATTAAAAGGCAATAACATTGCTTTAAAAAACTTTTACGTAGCACAATTTTTTTATTTTAAATACATACAAATACAATTAATTAATGGATAAGATTTACTTCCATATAAACAATTTGTTTTGCTGTGAATAACTGATTAATTAATAATACCATTGTCATAGTGCATGCGTTGTACACTCAAAAGTCAATTCATATAATATTTGATCCCTGCGCCGACATTGTCTGCGATCCGACGCAGTCGGATTGCCTACCTAGCTGGTTTAGTTTCCTTTAAAGCTTTTTGTAAATTGATTTCATACAAAATTTTTATTTCAGTTATTGCGTCGAAATATTTCGTGATCCGACGCTCAAACCACAACATTCGACTTAAACATTTTTTCCTACTTTCGACGCCTGAACGTTAGACAATCCGCCGTAGGCGGATTCCCCAGCCAGGTATCTATTTACACCGGTTGAAGGCTGATAGCTAGACACTCAAAAGTCTACGTCTCAGCTTTCAAACGTTTTTCATTTTCGAAAGAAGACCGCCAAACAATCGAACGTCTTATCAATTCTCGAGAACATCCGCCTTATCATACCGATAGAAGACTCGCAGTACCACCAAATCTTCATTTTTTTAAAACTTTCTGCTTTCAAGCTCTTCCATCCGTCCAACGGTTTTCGCTTACACCGAGTTTCACCCAAAGCGAGTTTCACGGGCCGCTAGTCTTATAGTATAAAACGTGAAGACTTTTCCTTTTGTCCGCCACGGCGCTGCCTGTATCATAAGGAATTACCAATCAGAAAATTACATTTTTTCCCGACCCGTTATCACGTCTTTACGTTATCGCGTTTTTGATAGTTTTTCGTATATATTATATCGTTTTTCGAAAATTTCCTTAATTTTTCGACATTTGAACCCTTTTTTGTAATTTTATTGGCGTTTTACGGCCCCGTCGTCGTGTTTTTCGAGTACTCCGTGTTTTTTTACGCCCGGTAGAGTGCCCGTTTTCTACGTGTTTGTGTCGTTGCGTCCATAGAAAAGTAATAACCGAGACGGCCGCCGACCGACGTTCTCGCCGATTTTTCAGTTTTCGTCGTTCTGATTCACGCTTTTCTTCGACATTATGGTATGGTTTTTCGCGTAGCCTGTGTCCTATAAACGCCGTACGTTTACCCCGTTTGTACGTGAAATCTGTTAGTTTGATTGGACGGAACGATTGGAATCGCCAAACGACGTATGAGGTATGTACGTCCTGCCTACTCGGTATTATTTTAATTATTTGAATCAGCACTGCACATTATTTTTTTGGATATCAAACGTCGTGACGGTGTGTAATTCTTTAAATATCAAATGTGTGTGTACTGCATTATTATATCTATTATCATATGTGTTTCAGGTGTATGGTCAATCGTCACGGACCATTGACGTTCGTTTGTTCGCACGGTGCCACAGTGTTTATTTACTCATATATACTACATAATATAGTTAAATTACTGTTTTTGATTCAATAAATTGCATTTTATCATTTTTTTACATTGTCTTATCCTTTGTAACTCAACCCTAACACCATTAGATTAATTTTTTACCTCAGGTTGTGCTCGGTGGCACAGAAGTGTTTGTGGACGTTGGAGGCCCATTCGCATAGTACATTATTTATTATGGATATAATATGTGATTTAAAACTACAAAGGTTTTATTTTTAGGTAGTATATTTACATTCATGCAGCTCCATATTGTTTCATTTGAATCAAATGTATATGCATTGTTGACTGTATAAACAATTACTACAGGTTAGCTAATAGTTTTTAGGTGATTTGTTGAGTTAAAGTAGTTTTATAAAGAGTAATATATACCACAAAGTACTACACAATATGTATACGGTAATAACATGATAAATAATTAATAGTCTCAGTGTTAAAACATTAAAATGAATATAATTTACTATACTTTTATATTGTTATCTTTCTAATAAAATAAAAACTTATACTAATGTATCATGAATATATTATTATATACATTTTTCTAACAATGTGTATATTATATTTTTTTTAGTAAAAAATGTACAATACTTACAAGTATTTACTTACAAGTCAGTTCAATCTTAACCGCCGTCGTGTAAGTATGTGTTCTTCGTTGTAGTGTAATAGTGCTCCGTTATCTAATGTTTATCTCTATATTCATTATATTGTTCATACTACTATAATAACAACGTATTTAGCCTTCATCGTTATATTTTATAGTACTAATTTTTCCTGATAAAGTAATAATGCCCTGTGCAATCTGTAATCAAGGGGTTTCCCCAGCCAAATTATTAAACTGCAGTATTTGTAAGATGAATTTTCATATTACATGCATAACTAAATCTCATGATGGCTTAAAAAAACCTATTCTAAATAAAGATTGGAAATGTGATAATTGTTTACTGAAGATAATTCCAGATCGCCGGAACCATGATAAAAGTGATTTAAATAAAGACGACATAAAAAATATTAAAATAAATTTAAATAACATTTCCTTCAAATTAGATACTTTGTCAGATTCAATAAACAAAATTGACTCAATCGAAAAATCAATTTCGTTTATATCTTCTAAGGTTGATGAATTTAATGTGAAATTTGAGACTATCTTGTCTAAATTAAAAACCCATGAAAAAAAAAATTTCGAACTTGAAAAAAAGTGTGCAATATTGGAACGCGAGATATTATCACTCAGTAGGAACGCTAACACTCTAGAACAACAAACTTTAGCTAACAACATTGAAATTACTGGCATTCCGAAAACTGAAAACGAATCTTTAATTGAAATTGTTAATTGTATATCCAAAGTTTTAACCATAAAAATTGAACCAAATGAAATTGTAAGTTCTTATCGCACTAAAACCACAAAAAAATCGGGTAGCAATGTAGTGATATGTTTTGCAAATAAAAATAAAAAAGACGAAATTATTAATATGATAAAAAAACGTTCAAAAATTGATAAAAAACCGTTACTTGCTTGTGACTTATCAACTAAATTCTCTAACCAAAGAGTCTTCATAAATGATCAACTTTCCTATAACAATAAGAAACTTCGCTGGTTGGCTAAGCTGGTTGGAACTCAATATGGCTACAAATATACTTGGGCAAATTCGAGTGGTGTTTTTATGAGAAAAAGTGATGGTCAAGTTGGAGTTAAAATTACTACTTCTCGTCAATTAATGGATTTAGATACTGATAAGAAAATAAGTGAGTTATGGATGTGATTGTAATTATTTTAAATGTAACTTTATTTCATAATGTAAGTTTATTTCATAATGATTAACAATTTAAATAACCTATTACATGAATTAAAAGATATAAATAACGTTCAAACCATAAATATTGATAGTTTAGAAAATAAGTACTTCTATGTAAATAGTCTTTCCATTTTTAGTATGAATATTAGAAGTCTTAAAGCTAATATTGATGAACTGTTATTATTGTTAAATTCTATTAATCATAGTTTTGATGTTATTGTGTTGAGTGAGACTTGGCTGAGTGAAGATATTAATTTTATGATTAACGGTTATGAATCTATACATTCACTCTGCAAACTAAATAAATCAGATGGTTTATCAATATTTGTAAGTAACATATGTAAGATTAAAAATGTTCGAAAACATATTATATCTAATTGTAATTCTATTGAAATAACTATTGATAAAGGCAACTCATTATTTTATCTGACCGGTCTATATAGATCACCTAGTGATATTTTGGAAGATTTTTTGTTTTCTCTGAATGATTATTTATCACAATATAATCAAAATGTTAATCAAATCTTTTGTGGTGATATTAATATTGATATATTATCAAATAATATTGAAACTGTTGATTATTTGAATATCTTATACAGCAATAATTTTTACTCTGCTTGTAATAATCCTACCAGAATCAGTAGTCATTCTAATACATGTATTGATCACTTATTTTTAAAAAATGTTAATATTAAAGAAGTATCATCTTATGTGTTACGTAGTAGCATTACTGACCATTTTAGTTTGATATTAAATATTAATATTGACGATTTAAATATTCAGAAAACTATGGTTAGCAATAATTTAAATATTGAATTTAAAACTATTGATTTTAAACATCTGAATATGTTAATTAAAATTGAAGATTGGAATATCCTACTAGATGATAAAAATGTTGATAATTCTATTGATATTTTTATTAATAAAATCAATGATTTAATCTTAGCATCTACAAGTTTTTATAAACACACTAAAAAAAGTAATAATAATAAAAAGTGCAAGTTAAAACCATGGATTTCTCTAGGTCTTATTACATCTATTAGAGTAAGAGAAAAAATGTATAATAAATTGAGGCGTCAACCTTTTAATACTCATTGTAGAAAGAGTTATATTATTTATAGAAATATACTAAATAACTTAATAAAAATTTCTAGAAATGCATACTATAAATCACAAATAGAATTATCTGGCAATAATATTAAAAAAGTGTGGGATCTTATAAAATTAGCTTCATATACTAAAGTTAATAAACAAATAATCATTAGAGAAATCAATCATGAATCGGGTAGGATTATCAATAACTCAAAAGACATCGCTAATATTTTTAATTCATTTTTTGTTAATGTTGGAAGCAATATAGCTTCTAATATTAGAGAGGATGGTTTTATATACAAAACATTTGAGGAACTTAATCATAACTGCCATATTGAAAAATCAATTTTTCTTAGCCCTATTGATCCTATGGAAATAAGTAGTATGATTATGAAATGTAAAGATTTTTCATCTTATTATGAAGGTTTGTTATCTAATACTATTTTGAAAAAAACATCAATTAATATATCATTACCCTTATCTATTATCTTCAATAAATGCTTTTCAACAGGTGAATTTCCTTCTAGCTTTAAAAAATCAATAGTTATTCCGATTTATAAAACAGAAGATATAAGAAGTTGTAATAATTATAGACCAATCACTCTTACTTTGACTATCGCTAAGCTTCTAGAAAAATGTATTAAAACCAGACTTGTTAACTTCCTAAATGGACATAAATTTTTTAATGAAAATCAATTTGGTTTCAGGAATAATCTATCTACTAATGATGCATTATATTGTGCTACTAAATTTATATATGACAATCTTGATTTAAAAAAGCACGTTATTGGTATATTTTTAGACTTGAAAAAAGCTTTTGATTCTGTAGATCATAATTTATTGTTAAAAAAACTTGAATACTGTGGTATAAGAGGAGTTCCATTAAAACTATTAGAATCATTTATTAGTAATAGATACCAAAAGGTTAAAATTAATGACGTTTATAGTGATGACTTATTAGTTAATTATTCTGTACCTCAAGGAACTGTTCTTGGGCCACTACTTTTTATAATATACATTAATGGTTTGCTTAACCTAAATTTAGGAGGTAAGGTTTTGTGTTTTGCTGATGACACAGTTTTTCTTGTCAGTAACTCTTGTCTGAATAATTTAAAACATGAAGCCAATATTGGTATTAATTTAATTAAGAATTGGTTGGATAATAATTCATTACAACTTAATTTTACCAAATCCAACTTTGTACATTTTAGAATAAAAAATAATAATAATAACTTAAACTTTGATAAATTAATTTTACACACTGTTTTTTGTAAAAGAAAAGTTAATAACTGCGTCTGTCCTATAATAAATAAAACATCCTCTGTAAAATATCTAGGTATACATTTTGATGAACTCTTAAAATGGAATGTCCATATAGATAATTTAATAAAGTCAGTTCGAAAATTCTTTTACGTATTTAAATGTTTGAAAAATATTTTAACTGTTAACGTTAAAACAATGGTTTATAAATCTCTAGTGCAATCAATAGTGTCTTACGGTATAGCATTTTGGGGTAACGCTTATCAAACTCATATTAAAAAATTAAATACAACATTAAATTGTCTTGTAAAATATATCTTCAATAAGCCTAGACTCTTTCCAACAACTTTATTATATAATGAATGTAAAATCTTAAATATAAAGTCTCTCCATATAATACATGTTTTTGCGGTTGTTTTTAAATTTACTAACACAATTAGTACTCCTACTCATAAATATGATACACGATTTGTTAAAGATATTAACTTATCCCTGCCTAAATTGAGAACTACTTTTTGTCAGTCAGGACCATATTTTGTGTTTATTAATTTTTGTATTAAACATAAAATTTGCATTCATGAATTTAATAATTTTATACAATTAAAAAGAAAACTTATGTCTTTAGGATTAAATACCTTAGTATAATTTGAATTGCTTATGGTTTATTATTTTATTTTGAATAATTATATTGTAATTTCACTATTACTTTCTTATACTGTTTATTATATACTTTATTTATTTATTTATTTTTTTTTTTTTTCTCTTATGTTATGTTCTTGATATGTTTATTTAATATTGTAATTGCATGAACTCTCACCTTCAGCACAGCCTTTGGCTTTGGAGGTGATCCAACAAAAATTTGTTAATTAGTAATTTAACTTGTATATATTGTTTGTTGGAGAATTAATAAATATTATTATTATATTATTATTATACTAAACATCATAGAACAGTATTAATCAGCAACTTTAAATTCAATTTAGAATATAAATACTTAATCAAATATAATATTAATAATATAATAATAAAAAATAAGTTGTTGTTGTTACATATCTAATCAATTATATTACGTGTATTTGTAATTAAGAGAGCATTAAGAAGCATTTGTTTAATGTATTTTGATAATAATATGGAATTATAATTAAAGAGGTGTGGTCATTAATATTTTAATTCTTTCAATAAATTTGGTATCTATACCTATATTGTATCATAAATACATGTCATCATAAAAAAAGCGGGTAAGTGAGTATCGGTCTGCTGTACATTAGGGGGTGGGGTAGACCTCGGACTATGGTAGGTTAAATTTGAATGCAATGATAGGTATCATTGTATACGAAAAACGATTCTGAACGGAGATGATTTGTCAGTCTAGGATATATTATATTTAAATATTGGCATACATTCTATTTTGAAACAAATTCAAACATTTAAGTAAAAGTTTCAAGATCTTACGTTTAGTAATTTTTTAAAAATAACAAAAATCGAAAATTATTTATTAGTAAAACGTTATTTTACACGTGTATTTTTGATTTCAAATTAAAATTAAAACTTTAAACACTCGTAAAATTTTTTAAATTGAATAATTATCAAACTTTTTTATAATTGTTTTAAGCTTAACTTATGGACAGTATAGTATTAAATTTTCAATTCTTAGCTTTTGATAGTAAAATATTTATAAATTTTTAACTACCAAATAGTGAAAAATATTCATGATTTTGACGAATTTTTGTCAATCTTTGAACTTCAAATGCGAATAAAAAAAAATTGTGCCTATGTATTTTTATAATTTTTGAATGAGAGTTAGAACAAGTTATGTGGACCCTTCTATTAAATTTTCAAGTAATTTGTCCCAGCTTAATTTTTTTTATCAACATTTATAAAAAAAAAATAAAAAAAAATTGAAAATTTCAATTGTCTATAAATAGCTCAAAAAAAGTCAAAATATTTTGAAAATCTAATCACGTAAAGAAAATGGCAATCTAAATAACTGGTAAAATTTTCAAGTGTTTACGACTTATACTGTTTGAATAACAACAAATATCAAAAATCGTTTGAGGCTAAACCGTTATTTAACGTGGTTTTGTAAAAATTTAAATTTCAAACACTCATAAAAATTTTTTGTTTTAGTCCGGTAGAGTTTTTTTTGCAGATAGTTGAAGAAAATTTTATGAAGAACCTTGTACCAAATTTTCAAATCTTAGTTATAAAAGAAAAAATTTTTACGATTTTTTAACCACAAAATTACTTGCCAATTTTCGCAATTTTGACATATTTCGTATAAATTCGAACTTTAAGCACTTATAAAAAAAAATTGTGACTAACGATTTCGGATTTTTTTTTATAACTTTAAGAACAACTTATAAGAAACCTTGTATAAAATTTTCAAGATTTTCTGGCCGGCCAAAAAATTTTTATCGTTATTTTAAAAAAAAATACTTAAAAAAATTGAAAATTTCAACTGTCTATAAATAGCTCAAAAAAAGTCAAAATTCATTGAAAATTTAACTGTGTATGGAGAACGCTAATATAAATATTTTATGAAAATTTCAAGTGTTTACATCGATTAGTTTTTGAGTTATAGCAAAATAAATAATTCGATTTTGTCGAAAACTGGTTTTGCGTAAAAATTCCCGTTTTTCTGTCACTTTTTTTTTGTTTTTCTCGATTTTTTTGAAAACTGTTGGAAAATGTTTACTTTTCACCTCTATAATGCACCAAGGATATCCACTTTGCCATCGGAAACCACCCCCAAAGTTTGAAATTGAAGCATTATTTCGACTAGTTATGCTGTACACAGACACAAATACAAAAAATAAAAAAAAAATAAAACACACATCATTGTAAAATCAATACATTCATCACTCCGTTCAGAATCTAAAATGACAATAAAAACAAATATTCTGGACAAACACAATTTATATGAATATATCCGAGCCTCATTCCACACGAAATATACGAATTGCACAGGAAAAACGGTGCTTGACGCAAAATTCGTCGCGGGTCGAAAACGGTTTAAATGTTCGAGATTTTGATGATGTTTACAACTCGAACTATAGTCGATAGGTTTAGGCGTTAGGTCCCAATGTATAGGTTAGGCAGGGGTACTAAGAACGAATCTCGCTCCGGCCGATTCGGCGGCGGCATATGCTAATCATGGCCGCCCAGATTTTTTGCATTTTTTTTAAGTAATTTTTATTTTAAAATGATTATTTTATATTGATTCATATGAACAATAATTTTTTTTTTTCATAGATTATTGAACTATAATTCTCATCTCACACATCGCGTTGCATTTCACATTACATTATAATTATTATACAATACCATATGCGCTGTAAACTTAATAAATAAAAATATATACCTTTTTTATTTAACCTCACATTACTCATTAGTCATTATTATTATTGTTTATTATAATTGATTATTATTTATTTAAAAATCTAAAATGCATGGATCATCAAACGCTTTGACAAAAAAAAAAAAAAGTAATAAAGTTGATTTCTTGATTTCGATTTTATTTTACGTACGTATTTATTTCAATTAGTCTAATAATTTGTCGACAGCGGTGTCAAAAAGATTAAAACATTATCTTATCGTCGACAAATTATCGATGTAACATATTGTAAATCTATTTATTGTTTATTCATTGGTAAATTTGCTGTGACTATATATATATACTACACGTATTTAATTTTTTTTGTACATTATTCAAGTCTGTTGCATATAAAACCAATAGATATCACTGTAGGGAACACCTTATAACATATTGAAAATATTAAGGGCAAAATATAGTCAAACAAGATTGATGTATTAATATAATATATTATAATATGCAATAATTGGCAATGGGAATTGTACAAAATTTATATATAATGATATATAATAATAAAAATATGCAATAAGTACGAGGCAATGTTATTTTAAGAGACTTAACAAACATAGATACAATAATAAAATATTTAAAAACACGTGATATGTACACAACACAAAATATTTAAATACAAAAACGTTTTTAAAAAGAAAGTGATTTTATCAGATTTTTTTTGGGAATTATTATTATACATAATGTAAAACAGTACAGTGTATAATAACATTTAACAAAATAGGTTTAATAGTTTACATATAATTTAATATACAATATGTTCACAATATATAAGTGGGAAATTGTATAAATATTTATTATATAATATTTGTGAGTGTGTGTGTGTGTGTGTGTGTTTGTGTAAGTATAAAAAATTTAAAATTTAAATATATATATATATATATAATAATATTGGTATATTTGGTATTTAAATAAAAAAAACATTTAAAAAAAAGTGATATATATGTAAGTGGGAAATTGTAAAAATATTTATTATTATGTGTCATGTGTGTGTGTGTGTGTGTGTGTGTATAAATAATGTATAAATGTATATTGTATATGTATTAAAAAAGGTCATGTATAAAAATGTTTAAAATTATTATTTTTGCTGTAAAAAAAAAAAAAATTAATTACATTTATTACAATATACCTAATAGCAAAATAATTTTAATTACTTACATTTTCTTTTGAGCCCGTCGCCTCCGCACTCATCGGGGCCTTTGCCGCACCTGGGGCCTCTGATACACCCGGGGCCTCTGCCACACCCGGGGCATCTGCCGCACCCTGGGCCTCTGCCACATCCTGGGCCTCTGCCGCACCCTGGGCCTCTGCCGCACCTGCAGGATTGCCCGTATTGGGCCTCACCCCCTTCACCGGCTTAGCCTCCGCCGGCTTTTTTGGTTTTTTGGATTTTTTGCCTGTAATACGAATATACAATTGAATATACTGCTTACGAAAAGCACGTGGCAATTGAAATGTAATACAGTAGAGCCTCGATAGTCCGGACGAATTCAGACCGAGTATCGTCCGGATTATCGATTTTCCGGATTACCGAAGGTTTTTCAAAATTACCTACTCAAATTACTAAGATTTTATTTTTAATTTCACCATCTTTATATTAATTATATTCATTGCATTTTAAATTACAAGAATAATAATTAAATTAAATTAAAACTAAACTAATGAATAAAAAAAAAAAAAAATGTTTATATGTAATAATATTTGTCGATAACAATATCATATAGATTAATTGGGTTGCGGGAATTCTCGTAAAATCTATTTACGAATAAATGGAATTTTGCCGTCCGGATTACCGCGTTCACCGAATTATCGGGGGTCCGGAATATCGAGGCTCTACTGTATATTATAATAAATATATAAAACACTCACACTTGCGGGCAATGTGGCCGTAGCCGTTGCAGTTGAAGCAACCTAGAATAGAAAAATTATAAAATTTTTATTAACATTTTCACATGAGGTCAATTGACTTTCGATAAACTTACGGCGTACGGCCTTTTTTTGCCTCGGGTTTGCAGTGACTACTTGCGGTTGTGAATTACCGTAGTAATTCACCTGCAAACCCGAGCAATTATTGATGGAGCCAATATTCAAGTTCTCCATTCTAAAATAAATTATAATTAATTTAGACATATCGTTCTCCCTAACGTAATTAAAACATTTACGTATTAAAAAAAAAATAAGCATTGCAAATCTTCTTTTACTTGAAGCAAACACAGAACTATCTAAAGAAGAAACTAGAGAGTAAAGACTTTGAATATATTTGTATTATGTATATTAGCATTATGTTTGAAAATTATTCAATTACATTTTTATTCGAATAGTTATAATTATAAATTCAAATAGTTATGATTATAAAAAATTTAAAAAAAATCAATACTTGAAAATTATTTAAATAACTTTTTATTTGAATATATTTTAATTATTTAGATAATATTCATTAGCTCGAACCATAATAAAATAATATAAATGAAAAAAAAAATTGTTAGTAAAAAAAATACTGCCTTATGAAAAACAGTACATGTGGTCACTATATCCTAACTTAACAATTAGCAAATATAATTAAATATCATGTACTCACGTCTTCGGTGTGTCGATTGAAAATGAACGGCTTTCCCAATTTCACTTTACCGCGATGTCTGTTATTTCGTATATAGCCGCCTTATATTAGATAAAATGTTGGTTATGACTTTACGAGCGATACCGTGTTTGAATGTCGGTTAACGTGTTTACTGTATTATTGCAGGTCTTTGGATGGCGTGATGTACAACACGATGGGTGGGGAGGGAGGACGCGACAACGGTCGAGCCGTTGACCGATTTCTGCAGGCTACGTTCAACATCCGTGCAATACAGTTGTCGTAGCATTTTTTTTTTGTTTTTGTTTGTTTTACTTGCACATTTATACTCATTATTACATTTACTTATAATTTCTATAGTTTTTATTACCTATTCGTTCACTTTTTTTTTCATAACTGGGACTTTGGAGACCGGTGAGTACAATTTTATTTTCCTCCCATAACTGTGCGTAGGCCATGCACGTGTGTGTAAACAAACCATTTGTTTAGGTTATTGGTTTCAATAGTTTCATTACATTACGCACACGAGTACGATATAAAATGCTTTCAATATTTTCGACTAATATTATTAACGTTTTACGAGCAATGTATGTATGGACACATAATAATAACGAATAGCTCAACTTTCATAGGTTATGTCATTTTGTATCTGTGCATTACCCATGAGCATCGCAAATGAACGCATACACGGCACCGTCGGCACCGGTGACATGCCTTTGCTCCTCTTTGCGTACCTACCTACCTTTACGAAGATTATCGGCGCGCAGTTTTAAAGTATTTCAATGTTACGGTTAACGAAAACATTGCATTCTGTTAACGATTTTAGCATTTTTCCTACTATTTTGTATGAACATAAATGCATGTTGTAAATTATTCAAATAATATTAACGTATTTCCGATAATAACGCGCAATAACTGTTACAGTATCAACTCCACTGATAACAATTTGATAGTGTTTGTAAACAATTTGTTTTTTAATATACTCGGCTTATACCTATTATAATTATAATGCTAATTACTAAATTAAACATGTTTTTAATATACTTTTTAGTTTTATTACAATGGTTAGAACCTGTGTCATGTGCGGTAATGTTGATGCTGTCATCGAAGTTTCACTACACAGGTATTTACAATGAATTTCAATACGCACACTTTTACATGCCATAATTAAATTGCAACATGTTTCTTTTTAGATTTCCGTCGAATGCCGAACGTAGAGTTCGTTGGGTGCAATTCGTGGAAAACCACGGTGTTGCTGTTCGTCCCACCTCTATGCTCTGTTCGAGACATTTCATTCCACGCGTTGACTTCTTCCCAGGTGGCAATCGACGCCGGTTAACTAGCACAGCCGTGCCGTCAATAGTAAGTTTATTATGAAATACAATTTTAGTTTTAATTGTATAGTATATCTCCTCACACACCTTCAAAAACAATTAGTACTGATGTATTTTGTAATTTTCTAAGAGATACTGTTTACCTAATATCATATCATTATAATATTTATAAGGAATAAAATAATACAATGTATAAGTACAATAGATTATAATATAATTTTTAAGCAAACATTTCACTGCACCGAACATAAATATGTTCACTTACATGTTACATATGATTAATATGTGTATATAACATATTCTTTTTCTTTTTCTGTTCACTAAATTACATTAAACTTAACAAAGTATACCGTTTCAAGTTATCGATGTCAGTTCCACCAAGTAAAAATAAATTATGTACACATATTATGTAACAAAATAACCATTTGAACATTGTTATGTGAATTTATTTACATATATTTTTTTATGTCTACTTCTTCATTTTCATTCACTACAACATAATCTTATTTATATACTCATTAAACTCACATATCACTGCTATATGTGACATTCATTGTATGTCTTACTTTATAAATGATATCTATATTAAACATTTCAAACTACGTTGTGCAGTAACGAGTCATTTACTTAATTCAATATCTCAATAATATATAACTTTTATATATTACACTCATGGTTCCATCAACACTACATTTGACAATTATTATTGACCAATTTATTTAGAATATATAGATAGATATATATTAATACACTAACCTTCCATTCCCTGTACACAATGACGTGCTTTTATTTATTATGATATATTCTTGATAATTATACATCTTTTGATTTGTCATTTAATTGATAGTTATTCCATTCAAACATTGTTAATTCCATAATTTCTTTTAATATACTTTATTTGATTAACAAAATAGAGTAATATATTTTTTTTAAACAAATATTTTACTAAACAAAACATAAACATTATTACTTGCATACACTTCTTTTTTACCCTATTAATCTTTCAATTAAAAAACATAATAAATAAAAGCATATCATTGTGTACAGGGAATGGACGGTTAGTGTATTAATATATATCTATAGGTATATATCTATCTTTAAGTTCACTCATACCTATAGCTTAATTAATTTATTGTATTTAATTTGCATACAAATGGATATATTAAATATATTTGTATTTATGTCTGTATGTTTAAACGATGGTGCTCATTATGTTCTTTTATTTATGGGAAAATTAAAAATTTGAGATACATTTAATAAAATACAATACCAATTTAATAACTAACCCAGGGGCGTATTTAAGAGAGGGGCACATGGGTCCCGTGCCTCCCCCATTCATCGTATTTTATACTTATTTTTATTATATGAGAAATGTTACAACTCTAGGCTCCACGCAAATTTGAACTTTTTGTTTGTGCCCCCCCCCTTAAGACATTCCTAAATACGCCCCTGAACTAACCTATCTTATTAACAATGTTTATTAGTTACTAAATTATTTAAGTTTTACTTTTAATGTATGAGTTACATTGTTTTTATGATTTATATAATTTTTTTTCAACTTCTTTTTTAACCTATTAATTTTCTTTTTTAGGTTCACTTATACCTATAGCTTAATTTATTTATTGTACTAAATTAATACACAAATATATCTAAATATTTGTATTTATAATATTATATCTTTAGCTGATGGTGCTCATAATGTTCTTTTATTTATGGGAAAATTAAAAATTTGAGATACATTTAATAAAATGCAATACCAATTTAATAACTAACCTATCTTATAGTCATTTTTATTCACTATGACATAACTTAAATCTTATTTATACACTCATTTCATTGCTATGTGACATTCATTGTATATTTTACTTTATGTATATTACAATCTATGTATCTATATCAAACATTTCAAAGTACATTGTGCAGTAACGAGTTAATTTCTTAATTCACTATCTCAATAATATATAACTTTTATATATTACACTCATGGTTCTATCAACACCACACGTGACCATTGTTAAAAAATTTATATATAATGTATAGATAGATGTATTTTAAATATGCATACCTTCTATTCCCTGTAACAATAATATGCTTTTATTTGCTATGACATTAAATTATTATTCTATATAATAATTAAAAATAAATAAATAAATATCTTTTTTTAACAAATATTTTACCACACCAAATATAAACGTAAAAACGTTATATGCAAGTAAAAACTTGCATACACTTCTTTTTTAGCCTATTAATTTTTATACAAATGGATCTAAATATTAAATTTATTTGTATTTATGTATGTTTAACTGATGGTGCTCATTATGTTCTGTTATTTATGGGCAAATTAAAGAATTGAGATATACACTTATGCAATATTTATTAGTTACTAAATTGTTTAAGTTTTATTTTTAATGTATTAGTTACAATGTTTTTATGATTTATATTTTTTTTTTCAATACTGGTAATACATTCATTACATTATGCAGTGCAAATACATATAAACAATTAAATTGTTGTTTAAAAACATGTATGCTATTCTACATTTTGACCCTAATTATTAAGTGCTCATATTTTTATTATTTTATATCACTATATATGCTATTCATTTAAACTGATCATCTATGATTTTATAGGCAGTCGAACAGCAGCATGAGGCGCCTGACGGTGAACAAGCAGTTCACGAAGAAATTGACAACGCCGATGAACAAGGCGGCGCAGAAATCATTGAGGTCCAAATGGATGACAATGACATGGAAGTCGTCGAGGTCCAGGTGGAAGATGGCAATGTGGAAGTTGTCGAAATTCATCTGGAAGATGACAATGTGGAAGTTGTCGAGGTCCAGATGGATGACGTCCCGATGGAAGTGGAAGTCGTTGATGTTTTGCCGGCCGATGCACGGGCAGAACTTGAATTCGCAGACATCTTCGACTATTTACCTCCGGACGTCGACGAAGAGGTCAGTGAATGAATATTTCATATTGATAAAATAAAAAAAACCATATAAGAACCATTACAGTTTTATTACTCACATTGCAGTTTGAGCCAATTCCACTGGGTGTTCCTGTGGCTCAACGTTTGCCAATGAGAGACCGTCCGGCAGGTGTTCAACACCCACTCCCAGACCAACACAACGTTGGTGCTTTGGACGCAGTTTGCAGAGAATGCAACGCCCGTCACTTCCATTGCGAACGCGCATCTAGAGGTCACTTCTCCACGTGCTGTAACAACGGTCAAGTGACCGCTACAGGACAGCGCGTACTGCTGCGAGCACCTATGCGTTTAACTAATTTGTTGATTGATGATTCACAGGAAGGTACCAACTTTCGAAGGGAGACTCGCCGGTACAACAACTCACTGGCGTTTGCAGCGTTCTCCAGCGACCTCAACCCCAGACGGTTGCCGGGTCGGGGACCAAGCGTGTACACTGTCCACGGACAAGTGTACCGCAAGGTCAACAATGACGTCGTCGGCAACGAACACAGGCCACCGAGGTACTGTGAGTTGTACTTTGTCAACTCAGCCGAGGCCAACCAGGCCCGAATGCGACAACAAGATGTCGCAGACCGTCTTTTGGCAGGTTTGCTTGCAGACCTGGACCAAATGCTTCGGGAAATCAACCCATACGCTCAGGCTTTTAGGTAAGATGACCGATAAACTCATACACATACACTTAAGTAGTTATTAAACGCTGTGGTTTTTTTTTTTATCTATACACACAGTTCTTAATACATAAAGGTAATATTTTAATTTCTTTTATTATACAATATACATTATATATATAATATAAAAAACATGGTACTTCCGGATAAACTAAATAACATAGACTACCGATTATACGCATTATGTTTATTTTTATCCCACTTTCTGGTGTTTTTACAATGTGTGAATTATAAGTATATTATGTGTTAACAGGAACATGAGCATGTTGTGGTTGGAGGAACAAGAAAGAGCCAATGCCAACCCTGAAGTGATGGGACCTAGGTCAGTGAGTATGCATTTTGTTACAGATGCAGCCAGGGACCAGCGACGATACCAACGACCGACTGCAAACGAAGTTGCTGCCGTGTTCGTTGGTGACGATGGACGTCCACCGAGAGACCTAAATCTGGTAATTTTGATAGGAATCCCGTTGACCCCGGACATCGAATGCAAACCATACCCGCGGGCTCATGTCACGCAGATCCCATGTTGTACCCGCACGTAACCGTTCTTCCCACACGGGGAGAGCGGTTGGCACAACAATGTGATGCAAGAGGGTAACCGCAACAACCAAGTTCGCAGTCGGAACACTATCCGGGAGTTTGTGTGTTATCGTATGGCCATTCGATATACAGGAAACAACGATACTGATCACGAAGGCATAAGTTTAATACATGGTGGTGGTTTTTTATTGCAGCAGTACGTGTGTGACCAGTATGTTCGGATGGAATCGAACAATCTCAACTACGCCCGTAGAAATCAGCAAGCGCTCCTCGCTGACGCTTATCAAGGGCTGGTGGACCACGTCAACCAACAACACCACTTGGACGAGGCCAACCCGATGGCTGTCGGCCGTAGAGTCATTCTACCGTCGACATTCGTTGGGAGTCCACGTTACATGAAAGGGTGTTATCACGACGCAATGGCTATTGTGCGTAAGTACGGTAAACCTGATCTGTTTATAACTTTTACGTGCAATCCTAGGTGGCCAGAAATCACACAGAACCTCGGAAGATGGTCTGCTCCAAACGACAGACCCGATCTCATAGTCCGGGTGTTTCACCCCAAACTCAAGGCCCTCATGCAGGACATAATAGTAAATCGTGTGTTTGGTAATATAGACGCTTATGTATACACTGTTGAGTTTCAGAAACGTGGATTGCCGCACGCGCACATACTGGTCATCCTCAGGGAAGACAGTAAGTTGCACACGAAGACGTGGACAACGTTGTGTGCGCCTCCTTGCCGGACCCGGCAACCGACAGGCGCCTGTTTGACTGTGTGACATCACACATGATTCACGGGCCGTGTGGGCAACTAAACCCCAACAGCCCGTGCATGGTGGACAACAGTTGTTCAAAGAAGTATCCAAAAGAATACAGTGAAGAAACTGTCTACGCTTCCAACAACGGGTACCCGACGTACCGCCGACCAAACAATGGATCTGTTGCCTTGGTCAGACAACAAGAGGTGGGCAATGAATTTGTGGTCCCCCACAATCCATACCTACTGGCCAAATATGATGCACACATCAACGTTGAGGTGTGCTCTACGGTTAAGAGTGTCATGTATTTGTATAAATACGTGTACAAAGGCCATGATGCGGCCACTATGGAAGTTTGGGACGGTGATGAGATATCAAAGTAAGCAGATTCAAATTATTTATTTTAATATACTCAGAGGCGTATTTAGGGGGGGGCGACGGGGGGCAATCGCCCCTGGGCGCCAAAAGCTAAGTCTCTTAAAGGGGCGCCGTGGCTAGAGGTCAAATTGTTTTCACAGTGAAATTATACATATAATAAAATAAAATAATTTTTTTTATTTATTGATTTTATTGAAAAATTGAAAATTAATAATTAAATTATTGATAACAGATTAGTGATAATCTGTATCATAAATACTATATTATCATAGAATTTATTAATATTCTACACAGCTCGGCAGCTCGGCTATAAATAGATGTTTGTTAATCTATCAATTTTATTATTTTGCGGGTCTGTTCCATACTCCCATGATAAAAATTATTAAAAATAGATTATTTCTATCATGGTCTGTCCATTTCTTGTCTCGTATGTAGTATGTGTAAATGTTATTATGTGCTAATCATTATTTATGATTATTATTTATTACTGTAGGAAATGCGACAGCGACATTACAGTATTTCTAAACCACGTTTTAACGTTTTTACCGGCCTATTGATTCACCGTTAGTATTAGTGTATTATATTCATCAAGTAAATAATTTGTGTTTTTTTTTTTATTTCATTTACTTGTAAAATACTGTGCTAATAAATATTACCTACCTATTTGATTAAAGAAGACATTTAAGGTTTGTATTAAATTTTTTCATTATAATATTAGTATTCACTATTCAATTTTTAAATTTGCTTGCGGCCTAGCTAGTAGCTTATTTATTTGACAATTGACATTCTTACAGTTAATTGTAAAATGAAAAATTGTATAGGTAGTGTTATTACAATATTGATTAACTTATTATTTCTTGTTGCCTAAATGTTTAATCTGTACTTTTTTACAATTATAAGCTTACTTTACCAGCTAAATTGCTTATTGCTTTTGATTTTGCTAATTTACCGTACTGCTACTGTAGGAAGATGGTTAAGAAACATAGTGGTGCTTTCTATCGGCAAAAAAAGAAAGAAAATGCTTCTGAAACTGCCAAAGTATTAGCTAAAACGCCTAAACTGTACAATTATTTTCAACAAAATCCTCCAAATCTTACAAGAGAGAATGTCCAGAATGATAGTAATTTTTAATTTATATATATAATTATAGATTTTATATGTATTCATACATAATATACAACTTGACATGTTATAAAAATAATAATTAATTTTATTTATACATATTTAATTTTATTAGACCATAGTTTGAGTAATGATAACGCTGTTTCACAACACTGCTCTAGTGCTCATTCCCCTGAGTAAGTTATTTAAATTTATAAGCCAATTATAAATCTATAATACATAATAATAATAATAATATGTTACAATTGTATACTATTTTATTAGTGGGTCATCTGATTTGAATAAAGATGATGATTGTATTAGTCAACCTGAAAAAACTGAAGTAAATGAGCAGAAGATTGAACTACTTCGTACAATAAATTCAACGTTTGATAACACTGTCACTTCAGAGTAAGTAAACTCACAAGTCACATTTATGCTGGTATTGGTTCATAGTATAATAAATTAATAACCATTGTTATTTTAACACTTTGCATTAGTCTTACTATTGATAACAAAGTTAATGATCTATCAAGAACTGAAGAAAACCATTATATTATTGATGAAGTACATGAAAACCTAGTAACTGTTATTCCTAGGTAATGATACTTTCTTTTTTTTTTTTTACAATAAATTTATACATTATAAGTAAATACATTTTTAAACTTTGTTTGTTCAGAGATGATCCAACATTGTGGATAGTGAATGAAACAACCAAAGATTATTTTTCATTTAATGGCTTTAATCAAAACCTGGAAAACAATGATTTTTCAAAATCAAAAAGACTTTCTACAAAACGAATGCGGGGTGCTCAGCGTTCCTATTATAGATATTTCAGTCTTAAGTTTATAAAAACTAAGTTAATAAATAATGAACCATTCAATCGTACATTTTTGGTATATTCGAATAGTACCGGTAATGTTTATTGTGCACCTTGTCGATTATTTGGGAGTAAATCAGTTTTTGCTACAGTTGGTTTTAGTAACTGGAAGAAAGGAGAAGAAAAAATATCACAGCATGAAAATTCGATTTCACATAAATCTTGTGTTCTTAAAATGTCTCAAAGAGGTTCTGTATTAAAACGAATTGATAAACAACTTATTTTACAAGTAGAAACAGAAAAAATGTATTGGGAAAAAGTGTTGACAAGAGTAGCAGCTGTTGTAAAATCGTTGAGTTCCAGAGGACTTCCATTGAGAGGACATGATGATAAATTTGGTTCTACTCATAGTGGAAATTTTATAATGAGCTTAGAGCTCATAGCTGAATTTGATCCATTTCTTTCCAATCATATTGCACAATATGCCAATAAAGGAAAAGGAAGCACATCTTATTTATCTTTTGCAACTTTTGAACAATTTGTTTACATTATGGCTGAAAAAGTAAAAGAAACTATAGTCAATGAAATTAAAGATGCAAAATATTTCTCTATAGTAGTAGATTCAACGCCTGACATTTCTCATACCGATCAATTGTCATTAATATTCAGATATGTAAAAAAGAATGGTGAACCTGTTGAAAGATTTTTACAGTTTTTTGCCAATGCTGGACATAAGTCTGAAGATATGGCTGATGCAATTTTTATGGCGTTAGGAGCAAATGATCTGAATATTAAAAATTGCCGTGGCCAGTCATACGATAACGCATCTAATATGTCAGGCATGTACTCAGGACTTCAGGCAAGAATAAAAGAAGCGTGTATCCATGCAGTTTACATTCCTTGTGCTGCACATTCATTAAACTTAGTTGGTGAATGTGCAGCCAGTTGCTGTACACAGGCAAATGATTTTTTTTATTTTCTTCAAAATACCTATACGTTTTTTTCTTCTTCAACTAACCGTTGGAATGTATTAAATGAATGTCTTTCAAAATCTGAAAGTTTAACGGTTAAGAGATTATCAGACACTCGGTGGTCTGCACGCCATGATGCTTGTCTAAGTCTATCTCGAAATTGGAATGAAATTATAAAAGCTTTAAATATAATTATACATAGTTCAACAGAAAAATCAACAACCAAATGTGAAGCCAAAGGTTTATTGAAAAATCTGAAAAGTTTAGAAATGGGTATACTAACAACACTTTGGAATAAACTGCAGAGTGTTCACATTGATTTAACAACAGTTGTGACTTTGTACAAATCATTAATATATTATATTCAAGACTTACGAAATAGTTTTGCATTCTATGAAAAATTGGGTAAAGAAAAATCTGGTGTAGATCAATACAAAATTGAACGAAAAAGAAAAAGGAAAATGCCTTATGGAGAGTCAAATCAAAATAATTCAACATTTCAACAAAGCGACTCATTTAGAGTAAATACTTTTACAGTTATATTAGATTCATTACTTACAGAGCTAAACAAAAGAAAGAGTGCTTATGATAAAGTTAATATAAAATTTGGTTTTTTATTTAATCTTACTAAGTTGCCACTATCCAAGGTAAGAGAACAAGCCATACAACTACAATTAGAATATCCAGAAGACCTGGGTTCATCATTCTCTAATGAATGTATTCATTTTCGTAGTCATTTATTTGGATTAGAAGATAATAATTTGCCATTAACTGTTTTAGATTTGTACAAAATATTTAAAGATCCTAATATTTCTAGTTTGTATCCATACATTGAAATAGCATTACGAATGTATTTATGCAGTCCGGTATCAAATTGTTCAGCAGAACGATCCTTTAGTGCACTAAAAAGAATAAAATCCTACTTAAGATCAACTATTGATAATGACAGACTTAATTCATTGGCTATACTGAGTATAGAATCAGAAATTACCAGTTCTCTTAAATATAAAAAAGTAATTGAAGAATTTTCTTTACAAAAGGCCCATCGTAAAATCTAAATATGTAATCATAATTTAATATTTTGTTTATTTTTTATTAGGTATAACCTTTATACTACTATATGTACCTATATTTAATTTTATTCCCTTGTAACACAATTATGAAAAAAAAGTGTAAAATCTAAAATTATTATTTGTTATAGATATTATTATAAAGTAAAATAGTTTAAATGTATTAATTGTTAATAAATAAAATTTATTAATTTAGTTATTTATTGTACATTTGGTAATAATAAATTATGAAATAATATTAACTATATTTTCAAAACATCAATAAATTATTATTTTACTGACAAATTTATGGTAAACTGCTTTATAATTATATAAATAATTGTCTAAGATTGACTTTTTTTTGTTAAGAATAATAAATAATTAGAGCAGGTTTACAGTGGTAAAATAAAAGTGTTCATTTATCACTTGTGCAGAAGCATAAATGAAATAAGTAAAAAATATACATATAATATATATATATTGAGATATAATTTTTAATGACAAAAAGTAAATTTGTAATTAGAGGTTGCTTAAAAAAGAGCGCCAAAATGTTTGTACCTAGGGCGCCAAAATTGTAAATACGCCTCTGAATATACTAAGTCTTTGCTTAATGCTTTTGTATAAATCAATAACACTTAAATGTTTGTTGTAAGAACTGCATTCATTTGGTTCATTATAATGCTTTTTGACTATAGAAAACTTAAATAATTTTTTACTAAAAACATACTGTAAATAAATTACATTAGACTTCAGCAGTTTTAATAGTATTTTTCACTATACTTGGCCATGCTCTATCTCAAGCAAATTGTTGAAATAAAACATAAAAATCATTAAACTCCAATTAACAATAAATTGTTTAATGGTTTTATTTAAGCTACAACAATTTGATATATAATTATACTTATTCAAATGGCTCAGGTATAGTTAATAATTGTTAAATTCAAATTGGTGGTATGACGTTGCACAAACTAACGAAATATTAATAAATACAATGTACTTTTATGTACATTTAAAACACACGCATACTTCAAACACTTCTTTTTATTAACTTAGTATTACTACTGTTTTAATTTATTTTAAACTCATATCTGTGTGATGTTAAATTACTATGTATAATACTTGGCCATACATTAGTATACATGTATATATAAACTTCACACCCATAACTGAATTTTAATTGTTTACAACTTTTAATTTTATATTAAATTATAAAATAAAAATAAATACAATTTACAATATATCAATCACATACTTTAAACACTACAATAATACACTTTTTTTATGTCATTTTTTTTTTTTAATAACTAACTAACATTTAAACGTTATACTCGCCAAATCTCTTATACTTTATAGTATTACATGCATTAATAAGATTACTTAATATCACTTGATATAGGTACTGTGTTATATATACCTATTTATATATGCAATTAACTTAATATCACTTGATATATTATAGTATATATTATATGTAATTATGACTGTGCAACTTTGTTACTATTATGGTTTATTATATGTTTTTTTTTTTTTTTCAGTTTCATCAATTCACGATACGTAAGTCCGCCAGAAGGGATCTGGCGGTTGTTTTCGTATGAAATGCACAAGAGGAGTCACACGATTGTTAGACTTCCAGTGCACTTGGAAGACAGACAGACCGTCTACTTTGCTCCTGGGCAAGCCCAAGAGCGAGTACAGAACGATGCCCAACGTCGTACGAAATTGACAGAGTTCTTCACGTTGAACGCAAACGACGTGGAGGCCAGACAGTACCTGTATCACGAGATACCGGTGCACTACACGTGGCAACAGGCACAGAGAAGGTGGGTGCGGCGACAAAGACAGATAAACAACGAGACGTTGGCTCGGATGTATGTCGTCAACCCACTGGACCGTGACCGGTTCCACCTGCGACTGTTACTTTTGCACCGGAGAGGCTCACAGTCTTTCCGGGACATGAGAACAGTCGACGGCGTGGTGCACGAGAGCTACGGGGCTGCCGCCATCGCGTTGGGACTCTTGGAGTCTGACCGCGCATGGCTGGCATGCATGGAAGAGTCTTCGTCGTTAGACACTCCCCGACAGCTCCGGTATCTCTTCGTTACGATACTGGTGATGTGCCATCCGGCGGAACCGCTGGCCTTGTTCCAAGCGAACGAGGCCAGCATGATGGAGGACTTCAATCGGCGTTTCCAAGACTTGGACCGTGCCAGAGCGGCAAGTCTTGACGCCATTGGAGACCTACTTCGTGCACACGGAAAAACGCTCGGCGACTACGGGTTGCCCTACCCGGATGTCGGTCTATTGGAACCCGAACAGGACGACCAGTTGTTCGGGGCAATAGACGCGGCGGCGCGGTGGGCGCAACAAGTGGTCGACATGAACGACGAACAGCGTACGGTGTACGATCGGGTGATGGCGGCCGTCGACGACAACCGGGACATCCAAAAGGTGTTCTACGTCGACGGCCCCGGTGGCACTGGAAAGACGACGCTCTACGGATGCCTCATTTGGTCGCTTCGCAACCGAGGACGGTCGGTGTTGTGCGTGGCGTATACTGGGATCGCGGCGTCGCTCATGGACGGTGGTATGACAGTGCACTCGACGTTCGGGCTGCGTTCGGTACCCTTACGGACGAGGACACGTCTACCATCACCATGCAGTCTGAACGCGCTCAGAGGATACGTGACGCGGCACTGATCGTCTGGGACGAAGCGCCCATGTCACCGGGACCGCAACTCACGGTGGTCGATCGCTTGCTCAAGGACATCATGAGGTCGGAATCGCCGTTCGGCGGTAAACCGGTCCTGTTTGCGGGCGACTTCAGGCAGATACTGCCCGTTGTCCGCAGGGGAAACAGGAGTGCCGTCGTCATGTCGTCGATCAAACATAACTCCCTGTGGCAAAACTCGGAGAAGTTTGAACTGACGCGAAACATGCGCGCCGGCAACGACGCGGACTTCGCGGATTGGTTGCTCCGGCTCGGCAGCGGCCAACTGCCGACGGTCGACGGTGTTCCGGACACCGTCGAAATCCCGCGGGAAATGGTATGTGACGTTGCTGATTTAATTGATTTTGTTTACCCGCAGCACATGTCGTTGGCTAATGTCGACGATTTTGCTCGGAAAATCATTCTGTGTCCTAGGAACGAGGAATGCAGGCAAATCAATCGCACGGTGCTCCAACGCATCGAGGGCGCTGAAAGAACGTACACGGGCATAGACTCTGTGGTAATGGACGATCCCGACGAGGTAGCAAATTACCCGACCGAGTTCCTAAACTCACTAGAACTGAACGGCCTGCCGCCGTTCAGATTGACACTCAGGGTAGGTGCTATAGTCATGTTGCTAAGGAATCTCGATCCTAAGCGAAGACTGTGTAACGGTACAAGGTTAGTGGTCACCGAACTCCGGCGACACAACTTTAAGGCTAGGATGTTGTCTGGTAATGTTGATGCACAGGAGGACATCGTCATACCAGCGATACCCATGACTTCGGGTAGTGAGGACGACCTGCCTTTCGAAATGAGGCGGGTTCAATTCCCAGTTAGGTTATCGTTTGCTATGACAATCAACAAGTCACAGGGGCAGACGTTTGACCGAGTTGGATTGCTTCTGCCGGTGCCCGTGTTCACACACGGGCAACTGTATGTTGCATTTTCAAGAGTGAGGAACGCTCAATCTGTCAGAGTCGGCATGTACGATGATGGCAATGGGCGGTTTGTCACAAAGAACGTTGTGTACAGGGAAGTACTACCAACGGGGTAACAGGTATGTAGGCAACGGTGAAATTGTTCACAAAAAAATTATATCAGATTTACTATTTCTAATTACCATTAACTGTTAGCATTGTTTAATTTCAATAACAAATTTTCATCTGATATATTTTTTTTGAGACTTTCTAACCGGAGACTACAAAATAGTTTACATATATATATATACAACAATTTGTATACCGATCATGGGTCTTATGATCCACCGGGCGTTGGCCATATCATGGATCTAATGATCCACCGGGCGTTGGCCATATCATGGATCTTATGATCCACCGGGCGTTGGCCACTTGAAGTACCTAATCCTTAGGGATCCGCACATTCTTAGGTACTTCATGGACAGTTGGGTTGTTTCTACAGTCATGTAGCTGCTCCCGACTGTTCACTGAGGAGAGATAGTTCGACAACCTCCACGTGGTTCTCTCTGGATGCGAATCTGCTTCAATGCGGATTCGTAACTAATAGTCGAACACATTATTTAACATTTTTAAAGTGTATACTTTTTTTTCTTTTTTTTTAACATATACTGTAAGATATCTGTAATATTGTAATTGTCAATTTGTTTGTAACACATAAAATTCAATTAATATGTGCAACACCAATTCAACTATTAATTAATTAATTTTGTACATTTTTTGTTTGTGTACATTTAACATAATGTCTGTCATCTAAACACCATGGAATTGTTTGTACTTTGTTTTTTTTTTTTACATAAGCTGTGCATTGATTTATCTGTACAATACAAGGTGTTATTGGTTTCAATTTATTCAGAATGTAGAAGTATATATTATAACAATATTTCTTATTTTTATTTGACTACCTATTGTATGCAAAACTTTTACATACTACAATGTATAACAATATTTGTATTTATTTTTTTTATCACAATAATTGTTGATTAACATTGTTGTGTTGGACTTAAGCGTTATAAACATAATATGTTATAAGTATATTATACATGTAAAATTCATACTCTCCTCTGTACACAAATTAAGTACCGTAAAAGGGGGTGAGTAGGGTCATGGAGGTTAATCGGGTCAGTGTTTTGTATTTTTCTTATTTAATGTGATAACAAATAAAATAATAATGATATCAATAATGTTAATGTGTCTTTGGAAACTAGAGACGCATTACAAAATTATAGATATGTCACAATCATATGATATGATTTTTTTCTATTATCAGTAGATAGTGCAATCTGAACCTTATTATGTGTTGAATTTCCACAGCTCAACAAACTTTATGTGGAAATCGCAGATCAAAGTAAGTACAATGCTTGAAATAAGTTTTTTAAGTTACTTAAACATATTTTGAACTCGAAAATATTTCTTTCGTTCAAATATAATAGATATTTATATTATTTTTAAAAATCTAAAAAAAAAAAACAAAAAAAAATTTGATTTTGGGGTGAATAGGGTCAGTGTGTATATATTAATTGGTACCTATAGATTTCTTCCTACGTATGTAATATATTTTTGTTTTTGCTGGATTTTTTTTTGTTTGAATTCAAATGTGTAGGTTGTTATAGGTAGAACATAACAATATATGCGTTTAAACAATTATATAGTGTATATATCTAAACAACAAGTTATTTTTGTTGTTTTTTATTTTAGAAATGCCTCGCGAATATATACCCGATCCTAGATGCAAACGACATAAATGGCATGAACCTAAAGCAATAAACCAAGCTCTCATCCTTATCCAACAGGGAAACTCAATCAGGTCAGTTGCCAAAACTAATGAAATACCCTACAGTGTACTGCAACGCTACTATAAAAAATACAAGATTAACAATAATGTGGTAGTAAACAATATTGGTGGTCAAACTACTCTTCCTGAGAGTATGGAGAAAACGTTAGTGACCAACATAATTAAATGTGCTGATTGGGGTTATCCAATATCAGAACTAGAACTAAGAATGTTTGTTAAATATCACTTAGATCAAATTGGCTGTAATGTAAAACGCTTTAAAAATAATTATCCTGGTATGGATTGGGTAAAATCGTTTTTAAAGCGACACAAAAATAGAATATCTCAACGTATGTGTCAAAACATTAAAAGAAGCCGAGCTGCAGTTAGTAAAAATATAATAAATGAATATTTTGATAATTTATCTCAAACTCTAGAGGAAGTTCCGCCTAGCAATATAATAAATTATGATGAAACCAACTTATCAGATGATCCTGGACGAAAAAAGGTCATATGTAAAAGAGGAGCAAAATATCCTGAGCGAGTCATGAATCAATCAAAATCTGCTACATCTGTAATGTTTGCTGCATCAGCGGATGGCCAACTACTTCCTCCGTATGTTATTTATAAGTCTGCTCATTTATATGATACCTGGACTGAAGGTGGTCCTCCAGGTACCAGGTATAACAGGTCTCCTTCAGGTTGGATTGATGGCCAATTGTTCTTGGAATGGTATACTAAAATAATAATTCCACACTGCAGACGATTAAACGGAAAAAAAGTTATAATTGGAGATAATCTTAGTTCACATTTATCAAATGAAGTTATACGATTAAGTGAAAAACATTCTATTGACTTTATTTTTCTACCACCAAATTCAACACATTTAACGCAGCTTCTTGACGTTGCCTTTTTTCGGCCATTGAAAGGAGCATGGAGAAATGTTCTTGAAAATTGGAAAACATGTAGTAGAAATGGTAAAATGGCTGCAAGTATTAATAAAGATTGTTTTCCATCCTTACTTAAAAACACATTATGTAAACTTGTTACTAAAAATGGGGAAAATATTAAAGCAGGATTTGAAAAAAGTGGAATATACCCACTAAACAGAAATAGAGTTTTAAATATGTTGCCACCAGATACTGAAAATGATAATTCATCAATAAATGACATTTCTTTAGTGTCAGAAAATTTAACTACATTTTTGAAAGAATCAAGATATGGAACACCTGACACAACTAAGAAACAAAGGAAGAAAAGATTAAAGGTTCAACCAGGAAAAAGCATAAAAGGCAACGATTTTAATATTTCTGAAAGTGAGGATGACCCAGGAGAAGAAAACTTTGATGAAGCTGATACACCAGTGGACATTGAAATGATAGTTAATGAGGCCAAAGAAGATCAACAAAGCTCAAGCTCAAATTTAATTAATGTGGGCCAAATGTCTAATATTATTATAAAAAATAATATCAAAGAAGGCACATGGGTCGTGGTTAAGTATGGTGAAACTAAGAAATTATATTTTGTTAAAATCATACAAATATTACAGAAAGGTGAACTTTATGAAGGGTCATTTACCAGATCCAGTAACTTCTCAAGTAGCTACAACGATGAAACCAAAGAACCTATATATATATTTCCAGATATCATTGACTTCTACACATTTAAGCTAGATGATATTGTAATGATAGTTCCTCCACCAAAGAGTCTGCGCAGGGGTCGAATGCAATTTACTGTGAAACTAAGTGATATTTTAAACAGTATATAATACCTAGGTAGTAAAAAGTTACCTATGTTAAGTTTTATTGTTACCTATATGAATGTGCTTATTTAGTATTACCTATTTAAAAATGTCATTACCTATCTAAAGTAAATTTTAAGACTGGATTGTTATATTATAAATCTACCTAGGTACTTATTAATTGTTTAAGAATGTTATTAATTTGTTAAGTTTGATTAAAAACAGAAAGTATTATTATGTTAAGAAAAATTCTTATTTAAGTCAGTTTTGTTTATTTTTATTGTTATATGAGGGTATTTATTTGGTACCTATTGTTAAAAAATATCATAACCACATGTTGTTAATTCAAGGACTGAATAAATTGTTAAATTAGTATTAGGTATTAAAAAAGAAAATATTATTATGCGTAATAAATAACGCGTTGAAGAAAATTCTTTAAAAAGCCAGTGTTGTTTATTTTTATTTTTTATATGAAGGTGCTTATTTTCTATTATTAAAAAAATATTACCTGCCTATTGCTTAAATATTTTATTATTAATTCAAAAATTAAAGAACTGTATTCATTAATTTAAACTTCAATTGTGTTTTATTTTTCATTTTTACTACTTTAAACTATTTTTCACTGATCAATACATTTTATAGGTATAACTTAACATTTTTAAAAATTTATATTTCTGACCCTATTAACCTCTGGGACAGTGTGAATAGGTTTTTAGAGCAAAATAATCATGTGACCCTATTCACCCCATAGTGGGTATGAATAGGGTCACATTTTTAAAAAAATATATAAAAAAATCCGGTTAAGCGAATGTATTTTTTTATAATAAATTATATTAGGAGACATCTTACCTTTCATTTAAAAAAAAAATAATGAACCTATGTTAAAAACTCTAAGAGATATTCTCAAAAAACCTTTAAAATTGACCCTATTCACCCCCCTTTACGGTAAGAAACATACAATAATTAGATAATTATATTATTTAAATTAATTATATTCCTAATGTTTTATATAATATCTACCTAATTAATAATCATGTTTCTAATGTTTAAAAAAATATCTACCTAATAAAATACATGTAATTGAATGTATTATTTAATTTTTTTAACACAATAAATTGCAAATTTAGTCATGTATTTTGTTTGTGTATTATATTTGATAATAATATATAATATTAATGAGTGTGTTGGCAGATGTTAGTATTTAATATTTAATTTTTACATACACATTAGGTGTATACTATTATGGTCACAATCAGATTGTCTACATAAGTGGCTTTATTACACGTAAACTGATTTATACCAGTGATCACTGATAACTAGACATTAAAAAGTCAATATTATAGATTTTAAAAATTTTTACTTAGCACAATTTTTTATTTTAAATACAATAAACGCATTGTTAAGATTTTCTTCCATATGTAAAGTTTGTATTAATGTGAATTACTCATTAATTAGTAATTAATTGGTATACCGTTGTCAGAATGCAGGTATTGTACACTCAATAGTCAATACATATACAATATACATACAATATTTCACCCATGCGCTAACATTGTCTGCGATCCGACGCAGTCGGATCGCCTACCTGGTAGGTATAGTTGCATATAAATTTATTATAACAAGAGATTGCTGATTATTCAATGCTCAAACGACAACATTCGACTTTAACATTTTTTCCTACTTTCGACGCCAGGAGGTTAGACAATCCGCCGCAGGCGGATTCCCCAGCCAGGTATCGATTTACACCGGTCGAGGGCTGATAGCTAGACACTTAAAAGTCTACGTCTCAATCTCAACTTTCAAAAACTTTTCACATTCGAAAGGAGACCGCCAAACAATCGAACGTCATATCAATTCTCGACAACACCCGCCTTATCATCCCGATAGAAGACTCGCAGTACCACCAAATCTTCCTTTTTTAAAATCAATCAGCTTTCAAGCTCTTCCATCCATCCTAGGATTTCACTTACACCGAGTTTCACCCAAAGCGAGTTTCACGGGCCGCTAGTCTTCTAATATAATAAAACGTGAAGGAGTTCGCCTCTAGGCCTCCAGGTGCGACGCAGCAAATTGCAGAGAGCCAATCGTAAATTAGATTTTTTCCCGACCCGTTATCACCGTTTTACGTTATCGCGCTATCTCGAAGTCGACGTTTAGTTATTACTGAATATATCGGTTTTCGAAAACTTTTCGACGTTTTAACCCCTTTTTTGTAATTTTTTTGGCGTTTTACGGCCCCGACGTCGTGTTTTTCGAGTACTTCGTGTTTTTTTACGCCCGGTAGAGTGCCCGTTTTCTACGTGTTTGTTTTTTTGCGTTCGCCGTCGTGTTAACCGAGACGGCCGCCGACCGACGTTCTCGCCGATTTAATTTCGACTTTTTCAGTTTTCGTCGTTCTTTTCACGCTTTCGACATTATGATATGGTTTTTCGCGTAGCCCGTGTCCTTTGAACGCCGAACGTTTACCGATTGTACGTGAAATCTGTAACGGTGATTGGACGTAACGATTAGAATTGCCGAACGGCGTATGAGGTACCTATGTACGGTTTAACCTACTCGGTATTATTTTAATGATTTCGATTAAATTGCACGATTTTATGTGTGTTATATTTCTGTACGTGTTGTAGGCTTTCTGTTCGACGATTCGTGTCGAATACAAGTCGTTTTCGTGCCCTTCGTACACTTTAGTTCCAGACCGTCGACAGTGCTGAATCAGTACTGAAGATTATTATTTTTTGATATCAAACATCGTGACTGGGTGTATTTCTTTAAATATCAAATATGTGTATACTACATAGTATCTATTATCATATGTGGTAAAGGTGTATAGTCAAATGTTGCGGAGCATTGACGTTCGTTTGTTCGCACAGTGTTGATTTACTCTTATAGGTACTACATAATATATTTAATTAATGTTTTTGATTCAATAAATCGCATTTTATAATTTTATTTACATAGCCTTATCCTTTCTAACTCAACCCTAACACCATTAGACTAATGTTTGACCTCGAGTAGTATTTTGTTGTATAGAAGTGTTTGTCAACGATGCAGGTTCATTCGCAAAGCACTGTCAGCATGTACTCCAACAGAGTGTATTGAAGCTACACCATGGTTGAATAGTTACTTTTGCTCAGATGTATACATATTAACAGCATAAACACATTAAAAACATACGGAGAATGTTAATAGTTCATAAGTGAGTTATTGAATTAGAGTAATTGGTTAACTACGTATCGTGTGATTTTTACAATCTGAATAATAAATAAAGTAATCTACATATGATACTTAAATTATTGTTGTTCAACTCTACATATTATATAGTATTATGTAATTAAGTAATTTTATGCTACACATAAATGCATTGATAAATTATAATAGTACTACGTGTTTTTGCACACATCTAAAAATAAATTTTGTTAATTAAATAAAAAATATTAAACTATCGACATCGTTATAATGTATTGTATGTTATTATTTAAGCAATATGAAACATTTGGTAAGTTCAAAAGAATTAATTTGCAACCATAAGTATTTTAAATTATTTCATTTAATTTAATATCCATCATGTAAGTTTCAGACGAAAAGTAATTAAATAGTTTTATAAATAATTTAAATTATACAATTGAGTATATTTGCAATCTATGCAATATTTAGCTTATAAAAATAAATTTTATAAATTTTACTTTAATTGTATAATTGTTTTCTACCTAATAAAAAAAAACAGATAATAATTGATGTGTAGGTATTAAATACATTTTATTTTTTGAATCAAGAACACAATATATAAATTGAATACATTAAAATTTTGTTAAGAATGTTGTTATTATATCTTATGCTAACCATTTACAATGTTCAACAACATTTAATAGTAATTAATTACAAAAAATACGTTTGAGTTTGACACTATACTTTAAAGGCTCAACTTTTAAAAGTATTATATTAATCATTGATTCATGATTCAAAACGGTTTAAAACATTGAATACCTCAATTATATTTTTTTATTTACATAATATCTAACACAATAGGTAACAAAAATATGTATAAAAAAAATACAAAGAAAAATAATATATATAAATAATATAATTATGCACATATAAATGGTAATTATACCTATAATAGCAATATTTTAAATTGCATTTTTTTTTTATTTATAAATAAAGGCCTCGACAACATAGGTCACTGGCCTAGAAAAGAACAAAAGTAGTTATATAAATTGCATTTGTAACATGCATTTTGTATATAATATGGAATTATAGTGATCAGGTTCCTATAAGAATTTATAGGTACATTAAATTAGTGTATACCTAAACTATAGTATGATAAATAGGTACCTATATTAAATATGTCATCACACACAACCAAGCAAACTATTGCTACATATTGCATATTATGTACAATTTATATTTTGCCGTTCGACTGATATTATGTTTATGCATACAATACCTATGCTGTAGGTAGTATATTATAATAGTAGTAATCGGTAACGATGACATCAAATTAGAATAAAAATGTTTGATAAATAATATTAGTAATAACAATAAATATGTTTGGGTTTGACTTTAATGTATTGCCTGAAGTATTTATATAAATAATGTAGATTATTTAAGTATAGTTTTATAGGATTTAAATTTTTGAATAAATTTCGTTAATCTAAAAACTGTATTCTTTACTATTATATGATTAAATTAATATTACAAATGAATCATAAATGTAATACACGAAAAAATTACAATATGTCAAAAGATATTGTTTGCAAATGCATGTAAAAGACAATTAATAAAAATATCCAACTCTCATTACATACGAAATATATTAATTACACAAGAAAAACAGTGCTTAACGCAAAATTCGTTGCAGATCGGAAACGGTTTAAATGCTCGAGATTTGACAGAATTTAACAATTCAAACTGTAGTCGATAGGTTTAGGCGTTGGGTCCCCATGAATAAAATAGGCAGGTATAGCAAGATCGAATCCCGCCCCGGCGGAATTAGCGTCGGCGCATGCCGTAACATGGCCGCCCGGATTTTTTGCATTTTTTTTCTCGATTTTTTCAGAAATATTTTGTTTTATATTTATTTTGAATAATGTATAATAAAGTATGTATTAATAAATACACGATTAAATTTACTTACATGTTAACAGTTACTTTTTCTGTAAATTAATAGAATAAATTACAAATTGTAACTCCCGTGTTACGAATGTTGTTAATATTGTATATTCAATACATAATATACAATTCAATACAATTTTACCAATGCGCCCCCATTGTCCGCGATTCGAAGCAATAGGTTTGCTTACTTGATTGCTTTAGTTGTGTGTCATAATTGATTTTTCCCATTGATTGCTGACTACTAAAATTCAACACCCGACTATCGACTTCCGAGGGAACATGACAAAATGTATAAAACATATTTGTACATAACATATTTCGAAATGAGAATTAATGAAAAGTTCTTATTATTTCACCAATTCCGCCCACAAAGTCCGCGATCCGACGAAGTCGGATTGCCTACCTGGTAGGTTTATTAGCGTGTAAACTGATTTTTACCATAAATAACTGATAAAGTACTTTTCATTCAAAAACTCACTTTGACTTAAAATATTTTACGAACAAAACAGCATCCGCCTAACGATTAAAAGGCAATAACATTGCTTTAAAAAACTTTTACGTAGCACAATTTTTTTATTTTAAATACATACAAATACAATTAATTAATGGATAAGATTTACTTCCATATAAACAATTTGTTTTGCTGTGAATAACTGATTAATTAATAATACCATTGTCATAGTGCATGCGTTGTACACTCAAAAGTCAATTCATATAATATTTGATCCCTGCGCCGACATTGTCTGCGATCCAACGCAGTCGGATTGCCTACCTAGCTGGTTTAGTTTCCTTTAAAGCTTTTTGTAAATTGAGTTCATACAAAATTTTTATTTCAGTTATTGCGTCGAAATATTTCGTGATCCGACGCTCAAACGACAACATTCGACTTAAACATTTTTTCCTACTTTCGACGCCTGAACGTTAGACAATCCGCCGTAGGCGGATTCCCCAGCCAGGTATCTATTTACACCGGTTGAAGGCTGATAGCTAGACACTCAAAAGTCTACGTCTCAGCTTTCAAACGTTTTTCATTTTCGAAAGAAGACCGCCAAACAATCGAACGTCTTATCAATTCTCGACAACACCCGCCTTATCATACCGATAGAAGACTCGCAGTACCACCAAATCTTCATTTTTTTTAAACTTTCTGCTTTCAAGCTCTTCCATCCGTCCTAGGGTTTTCGCTTACACCGAGTTTCACCCAAAGCGAGTTTCACGGGCCGCTAGTCTTATAGTATAAAACGTGAAGCAGTTCGTCCGTTGTCCGCCCGGGCGCTGCCTGTATCATAAGGAATTACCAATCAGAAAATTACATTTTTTCCCGACCCGTTATCACGTCTTTACGTTATCGCGTTTTGTTACTGTGTATTATATCGTTTTTCAAAAATGTCCATAATTTTTCGACATTTGAACCCTTTTTTGTAATTTTATTGGCGTTTTACGGCCCCGTAGTCGTATTTTTCGAGTACTCCGTGTTTTTTTACGCCCGGTAGAGTGCCCCCGTTTTCTACGTGTTTGTGTCGTTGCGTCCGCCGTCGCGTTAACCGAGACGGCCGCCGACCGACGTTCTCGCCGATTTAATTTCGACTTTTTCAGTTTTCGTCGTTCTGATTCACGCTTTTCTTCGACATTATGGTATGGTTTTTCGCGTAGCCCGTGTACTTTAAACGCCGTACGTTTGCCCCGTTTGTATGTGAAATCTGTTAGTGTGATTGGACGGAACGATTGGAATCGCCAAACGACGTATGAGGTATGTACGTCCTGCCTACTCGGTATTATTTTAAATATTTGAATCAGCACTGCAGATTACTTTTTTGGATATCAAACGTCCTGACGGTGTGTATTTCTTTAAATATCAAATGTGTGTGTACTGCATTAGTATCTATTATCATATGTGTTGCAGGTGTATGGTTAATCGTCGTGGACCATTGACGTTCGTTTGTTCGCACAGTGTTGATTTACTAATGTACTAAATAATATAGTTAAATTACTGTTTTGGATTCAATAAATTGCATTTTGTCGTTTATTTACATTGTCTTATCCTTTATAACTCAGCCCTAACACCATTAGTCCAATGTTTTACCTCAAGTAGTGCTTTGTTGCACAGAAGTGTTTATCGACGATGCAGGTTCATTCGCAAAGCACTGTCAGCATGTACTCCAACGGAGTGAATTGAAACTACTATATGTTTTTGATATAATTAAATAGTTACTTTTACTCAGGTGTTATATATATTACCAGCATAAACAGATTAAAACATACGGAAAATGTTAATAGTTCATAAGTGAGTTGTTGAATTAGAGTAGTTAATTAACTATGTATCGTGTGATTCATATATGCTGAATAAAAAATAATGTAATCTACATATTATGATACTTAAATTATTGTTGTACAACTCTACATATTATTTAGTATTATGTAATTAAGTAATTTTATGCTACACATAAACACATGCATAAAGTATAATACATACTACATGTTTTCGCATACATCTAAAAATAAATTTTATTAATTAAATATAAAATATTAAACTATCGACATCGTTATAATGTATTGTATGATATCATTTAAACAATATGAAGCATTTGGTAAGTTCAAAAGAATTAATTAGCAACCATAAGTATTTTTAATTTAATAGCCATCATAAGTTTCAGACAAAAATTAATTAAATAGTTTTATAAATATTTTAAATTATACAATTGAGTATATTAGCAATCTATACAATATTTAGCATATTAAAATAAATTTTATAAATTTTACTTTTATTGTATAATTGTTTTCTACCTAATAAAACAAAAACAGATGATTATTGATGTGTAGGTATTATACACATTTTATTTTTTGAATCGAGAACACAATATATAAATTGAAAACGTTAAAATTTTATTAAGAATGCTGTTAATATTTATTTATTTATTTATTTATTTATTTATTATTATATAACGGGCACAATATATCTTATGCTAACCATATACAATGTTCAACGACATTTAATAGTATTATTCATTTATTATGTGCATATTTAATTACAATATAAATGATTTAAAAATTGTTTTTATAGTAATTAATTACTAAAAATAAGTTTGAGGTTGACTATACTTTAAAGGTTCAACTTTTAAAAGTATTATATTGATCATTGATAGATGATTTTATACGGTTTAAAACATTGCATTCCTCAATTATATTTTTTTATTTATATGATATATTTTATGCAATATCAAACATTTGGTAAGTTCAAAAGAATTGATTAGCATTTATAAGTATTTTAAATCTTTTAATTTAATTCAATAGGTACCATTTAAGTTTCAGACGAAAGGTAATTAAATAGTTCTATAGTCTGATTGTAAGATATATTTTAAATTATACAATTGAGTATAGATATTTACAATCTATAAAATATTTAATTTTTTAAAAATAATTATCTTTAGTTAAATTTAATGAATTTAACTTTTATTGTATAATTGTTATCTACCTAATAAATCAAAAACAGATAATTAAATATTGATGTGCTTATACATAAATTTTATTTTTGAATCGAGAACAAAATTAATAAATTGCAAACATTAATATTTTGTTAAGAATTTTGTTATCGTGTCTTTTGTAAGTATTATTCATTTATTATATGCATGTTTAATTAGAATATAAACAATTTATAAATTTATTATATTAATAGTAATACCTACATAGCAAAAAATAAGTTTAAGTTTGACTATACTTTAAAGGCTTTTAAAAATATTATATTGATCATTAATTCATAATTGTATACAATTTAAAACATTGAATACCTACCTCAATTATATTTTTTTATTTACATAATATTTAACACGATTCATGTATTTATAATAAAAATATGTATAAAAAAATTACAATGAAAAATAATAACTATACAAATATAAATGGTAAATGGTAATTATACTTATAGTAATATTTTAAATTGCATTTTTTTTTTATTTATAAATAAACACTTCGACAACATAGGTCATTGGCCTAGAAAAGAACAAAAGTAGTTATATAAATTGCATTTGTAACATGCATTTTGTATATAATATGGAATTAAAGTGATCAGATTCCTATAAGAATTTATAGGTACATTAAATTAGTGTAGGTCCTACACTATAGTATGATAAATATACTAAATATGTCATCACACACAACCAAGCAAACTATTACTACATATTGCATATTATGTACAATTTACATTTTACCGTTCGACTGATATTATGTTTATGCATACAATACCTATGCTGTAGGTAGTATATTATAATAGTAGTAATCGGTAACGATGACATCAAATTAGAATAAAAATGTTTGATAAATAATATTAGTAGTAACAATAAATAAGTTTGGGTTTGACTTTAATGTATTGCCTGAAGTATTTATAATATAAATAATGTAGATTATTTAAGTATAGTTTTAGAGGATTTAAATTTTTGAATAAATTTGGTTAATCCAAAAACTGTATTCTTTACTATTATATTATTAAATTAATATTACAAATGAATGTAATACACGTGAAAAATTACAATATGTCAAAAGATATTGTTCGCAGATGCATGTAAAAGACAATTAATAAAAATATCCAACTCTCATTACATACGAAATATGTTAATTACACAAGAAAAACAGTGCTTAACGCAAAATTCGTTGCGGATCGGAAACGGTTTAAATGCTCGAGATTTGACAAAATTTAACAACTCAAACTGTAGTCGATAGGTTTAGGCGTTAGGTCCCCATGAACATAATAGGCAAGGTATAGCAAGATCGAATCCCGCCCCGGCGGAAATAACGGCGGCGCATGCCGTAACATGGCCGCCCGGATTTTTTGCATTTTTTTTTTCGATTTTTTCAGAAATATTTTGTTTTATATTTATTATGAATAATATATATAATAAATACACGATTAAATTTACTTCCGTATTTACAGTTTCTTTTTCTGTAAATTAATAGAATAAATTACAAATTGTAACTCCCGTGTTACGAATGTTGTTAATATTGTATATTCAATACATAATATACAATTCAATACAATTTCAACTATCCGCCCACATTGTCCGCGATTCGGCGCAATCGGATTGCTTACTTGATTACTTTAGTTGTGTATCATAATTGATTTTCCCCGTTGATTGCTGACTACTAAAATTCAACACGCGATTTACCTCTGACTTTTTTACGAGCATATCAACACCCGACTATCGACTTCCGAGGGAACATGGAAAAAAGGTATAAAATATATTTGTACATAACATATTTCGAAATGAGAATTAACGAATAGTTCTTATTATTTCACCAATTCCGCCCACAAAGTCCGCAATCCGACGAAGTCGGATTGCCTATCTGGTAGGTTTATTTGCGTGTAAACTGATTTTTACCATAGATAACTGATAAAGTATTTAACATTCAAAAACTCACTTTCACTTAAAATATTTTACCAACAAAACAGCATCCGCCTAACGATTAAAAGGCAATAACATTGCTTTAAAAAACTTTTACGTTGCACAATTTATTTATTTTAAATACATACAAATACAATTAATTAATGGATAAGATTTACTTCCATATAAACAGTTTGCTTTACTGTGAATTACTGATTAATTAATAATATCATTGTCATAGTGCATGCATTGTACACTCAATAGTCAATTCATATAATATTTGATCTATGCGCCGACATTGTCTGCGATCCGACGCAGTCGGATTGCCTACCTGGTAGGTATAGTTGCATTGAATTTATTTTCACAAGTTATTACCGATTATTCAACGCTCAAACGACAACATTCGACTTGAACATTTTTTCCTACTTTCTATGGCAGGAGGTTAGACAATCCGCCGTAGCAGATTCCCCAGCCAGGTATTTATACCGGTTGAGGGCTGATAGCTAGACACTCAAAAGTCTACGTCTCAGCTTTCAAAAATTTTTCACTTTCGAAAGAAGACCGCCAAACAAGCGAACGTCTTATCAATTCTCGACAACACCCGCCTTATCATCCCGATAGAAGACTCGCAGTACCACCAAATCTTCCTTTTTTAAAAACCTTCTGCTTTCAAGCTCTTCCATCCGTCCTAGGGTTTTCACTTACACCGAGTTTCACCCAAAGCGAGTTTCACGGGCCGCTAGTCTAATATAATAAAACGTGAAGGAGTTCGCCTCTAGGCCGCCAGGTGCGACGCAGCAAATTGCAGAGAGCCAATCGTAAAATTAGATTTTTTTCCCGACCCGTTATCACCGTTTTACGTTATCGCGCTATCTCGAAGTCGACGTTTAGTTATTACTGTATATGTCGGTTTTAGAAAACTTTTCGACGTTTTATCCCCTTTTTTGTAATTTTTTTGGCGTTTTACGGCCCCGACGTCGTGTTTTTCGAGTACTCCGTGTTTTTTTACGCCCGGTAGAGTGCCCGTTTTCTACGTGTTTGTTTCGCTGCGTTCGCGGTCGCGTTAACCGAGACGGCCGCCGACCGACGTTCTCGCAGATTTAATTTCGACTTTTTCAGTTTTCGTCGTTCTTTTCACGCTTTTCTTCGACATTATGGTATGGTTTTTCGCGTACCCCGCGTCCTTTAAACGCCGTACTTTTACCACGTTTGTACGTGATATCTGTTAGTGTGATTGGACGGAACGATTAAAATCGCCAAACGACGTATGAGGTATGTACGTCCTGCCTATTCGGTATTATTTTAATTATTTGAATCAACACTGCGGATTATTTTTTTGGATATCAAACGTCCTGACGGTGTGTATTTCTTTAAATATCAAATGTGTGTGTACTGCATTAGTATCTATTATCATATGTGTTGCAGGTGTATGGTCAATGTCGCGGACCATTGATGTTTGTATGTTCGCACAGTGTTGATTTACTCATATATTACATAATATAGTTAAATTACTGTTTTGGTTTCAATAAATCGCATTTTATCATTTTATTTACATTGTCTTATCCTTTATAACTCAGCCCTAACACCATTAGTCCAATGTTTTACCTCAAGTAGTGCTTCGTTGCACAGAAGTGTTTATCGACGATGCAGGTTCATTCGCAAAGCACTGTCAGCATGTACTCCAACAGAGTGAATTGAAGCTACAGTATGTTTTTGATATAATTAAATAGTTACTTTTACTCAAGTGTTATATATATTACCAGCATAAACAGATTAAAACATACGGAAAATGTTAATAGTTCATAAGTGAGTTGTTGAATTAGAGTAGTTCATTAACTATGTATCGTGTGATTCTTATAAGCTGAATAAAAAATAATGTAATCTACATATTATGATACATAAATTATTGTTGTACAACTCTACATATTATTTAGTATTATGTAATTAAGTAATTTTATACCACACATAAACGCATGCATAAAGGATAATACGTACTACATGTTTTCGCATACATCTAAAAATAAATTTTATTAATTAAATATAAAATATTAAACTATCGACATCGTTATAATGTATTGTATGATATCATTTATGCAATATGAAACATTTGGTAAGTTCAAAAGAATTAATTAGCAACCATAAGTATTTTTAATTTAATAGCCATCATAAGTTTCAGACGAAAAGTAATTAAATAGTTTTATAAATATTTTAAATTATACAATTGAGTATATTAGCAATCTATACAATATTTAGCTTATCAAAATAAATTTTATAAATTTTACTTTTATTGTATAATTGTTTTCTACCTAATAAAACAAAAACTGATAATTATTTATGTGTAGGTATTATTTTATTTTGAATCAAGAACACAATATATAAATTGAAAACGTTAAAATTTTGTTAAGAATGTTGTTTTTATATCTTATACTAACCATTTACAATGTTCAACGACATTTAATAGTATTATTCGTTTATTTTGTGCATATTTAATTAGAATATAAATAGTTTATAAATTATTTTAATAATAATTAATTACTAAAAATAAATATGTGTTTGACTATAATTTAAAGGCTCAACTTTTAAAAGTATCATATTGATCATTGATTCATGATTTTATAGGGTTTAAAACGTTGAATACCTGGATTAAATTTTTTTATTTATATGATATAATTTATGCAATATCAAACATTTGGTAAGTTCGAAAGAATTGATTAGCAACCATAAGTATTTTAAATTTTTTAATTTAATTTAATAGCTACCATTTAAGTTACAGAAGAAAGGTAATTAAATAGTTCTATAGTCTGATAGTAAATATTTTAAATTATACAATTGAGTATAGGTATTTACAATCTATAAAATAATTTATCTTTAGTTAAATTTAATGAATTTTTCTATTATTGTATAATTCTTATCTACCTAATAAATCAAAAACTGATAATTAAATATTGATGTGTTTATATAAAAATTTTATTTTTGAATCGAGAACACAATTAATAAATTGCAAACATTAATGTTTTGTTAAGAATGTTGTTATCATGCCTTTTGTAAGTATTATTCATTTATTATATACATATTTAATTAGAATATAAACAATTTATAAATTTATTATATTAATAGTAATAGGTACATGACAAAAAATAAGTTTTACTATACTTTAAAGGCTTTTAAAAATATTATATTGATCATTAATTCATAATTTTATACAATTTAAAACATTGAATACCTACCTCAATTATATTTTTTTATTTACATAATATCTAACACGATACATGTATTTATAATAAAAATATGTATAAAAAAAATACAATGAAAAATAATAAACATAAATAATATAACTATACAAATATAAATGGTAATTATACCTATAGCAATATTTTAAATTGAATTTTTTTTTATTTATAAATAAACACTTCGACCACATAGGTCATTGGCCTAGAAAAGAACAAAATGAGTTATATAAATTTCATTTGTAACATGCATTTTGTATATAATTTGGAATTATAGTGATCAGGTTCCTATAAGAATTGAGGTACATTAAATTAGTGTATACACTATAGTATGATAAATATATTAAATATGTCATCACACACAACCAAGGTGTTGTGTATTGCTATATATTGCATGTTATGTACAATTTACATTTTGCCATTCGACTTTGTTATTATGTTTATGCATACAATATGCAGTAGGTAATATGCTATAATAGTGGTAATCAGTCACGATGACATCAAATTAAAATAAAAATGTTTGATAAATAATATTAGTACTAACAATAAATAAGTTTGAATTTGACTTTAATGTATTGCCTGAAGTATTTATATTAATAATGTAGACTATTTAAGTATAGTTTTAGAGGATTTAAATTTCTGAATAAATTTGGTTAATCCAAAAATTATATTATTATATTATTATATTAATATTACAAATGAATGTAATGCACGTAAAAAATTACAATATGTCAAAAGATATTGTACGCAAATGCATGTAAAAGACAATCAATAAGAATATTCAACTCTCATTACGTACGAAATATATTAATTACACAAGAAAAACAGTGCTTAACGCAAAATTCGTTGCGGATCGGAAACGGTTTAAATGCTCGATATTTGACAGAAATAACAACTCAAACTGTAGTCGATAGGTTTAGGCGTTAGGTCCCCATGAATAAAATAGGCAGGTATAACAAGATCGAAACCCGTCCCTGCGGAATTAGCGGCGGCGCATCACTAACATGGCTGCCCGAATTTTTTGCATTTTTTTTCTCGATTTTTTCAGAAATATTTTGTTTTATATTTATTATGAATAAATACACGATTAAATTTACTTCCGTATTTACAGTTTCTTTTTCTGTAAATTAATAGAATAAATTACAAATTGTAACTCCCGTGTTATGAATGTTGTTAATATTGTATATGTTTGCGCCGCCGTGATAGTAGGCCTAAATTCACGGTCATACCGACCGGCCGACACACACACACACACAAACACCCACTATTTTATATTTGTTTTTGTTCCTTTATTATAATTATTGTCGCGTGAATTATATAACTTGTATTACGTAAATTACAACGGCGTGTTATCTGCCGCCGAACCGGCTCGCTGGTGCATGCAGATTTTAACACGGCCGCCGTAATAGTCTTCAGTCTCGCTCGTACTATCGTATATATTGTTACGCGGACCATATTATTATTATTCATTGTCGTGGGCGCGAATTGCCACTTTTTTGTATATTTTGTGCAAGGCGCGAATCGCTTTCTTTTTATTATATTTGTGGTAAGGCGCGAATCGCCGCTAACATAATATTGTATACCTATCATAATATAGGCGCGAATCGCCGTATTTTTATTTTATATTAATTGTGTGCGCTAATCGCCACATTTATATTATTATATATTATAATATAATATACGTGTGCGAATCGCCGTATTAGTATTTTATTATAATTTTTATAGGCGCTAATCGCCGCATTTTTTATTATTATTTTAGTGTTTTGTTGTGTGTGTAATTATTATTATATAGGCATAGGTAGCAGCTGGCCAGCCGAGCACCGACAAATTTGTGAGTTTTTTTTTATTATTATTTATTACGTAACATTCAATTATTATACAATATTTATTTATTAGCTGTATAATAGTATTATTATTGTTATTTGGTTGTGCCGAACCGGCAACTATTATTATATAAATATTTTTACCTGTTGGGCCAAAAGGGCCGTAATTTATTTACTATATTATACCTTTTTTACCACATCTACAATTGAGTTACCATTTTTATTAGAGTTACCTTTTATCATTAATTATTAAGCACACACCCACACATATACACATACAGGCGCGGACTGGCTGGGATGCTGGGATGCTACAGCATCCCTTGCCCTAAAATATATTTTTATTTTTTATCATACAACTGAAGAATTTCAAGTAATTTAATATTGTACTACTTGAATGTTTGTTGTAACTTAATATACATTTACGTTTTTTTTACGTATTTTCAATAATTTATTTAAACAAAATAAAATATTATAATATTTTATAAATAATTTACGTATTTTAAATTTGCCCTTTAAATTATGTAGCATCCCGTGCCTTTTTTTACCAGTCCGCGCCTGTACACATAATATACACACATACACACACCACCCACATACTAGCACTCTCAGGTTTTGCTCGGCGAACCTGTCCACTTCCTGTTGAGTGCTATACCTATATACACATTTACATAGGTCGGTCGGTGTGTGAGTGCAGCGCGAAGTATTTTGGTGACCGGGCGTCACGGCCTATTATTGTTTTGTACCCGGCCCGTACAGTATATTCAATACATAATAATATACAATTCAATACAATTTCAACTATCCGCCCACATTCTCCGCGATTCGACGCAATCGGATTGATTACTTGATCAACATATCAACATATCAACATATCAACATATCGACTTCCGAGGGAACATGACAAAATGTATAAAATATATTTGTACATAACATATTTCGAAATGAGAATTAATGAAAAGTTCTTATTACTTCACCAATTCCACCCACAAAGTCCGCGATCCGACGAAGTCGGATTGCCTACCTGGTAGGTTTATTTGCGTGTAAACTGATTTTTCCATAGATAACTGATAAAGTATTTAACATTCAAAAACTTGCTTTGACTTAAAATATTTTACCAACAAAACAGCATCCGCCTAACGATTAAAAGGCAATAACATTGCTTTAAAAAACTTTCACGTTGCATAATTTTTTTATTTTAAATACATACAAATACAATTAATTAATGGATAAGATTTACTTCCATATAAACAGTTTGCTTTACTGTGAATTACTGATTAATTAATAATATCATTGTCATAGTGCATGCGTTGTACACTCAATAGTCAATTGATTTAATATTTGATCCATGCGCCGACATAGTCTGCGATCCGACGCAGTTGGATTGCCTACCTGGTAGTTATAGTTGCATTGAATTTATTTTCACAAGTTATTACCGATTATTCAACGCTCAAACGACAACATTCGACTTAAACATTTTTTCCTACTTTTGAAGGCAGGAGGTTAGACAATCCGCCGTAGGTGGATTCCCCAACCAGGAATCTATTTATACCGGTTGAGGGCTGATAGCTAGACACTCAGAATTCTACGTCTCAGCTTTCAAAAATTTTTCACTTTCGAAAGAAGACCACCAAACAAGCGAACGTCTTATCAATTCTCGACAACACCCGCCTTATCATCCCGATAGAAGACTCGCAGTACCACCAAATCTTCCTTTTTTAAAAACTTTCTGCTTTCAAGCTCTTCCATCCGTCCTAGGGTTTTCACTTACACCGAGTTTCACCCAAAGCGAGTTTCACGGGCCGCTATCTAATATAATAAAACGTGAAGGAGTTCGCCTCTAGACCGCCAGGTGCGACGCAGCAAATTGCAGAGAGCCAATCGTAAATTAGATTTTTTTCCCGACCCGTTATCACCGTTTTACGTTATCGCGCTATCTCGAAGTCGACGTTCAGTTATTACTGTATATATCGGTTTTCGAAAACTTTTCGACGTTTTAACCCCTTTTTTGTAATTTTTTTGGCGTTTTACGGCCCCGACGTCGTGTTTTTCGAGTACTCCGTGTTTTTTTACGCCCGGTAGAGTGCCCGTTTTCTACGTGTTTGTTTTTTTGACGTCGCGATCGCGTTTACTCAGACGACCGACGTATGAGGTCTGTACTCAGTATAATATATTGAAATGTTTTTCGATTAATCGTGCGGTTTTAATCCGATGTGTGTTTTATTTCTCTGTCCCACACAGCATTTGGGTAATGATAATATTTTGTAAATATTCTTAAATGGTTTAATTAAGAATATTTTTTTAAAAATGTTTTCTGAATATTTTTAAACTGTTCCCATGAAAATATTTTGGAATAATAATTACATTACTTTTTATAAATATTATTTCGCAAATATTTTACTAATAATGTTAAAAAAATATTTTTTAAATAAACCATGATGGTTAATAACAAAATATTTTCAGGCTAATAATAATAGAACTTTAAATAAATATTGTTCACAAACATTTAATAAATATCTTTGTAAAAAAATTTTTTTTTTCAGTTCTACGGCTAAAAATTATTAATATATATTATATTATTATACATTGACTTATACAAATATATACATCTGCATTTGTATAGATAATATAGATACTAACAATAATACTAACATATAAATAAGAGTGATTTAGGTCTATATATTATTATACAAATAATAAATATAACGAATAATGATGTTTACTGATATAATATTATAATAATTATAACAATTATGTAACATTACAATAATTTATTATGAGTCTTATTTTTATAATATATCAGTATCATATTTTTCAAAATGGTTATTATTTTTATATATATTGTAAACATAATCAAACGGGCACGCGCCAGCAGCGAAACGCACGTCGCACACGTCAATCCGTCAATGTTTGTTTATTATCGTAATACGCGACAGTAATAATATTAATTCTCTATCATTGATATTGAATTAATTCTGGGAAATGTCAATGTATCTATTTTTAGTATCGTTTGAAATTTTGTATCGCCACCCTCCAATCATCAATCGCCCAAGTAAAGATAACGCACACTGTGTAGTCGTTGACAGTTGTGTTGTATACCGTTCATAGTTCGCTGTGTTTGTAATGTTTGTACCGTGAATTAAGATATACAATATTATTCGCGAGGTTAGCAAATGGCATCCAGCTCTACTGTTCTAGTGTATACTGTATAACTAGTGTGTAATAATCCGTTCCATTTTCCAATATTTGCGACCGTGACAATTGGTGTTAGCATTTTATATTACTGTTTTATGTTTTTTCTAAATTACTAATTTAGTATTTTTGGTGCAGATTTTGGTAAGTAGATACATTATACATGCACTCTTATTATAATATAGTTATATTTTTCAATAAGTTATTAACGGTAACGGTAAGTGCATAGTATAATAATTAAATAATTTAATATTTAGCATGTATGTAGAAAGTAGTATATTATGCACCGATACCAATATAATGTAATTTTTTAGTTTTAATTTTATAATATATTAATTTATGAATACATAATAATTATCTGGCAGGGTTAGAATTTTATAGCACTTAAAATTAAATTAATACATGCTAAAAGTATGCAATAAAACAACAAAATATGAAAAAAAAATAACATACATTAATATAATTTACCTACATTATTATTATTAATTTATCATTATCCCGTACAATTTATTATTATATTATTATTATAATTATAGGTAATACTTATTATCTTTACTTAAAAAATTAGAAAAAACCAAAAACACATTTATTGAAAATATGTTAAACATTTAATTTAATATGAACAATTTTGATTAATAATAAGCAAGTCAAAATGCAAAAATATCTTAGAGTTCAGAAATAGTACTAAAATCCTGATATAAAAATTTGTTTTTCTAATTTCAATTTTCTGTCATGAAACAAATTTTAATCTTACTCTGCTACTTTTTAGGCATTTTATAAGAAATTTATAATTGCTATAAAATTCCAATTCTGATAATTAGTAGGTATATAGTATAAACAAATATAGTATAATAATGAAGGACATAAAATTCAAATTAATAAAATATTAAAAATAATAAAAACTTTTAATTATCTAATGTATTAAATATTAAATTATTAAACAAAGCAAAAATATTATGTGTTAAATTTTGTTTAGACATTTTTAAGTATGTCAAGTAATAGAACTAAAAGGCGTAGGATCAGAGAAGAGCTTATTGACACCACTTTATATGAATTAGAACCTAACCATGTTAATGAAACTTGTGCAGAAAATAATACTGTTTTTATTCAAAATGAAAACACTACTGTTCAGATATATTCTGAAGTATGTCCTCTTCAGAATGAAAATATAACAATAAAATTGGATAATATTTCTGAAACATCAATTATTGTTAATAATAATAATTGTTGTGATAATCAATTACTTACAGTATCTACTGAGATTAGTAGAGATCTATGTTCAGAAGTAAAGTGTAAACTGGCTGAATGGGCAGTTAATTTTAATATCCCGCAAAGTGCAATTAATGGATTATTGCCTATTTTCAAAACTATACCTGGACTTACAGAAATGCCGAAAGATGCACGGACAATATTAAAAACAGGAACTATTCAGCAAGCTCAAAATCTTAGAGTTGTTAATCCCGGTTTTTACCATCACTTTGGTTTAAGTTCTGCTATTAAACAACATTTTCATAATTATACTGCAATAGGTGACATTGATATAATTAAAGTAGTAATTGGAATTGATGGACTTCCCTTATCCAAAAGTAGTTGTAGCCAATTTTGGCCAATTCTTGGTTACATACGCCCTCTAAAACATTTGGTATTTCCTATTGGTATTTACTGGGGTTGTGAAAAACCTAATGATTCAAATGAATTTTTAAGAGATTTTGTGAATGAGGTTCATACATTGATCAACTTTGGTATAATTATTAATAATATAACCAAACAAGTAGAGATTGATGGCTTCAGTTTAGATGCACCTGCAAAAAGTTTTATTTTAAAAACCAAAGGACACTCTGGATTTGATTCTTGTATGCGCTGTACTGAGGAAGGGGAATACCTTAAAAACAGAACTTGTTTTCCTTATTCTCCAAATACAATAAAACGTACTCATAATGATTATATCAGTAGAAAATATGAAGAACATCACGTTGGAAATACGATTTCTATATTGTCAGAATTACCAATTGATATAACATATTTATTTGGTCTTGATTACATGCACCTTACTTGTCTTGGTATCATGCGAAAATTACTACATTTGTGGATCAACAATGGACCATTAAATGTAAAATTACAGAGTTTATCAACAAAACAGTTATCTTCTTCGCTTTTGGGATTAAGATCCTACATACCCTGCGAGTTTGCTCGTAAACCAAGAGGGTTATGTGATTTAAATAGATTCAAAGCTACAGAATTCCGTCAAATATTAATTTATACTGGTCCGATTGTCTTTAAAAATATCTTGAACAGTGACTGCTATAAACATTTTATGGCTTTGAATATAGCTATGACTATTTTATTATCAAACAATATGAACAATTATGTAGATTATGCACAAAATTTATTAAATTATTTTGTTCAAAATTTTGAAGTATTATACGGAAGACACCTAATGTCTTTTAATGTTCATGGGCTAATTCATATTAGTGATGATTATAAAAAATTTGGCTCTTTAGATAATATTGCTGCTTTTCCTTTTGAAAATTATTTAAAACAATTAAAAAAGATGGTGCGTAAACATGATAAACCGCTTCAACAAATAATAAGGAGATTAAATGAAAAAAATTCTATTGAAGTTAAAATGCCTAATAAAAATTTGATAAACTGTGAAGAACTGAAGCATAAACACACCGATGGACCTTTGATAGAAAATATTGAAGGATCACAGTACAAAAAGTTATATTTAAAAAATATAAAAATTAAAGTTGGGTCTAAAGCTGACTGTTTCATTTTAAACAAATTGAATGATATTATTAAAGTTGAAAATATAGTTAGCCTACATAAAACAAACAAAATTATTATCATTGGAAAAGTATTTGAAATGAAAAAAGCTTTTTATGATCAACCAATTCCTTCAACATTTTTAAACATTTATGAAGTGAATAATCTATCACAAAATTATAAGTATTGGTCTTATGATTGCATAAAAACAAAAATTATACTATTTGAATTGAATGGACAAAAAATAGCTTTTCCAATAATTCATAATTTATAACTAAAATTTAAAAAATAAATTTTTTTTTCTTGTAAATATTATAAAGCAAAAATTATTATTAAGGTATCTATATCAAGTTTTTTTCTTACTCAATTATCATTAGTTTTTAGCTATTAATTAACTTTAAACTTATTTTTATTTTAATTATTTAATAATTAGCATTAGAAATTACTCTGCATATAGTTGTTTATTTGTCAATTTATATTTTCAGATTTATAAATACTAAAAATTATATATAATGTGGACAATTGTATGTTTTGAAGAAGAAAATTGTGTAGAAGTTGTCCCCGATTATTGGTTTAAAAATGGATATTGTGCTTGGCCAAAAAAAAATATCAAAAATTCTAAAAAATATGTTGTTCGTCGTATTGAACCAAACGAATTAGAATTTGATTATTTCAAAGGAAGGTGTATATCTCAAAATATTGGTAATTTGTCTTAACTAATTATTTACCTAGTTCTATAATTATTATGTTGTGCTTATATTATTTGTATTATAGCTAGTTTACATGATGCACGGACTAGACTGATTTTGGCTCAAGAAACTTCCGAGTTATCAGCATTTGAAGATGATAAGTCAACTCGTAGTCAACGGCACCGTCTACCTATAGATTATATTGATGGTAAACAAAAAAACAAAACAAAAATATCATACAATAGTAGTCAAATATCTGGAAATTCTATTGAAGATCCTCCCACATTGAATTTTAGTGATAATAAAGGTGATTTAAATAATCTAAAAATAAAGTGCTTATTGTTATCTACAATTTTGAAATTACTTTGACTTCTACATTTTTGTTTATAGTGATGTCAAGTAACACAGACTGCAACAATGATGACAGCTATGACGACAGTGATGTGGATAAGAATTATATTCCAGAAGTTAAATATTCAAAACTTCTTAAGATAGGTATAAGACCAAATTTATGTTTGCTGTTTTAAAATGTTTTGCTTGGACTATGTTTTAAATAAAAATGCAACAGAAATTTTAAAACATAAAAGCTAGTGAATTCTGACAGCTTTATAGAAATGAGACATAGTAATTAAAATTTAAGCTAACATTTCTGATTGGTATTCTAGATTCTGATGAAAGTGAAGATGAGGTTTTAGTAGTTAAATCTTCAATAAAAAAAAATATGCAAAAAACTAATACTAACAAAAAAACTTTGATGCCATCAACTTCTCATGAATTTAGTATGTGCATTTATCTATTTTACTTTATTTTTATATTATAAAAAAAATGTATGCCTTCTAAGGAATTGGCTAATATACATTTAAGTTTTAAATTTCCATAGGTGTTGAAAAAAATAAATCTCCAAGTAAGTGGTTTGTAACTCAAGTCAACACAACTGATATGCAAGCAAGTCATAGCCAAAAACCATCATCATGGATCATTACTCCAGTCAAAGAAGTTTCGTGTAAAAAAATGTTGGATTTTCAATCTGAACCCCCAAAAAAATTGAATATTGAATCACAATCTTTAAGTAACTATATTATAATATTTTTATTTATTTATCAATGTTAAAAATTAATTGTTTTTTTTTTTTTTAGAAATTGCCAAACAAAATTCTTTTCCAACTTCATCTACGATTGGTATAGAGTCTACAGGTACCTATAAATATTTCATTTTTTAACTTTTAATTATATTGAACTTAATTATTTTACAAGAAACAATTATTAGAACATTAAAGTTATATAAATGTGGTATATATATATTATAGATAAGATCAACAAAATATACCGTACAGTGATTTCTCTAAAATATGATTTACAAGAACTCTTAACTAAAGTCGATCGTTTAGAAAACCAAAGAACTTATAATCATGAAGAAAATATTTACCAATCTGATGAGGCAGTATTGTGGAATTTTCCTATAACTACATTAAATGAAGTTATACTTTTCGAAGAAAAGCTACAAGATAAGACGTTTAGATTTAAAATGGTAAATATTTTGATTAATTTATATTATTATTAACTGAAACTGATATAAATATTATACTGATATATATATATATATATTCAATATAGGTTATAATATACAAAAAAACTCAACCTATACTTTTTAAATTATATTTAGTATATATTTAATCGACAATTTAGATAATTTAATTTTAATTGTATTTAGGTAAAGTATCTCAGTTTAATGGTCCGCAGTACTTTATCTGAAACAGTACGTCATATATTGTCAAGCATGTTTATTAATAGTGTCTTATCACAATATTCATTTGTCGGCCAAAAAAAAAAATTGGCATTTTCTTCATTAAATAGCTGTTCAGTTTTATTTGGTAAGCAACATTAATAATATTTTATAGTTATAAATTACTAAATTTAACAACATTGTTTTTTAAATCTTTCTTTATTGGAAGTCTCCTTACCACATTATTTTATTTATATCTCAGAAAACATAAATTCTATGTTATATGTATATAATATATAGGTACTATAAACTAATAAACATAATATGTAATAATATATAATATACAATTTGTGTTATTTACATGAATAAAACATATTTATACACACTGCGCTACACATATTTTAATAAAGACTTTTGAATATTTCAGATGCAGTCAGACAAATCAAGATTTTTAAAGATGTCCCAGCTTTAAATATCGAAAAACCACTCAAGGACTTTTTAGCCGGGGCTAAGTTCAGGGACTTAAAAAAGAAAAATAAAGAAGATAATGATTTAGTTTCAGTTCAAATGATAACATGATTTTATATTAAATAATTTGCAGTTACATATTACATGTTAAATAATAAAAAAATACTATTATTATAAAATAAAAAGATTGCTATGATATATAATAATAATAATAATAACTGATGCATATTTTATTTTTAAATAATAATTATTATTATATGAAAATCGTATTTTTTTTTTTTATATACTTTATGTATATGTTATATTTTATATAATATATTCAACAATAAAAGTCTATTGTTATAATAATGTAATTATAATAATATACTCTTTTACAAAAAAAAAAAAAAATCTGGTTGGGGAATAAATTTATAACTTTTGAAGAATTTTTGGCAGGGAAGTTTTAATCCCTTGACCCCTCCCTTGTGTATACTTCTGAATGTAAGTTTTTAATATAAATATAATTTCAGTGAAATTGAATATAATTTCTAAAATGTTTTTATAATTAATATTTGAGAGTAAAAAAATATTAAGAAAATATTTTATTTATATTTGGTTTTGGAAAAGTTCACATTTTGAAAATATTTGAAAAATATATAAAAAAAATATTTTGAAAATTTATAAAAAATAATATTTTGAAAACATAAACTTCTTGGACAAAAAATATTTAAAAAATATTTTCTAATTATTTATGCAATTTTTTAACAATTATCAAAAAATATTTTGACAACCAAGTAATTTTCATGAAAATATTTATTTCATATTTAAGAAACATTTAAATGCTATGTGGGGTATACGTGTTGCAGTCCTCCCGTTCCGGATACAAGTCATTTCGTAGCCGTCGTTGCAGACTGTCGACGTCGGAGATTGCTTTTTTCCACGCATCAAAGGCTGTCAAGGTGTGTATTTATTTAAATATCTCACTAATCTTTGTGTATACTACATTAGTCTGTTATCATATGTGTTGCAGGTTTATGTGCAATCGTCGTAAGAGCAGAGACATTCATTTCGCCGCGCAGCATTGATTTACTACTTAATATAGTTAAATTATTACTGTTTTTGATTCAATAAATTGCATTTTATCATTTTATTTACATTGTATTATCCTTTGTAACTCAACCCTAACACCATTAGATTAATTTTTTACCTCAGGTTGTGCTCGGTGGCACGGAAGTGTCTGTGGACGATGGAGGCCCATTCGCATAGTACATTACTTATTATTATGGATATAATATATTAATATGTGATTTAAAACTACAAAGGTTTTTTTTTGAGGTAGTATATTTACATTCATGCAGCTCCAGATTGATACATCTGAATCAAATGTATATTATACATTGTTGACTGTATAAACAATTACTACAGGTTAGTTAATAGTTTTTAGGTGATTTGTTGAGTTAAAGTAGTTTTATAAAGAGTAATATATACCACACGGTACTACACAATATGTATACGGTAATGATATTATAACATTAAAACATATTAAAACATTAAAATGAATATAATTAACTATACTTTTATATTGTTATATCTTTCTAATAAAATAAAAACTTATACTAATGTATCATGAATATATTATTATTTTTCTAACAATGTGTATATTATATTTTTTTTTAGTAAAAAATATACAATACTAAACATCATAATATAACAGTATTAATCAGCAACTTAGAATATAATTTAGAATATAAATACTTAATCAAATATATATACTAATAAAAAATAAGTTGTTGTTGCTACACGTATTAAGAGAGCATTAAGAAGCATTTGTTTAATGTATTTTGATAATAATATGGAATTATAATTAAAGAGGTGTGGTCATTAATATTTAATTCTTTCAATAAATTTGGTATCTATACCTATATTGTATCATAAATAAATACATGTCATCATAAAAAATGACAATACAAACAAATATTCTAGACAAACACAATTCATATGAATATATCCGAGCCTCATTCCACACGAAATATACGAATTGCATAGGAAAAACGGTGCTCGACGCAAAATTCGTCGCGGGTCGAAAACGGTTTAAATGCTCGATATTTTGAAGACTTCCACAACTCGAACTGTAGTCGATAGGTTTAGGCGTTAGGTCCCAATGTATAGGTTAAGCAGGGGTATCAAGAACGAATCTCGCTCCGGCCGATTCGGCGGCGGCATGTGCTGATCATGGCCGCCCGGATTTTTTGCATTTTTTTTTACGTAATTTTTTATTTTAAAATTATTATTTTATATTGAATCATAGCTGAACATTATAACAATGATTTTTTTTTTTCATAGATTATTGAACTATAATTTTCATCTCACACATCGCGTTGCATTTCGCATTACATTAATATTATTATATACAATACCATATGCGCTGTAAACTTAATAAAATAAAAATAATAATATTATTTAAATATATATATATAAATATAATATATATAAAAAAGGTATATATTATATACCTTTTTTATTTAACCTCATTACTCATTAGTCATTATTATTATTATTATTGTTTATTATAATTTATTATTATTTATTTAAAAATCTAAAATGCATGGATACGCTCATCGTACGCTTTCAAAAAAAAAAAAAAGTAATAAAGTTGATTACGATTTTATTTTACGTGTGTATTTATTGCAATCGTCGCAAGTCCAATAATTTGTCGACAGCGGTGTCAAAAAGATTATCTTATCGTCGACAAATTATCGATGTAACATATTGTAAATCTATTTATTGTTTGTTCATTGGTAAATTTGCTGTGACTATATATATATACTACACGTATTTAATTTTTTTTGTACATTATTCAAGTCTGTTGCATATAAAACCAATAGATACCTATCACTGTAGGAAACACCTTATAACATATTGAAAATATTAAGGGCAAAATATAGTCAAACAAGATTGATGTATTAATATAATATATTATAATATGCAATAATTGGCAATGGGAATTGTACAACATTTATATATAATGATTTATGATATATAATAATAAAAATATGCAATAAGTACGAGGCAATGTTATTTTAAGAGACTTAACAAACATAGATACAATAATAAAATATTTAAAAACACGTGATATGTACACAACACAAAATATTTAAATACAAAAACGTTTTTAAAAAGAAAGTGATTTTATCAGATTTTTTTTTGGAATTATTATTATACATAATGTAAAACAAAACAGTGTATAAAAACATTTAACAAAATAGGTTTAATAGTTTACATATAATTTATTAATTTAATATATAATATGTCCACAATATACATATAAGTGGGAAATTGTATAAATATTTATTATATAATATTTGTGTGTGTGTGTGTGTGTGTGTGTTTGTGTAAGTGTATAAAAAATTTAAAATTTAAAAATATGTATAAAATAATATTGGTATATTTGGTATTTAAATAAAAAAACATTTAAAAAAAAGTGATATATATATAAGTGGGAAATTGTGTAAATATTTATTATTATATGTCATATGTGTGTGTGTGTGTGTGTGTGTATATGTATAAATATTAAAATTGTCGTTATGTATAATTATTTGTTTTTTTTTTAAAAATTATTATTTTTGCTGTAAAAAAAAAAATTAAATACATTTATTACAATAATAGTAAAATAATTTTAAGTACAAACAATATTACTTACATTTTTTTTTTTGGCCGCCTCCGCCGTGGTACTTGGGCCCTGCTCTGGGTCATCACCCGGGGCCTCTGCAGGCACCGCACCTGTGGTGTCCTCTGCAGCTGACGCACCCGGGGGGGCCTCTGCTGCCGAACCCGGGGGGGCCTCCGCCGCAACCCGCTCCGGCTTATTACCAGAGGAGCCCACCGCCCCTTTGGTTTTTTTTTTTGACTTTTTGCCTGTAACACGAATATACAATTCAATAAACTTCTTACGAAAAGCACATGGAAAGTAAAATGTAATATAAATATAATATAAAACACTCACATTTGCGGGCAATATGACCGTACCCGTTGCAGTTAAAGCAACCTGAAATAGAAAAATTATAGAATTTTTATTAAAATTTGTACATGAGGTCACTTAACTTTCGATAAACTTACGGCGTACGGCCTGTTTTTGCGTTCTCGGGTTTGCAGGGACCGGTCGTGAATTACCGTAGTAATTCTCACCTGCAAACCCGAGCAATTGTTTATCGACCCAATATTAAGGTTGTCCATCCTAAAATAAATTATAATTAATTAAGACATATTATCGTTCTCTCTAACGTAACGTGGTAACCCACATATACAAACATATTTTTATAATTTTCCTGCATATTTAATTTCAATAACATAATCAGAGTTGGAATTAGTTGGTATTTCGGTAATTAAAACATTTACGTATTAAAAAACATTAGCATTTTAAGTTCACGATTGTAAATATTTTTTTATTTGAAATAAATAAAAAAATAACATAAATGAAACAAACATAGAACTATCTAAAGAGAAACTAGAGTAAACAATTCAAGTACATTTGTATTTTGTATTAGCAATAAGTTTGAAAATTATTCAATTACATTTTTATTCGAATAATTATAAAAAAAAATCATACTTGAAAATTATTCGAATAATCATATTTGAAAATTATTTAAATAATTTTTATTCGAATATATTTTAATTGTCCAACTCTGATCTTAGTATGCATTAGCTCGAACCATAAAATTATAAATTAAAAAAAAATTGTTACTAAAAAAATTACTGTCTTATGAAAAACAGTACATGTGGTCACCATACCCTAACTTAACAATTAGCAAATATAATTAAATATCATGTACTCACGTAGTCGATGTGTCGATTGGAAATGAACGGCTTTCCCAATTTCACTTGACGATGTCAGTTATTTCGTATATAGCCGCCTTATAATAATAATAGATATAAAATGTTGGTTATGACTTTATCAGCGATACCGTGTTTAGTGTTTACTGTATTATTGCAGGTCTTTGGATAGCGTGATTTACATCACGGTCGGGGTGGGGTGGAAGGACGCGTCAACGGTCAAGCCGTTTGCCGAATTCTGCAGGCTACGTTCAACATCCGTGCAATACAGTTGTCGTAGCATTTTTTTTTTGTTTTTGTTTGTTTTTTACTTGCACATCTATATTCATTATATTTACTTATTTTATTTTTACAAATTCTCCAGTTCTTATTACTTATTCGTTTACTTTTTTTTTTTTATATATATCTGGGACTTTGGAGACCGGTGAGTACAATTCTATTTTCTTACCATAAAAATGCGTAGGCCTTGCACACGTGTGTAAACAAACCATTTGTTTACGGTATTTGATTCTATTACATTACGCACACGAGTGCGGTATAAAATACTTCCAACTATTATTATAAACGTTTTACGCGTCAATGTTTAACGAGTCGGTTGCGTCTTTATACACAGGGTATGATAAATTACAATGAAAAAATTCATAGGTTAGGTCGTTTTGTGGGTGAGTGTTGTGTAAGTCATTATAATAACTGCAGTATGCAATACTATGGGTTCAGAATGTTTTACTTTGTGTTTTATATTTTTTATTATATTATATATATCTATATCATATTTACGTTGTTAACGTATTTCCAATAATAACACGCAATAACTGTTGTAGTATCATCTCCCCTGATAACATTTTTTTTATTTATTTCGATATCGTTTGTATATATTTTTTTTTGTTTTTTAATATTCACGTATATCATTCAACCATTTTGACATGTTTTTATTACACTTTTTAGGCCGTTCACAATGGTTAGGAACTGTGTCATGTGCGGCAACGTTGATGCTGTTATTGGCGTTTCGACACACAGGTATTTACAATTTCACTATGCACAAGTTTATATATTATCATAATAATTACTACATATTATTCCGTTTTAGATTTCCGTCGAACGCTGCACGTCAACGTCTGTGGGTGCAATTCGTGGAGACCAACGGTTTTGCCGTTCGCCCCACCTCAGTGCTGTGTTCGAGGCATTTCAATCCTAACGACTACTTTCCAGGTGCCCGACGCCGTCTGTACAACACAGCAGTGCCGTCCATAGTGAGTTTATTATTGAATATAATTTTAGTTTTAATTGTATAGTATATTCCCGCACACCTCCGATGACAATTTGGCACTGATAAATATGGACTACTTTTGTACTCGCAGTGTTCATAATTTATTATTTTTTATTTATATTGTTAACAACACTCATAGTTACACGGTTAAATCAATAATATAATTTTTAAATTTTCAAACAATGTTCACTACACCTAACATAAATGTTTTCACTTGCATACCATTAATAGATTTGTATAACAGTTGGTTTCCTTTTTTCGGTTCATTTAAACCGATTTAAACCTATAGCTAACTAAATTTATTTAAATTAAATTTGTGCACATATGGATCTAAACATTAATTAATGCACCTATTATTCATGGCAATTAAAATACACTTAAGAAAGTACAATTCCATTTCAATAACTAACTTATCTTATTGTCAATATAAGTTCCATCACGATTATAAGTAAAAACAAATAATATAACCATTTTAATATTTTAATTATATATTATTTTTTTTTGTTACATCTTAATAATTTTTATTCACTTCAAAATACCTTAGATGATATCACTGCTATAATACATTCATAGAAGTGCTTAATAGTTTATAGTGTTTATACACATAACATTAATTTCTATCATGGTGAAATGTTCAAGTATATATTTTAACAGAACCACCACTTTTCATAAATTCTATGGATAACATTTGAATTCTCTGGTCAATTTGTTAAATTACATTTTTAGCTCAGAATATTAATTATAATTTATTACTACTTTTAATATGTAACAATCTACTTATTATGTATATTAAATGTTAACTTAAAGCATTTTATGTAGTCACAAGTCCTTAATTCACCGTGTTAATTAATATATAATTTGTATATACTACACAAGTGGATGCAAATGTATATTATTTTTAAATATTATACTAACACTACACTTAACAATTTTCAAAATACATTTATATTAATTAATCAGCGAATACACAAACCCTCCATCCCCTCTGGAGTCTATAAAATGATGTAGTTTTGTCTTTTTATTCTATATAACCAAATATCAATTTTACTTATTTTCGTCTTATCATTTACCTAATTGATAGTTATTACGGTATACATTCACTTAAATCATACTTATATAATGTGCTATTGATTGCAATAAAAATTTCTACTACACTCAGCATAAAAATTTTCACTTGCATACAGTTCTTATTTACTCTTACCGGTTCACTTATACTTATAGATTATTTACATATTATATAATGTATAATAATATGTTTAGCTAATGGTGCTCATTATGTTATACTATTATCTATGGAAAAATTAAAAAATCCAGATACACTTAACCAATAATTTTAATTGCTAACTTATCCTTTTGTCAATTTCAGTTACTGAACAAAACAAACGATATGTGTAACTCAATAATCATTTGAACATTATTTTGGTCAATTTATTAAATTTGTTTTTGTTAGGCATATACAAAATAACTTTAGACAATTCTGATTTTTGTATACTCCCATATCACTGCTATGCAATATAAATGTTCAAATAGATATTTTAACAAAATCACCACTCATAAAAAATTCTCTGGCTAACCGTTTGTTTGTTAAATAATATTTTTCGTAATAATTGTGATGTTTTGGTCTTAACTGATAATATAAATGTTTTTTTAATTACCAGTAAATGTTAAAAAACTATATTAATAAATTACATTATGCAATGTGAATGTGTATTCACATAAACAATTAAATTATCGTTTGTTGTTGTAGTTGTTTCAAAATAATTTCTACATTTCGACACTGATCATCATTATCTTATAGGTAGTCGAACAGCACGTGGTACCTGACCATGAACCTGCAGTTCACGAAGAAATTGACAACGCCGATGAACAAGGCGGTGCAGAAATCATTGAGGTCCAAATGGATGTCAATGACATGGAAGTTGTCGAAGTCCAGGTGGAAGACGACAATGTGGAAGTTGTCGAAGTCCATCTGGAAGATGACAATGTGGAAGTTGTCGAGGTCCAGATGGATGACGTCCTGATGGACGTGGAAGTGGAAGTCGTTGATGTTCTGCCGGCCGACGCACAGGCAGAACTTGAATTCGCAGACATCTTCGACTATTTACCTCCGGACGTCGACGAAGAGGTCAGTGAATAAATATTTCATATTGATAAAATAAAAAAAAACATATAAGAACCATTACAGTTTTATTACTCACATTGCAGTTTGAGCCAATTCCACTGGGTGTTCCTGTGGCTCAACGTTTGCCAATGAGAGACCGTCCGGCAGGTGTTCAACACCCACTCCCGGACCAACACAACGTTGGTGCATTGGACGCGGTTTGCAGAGAATGCAACGCCCGTCACTTCCATTGCGAACGCGCATCTAGAGGTCACTTCTCCACGTGCTGTAACAACGGTCAAGTGACCGCCACGGGACAGCGCGTACTGCTGCGAGCACCTATGCGTTTAACTAATTTGTTGATTGATGATTCACAGGAAGGTACCAACTTTCGAAGGGAGACTCGCCGGTACAACAACTCACTGGCGTTCGCAGCGTTCTCCAGCGACCTCAACCCCAGACGGTTGCCGGGTCGGGGACCAAGCGTGTACACTGTCCACGGACAAGTGTACCGCAGGGTCAACAATGACGTCGTCGGCAACGAACACAGGCCACCGAGGTACTGTGAGTTGTACTTTGTCAACTCAGCCGAGGCCAACCAGGCCCGAATGCGACAACAAGATGTCGCAGACCGTCTTTTGGCAGGTTTGCTTGCAGACCTGGACCAAATGCTTCGGGAAATCAACCCATATGCTCAGGCTTTTAGGTAAGATGACCGATAAACTCATACACATACACTTTAGTAGTTATTAAACGCTTTGGTTTTTTTTTTATCTATACACACAGTTTTTAATACATAAAGGTAATATTTTAATTTATTTTATTATACAATATACATTACACTATATATTATATATGTAAAAATAAAACATGGTACTTCCGGATAAACTAAATAACATAGACTACCGATTATACGCATTATGTTTATTTTTATCCCACTTTCTGGTGTTTTTACAATGTGTGAATTATAAGTATATTATGTGTTTACAGGAACATGAGCATGTTGTGGTTGGAGGAACAAGAAAGAGCCAATGCCAACCCTGAAGTGATGGGACCTAGGTCAGTGAGTATGCATTTTGTTACAGATGCAGCCAGGGACCAGCGACGATACCAACGACCGACCGCAAACGAAGTTGCGGCCGTGTTCGTTGGTGACGATGGACGTCCACCGAGAGACCTAAATCTGGTAATTTTTGATAGGAATCCCGTTGACCCCGGACATCGGATGCAAACCATACCCGCGGGCTCATGTCACGCAGATCCCATGTTGTACCCGCTGTTCTTCCCGCACGGGGAGAGCGGTTGGCACAACAATGTGATGCAAGAGGGTAACCGCAACAACCAAGTTCGTAGTCGGAACACTATCCGGGAGTTTGTGTGTTATCGTATGGCCATTCGATATACAGGAAACAACGATACTGATCACGAAGGCATAAGTTTAATACATGGTGGTGGTTTTTTATTGCAGCAGTACGTGTGTGACCAGTATGTTCGGATGGAATCGAACAATCTCAACTACGCCCGTAGAAATCAGCAAGCGCTCCTCGCTGATGCTTATCAAGGGCTGGTGGACCACGTCAACCAACAACACCACTTGGACGAGGCCAACCCGATGGCTGTCGGCCGTAGAGTCATTCTACCGTCGACATTCGTCGGGAGTCCACGTTACATGAAAGGGTGTTATCACGACGCAATGGCTATTGTGCGTAAGTACGGTAAACCTGATCTGTTTATAACTTTTACGTGCAATCCTAGGTGGCCAGAAATCACACAGAACCTCGGAAGATGGTCTGCTCCAAACGACAGACCCGATCTCATAGCCCGGGTGTTCCATGCCAAACTCAAGGCCCTCATGCAGGACATAACAGTAAATCGTGTGTTTGGTAATGTAGATGCTTATGTATACACTGTTGAGTTTCAGAAACGTGGATTGCCGCACGCACACATATTGGTCATCCTCGGTGAGGAAAGTAAGTTGCTCACCGCCGAGGATGTGGACAATGTTGTGTGCGCCTCCTTACCGGACCCGGCGACCGACAGGCGCCTGTTTGACTGTGTGACATCACACATGATTCACGGGCCGTGTGGGCAACTAAACCCCAACAGCCCGTGCATGGTGGACAACAGTTGTTCAAAGAAGTATCCAAAAGAATACAGTGAAGAAACTGTCTACGCTTCCAACAACGGGTACCCGACGTACCGCCGACCAAACAATGGATCTGTTGCCTTGGTCAGACACCAAGAGGTAGGCAATGAATTTGTGGTCCCCCACAATCCATACCTACTGGCAAAATATGATGCACACATCAACGTTGAGGTGTGCTCTACGGTTAAGAGTGTCATGTATTTGTATAAATACGTGTACAAAGGCCATGATGCGGCCACTATGGAAGTTTGGGACGGCGATGAGATATCAAAGTAAGCAGATTTAAATTAATTATTTTCATATACTAAGTTTTTGCTATTGTATAAATTAATAACACTTAATGAACCATACACTACAATGATTGTTGTAAGAACTGTATTCATTTGGTTCATTATAATGCTTTTTGACTATAGAAACTATAGATACTAACAACACACTGTAAATAAATTATATTAGACTCCAGCACTTTTGATTCTATTTTTCACTATATTTGGCCATACTCTATCTCAAGCAAATTGTTGTTGAAATAAAACATAAAAATCATTAAACTTTAATTCACAATTGACTAATGGTTTTATTTAAGCTACAATCTGATATACAAAATTTATTATACTTATATTATTGAATGGCTCGGGTATAAATGTTAAATTCAAATTGGTTGCACAAACCAACGAAATACTACTGTTTTAATTTATTTTAAACTCATAACTGTGTGATGTTAGATTACTATGTATAATACTTGGCCATGCCATTACTATACATGTGTATATAAACTTCACTCTTTTGGTGTCAACTATGATTTTGTCTATATATATTATTGTTACTATCTAAAAACTTTTCAAGCTCCAGCTTACAATTGACGATGACTTTAATTGAGTTGATTTAATTTAATTTATTTGAATAGCTCAGATATAGTTAACAGTTATTATTTGTTATAGTTATAACCTATAACTGAATTTTAATTGTTTACAACTGTTAATTTTATATTAAATTATAAAATAAAAATAAATAAAATTTACAATATAACAATATATTAATCACATACTTTAAACACTATATTAATACACTTTTCCACGTCGTAATATGGGTTTTATTAACTATATACTATATACTTTACTTTTTTTTTTTTTTTTTTTTTTAATGATTAATTTTATTTTACTCTACTTATTTTATATCACATGCAACAACACCTCAAATAATTAATAATGAAAAATAATAAAATCTAAGCATAAGACAAATCATTAATTATTTAAACGTTATGCTTGCCAAACCTTATAGTATTACATGTATTAATAATATATCTTATATGTTATACATATGTAATTAACTTAACATCACTTGATATATTATATGATATATATGCAATTAACCTAATATCACATTATACATTAGTTGCAGCAACTTTGTTACTATTATGGTTTATTATATGTTTGTTTTTTTTTTTTTTTTCAGTTTCATCAATTCACGATACGTAAGTCCGCCAGAAGGGATCTGGCGGTTGTTTTCGTATGAAATGCACAAGAGGAGTCACACGATTGTTAGACTTCCAGTGCACTTGGAAGACAGACAGACCGTCTACTTTGCTCCTGGGCAAGCCCAAGAGCGAGTACAGAACGATGCCCAACGTCGTACGAAATTGACAGAGTTCTTCACGTTGAACGCAAACGACGTGGAGGCAAGACAGTACCTGTATCACGAGATACCGGTGCACTACACGTGGCAACAGGCACAGAGAAGGTGGGTGCGGCGACAAAGACGGATGACCAACGAGACGTTGGCTCGGATGTATGTCGTCAACCCACTGGACCGTGACCGGTTCCACCTGCGACTGTTACTTTTGCACCGGAGAGGCTCACAGTCTTTCCGGGACATGAGAACAGTCGACGGCGTGGTGCACGAGAGCTACGGGGCTGCCGCCATCGCGTTGGGACTCTTGGAGTCCGACCGCGCATGGCTGGCATGCATGGAAGAGTCTGCGTCGTTAGACACTCCCCGACAGCTCCGGTATCTCTTCGTTACGATACTGGTGATGTGCCATCCGGCGGAACCGCTGGCCTTGTTCCAAGCGAACGAGGCCAGCATGATGGAGGACTTCAATCGGCGTTTCCAAGACTTGGACCGTGCCAGAGCGGCAAGTCTTGACGCCATTGGAGACCTACTTCGTGCACACGGAAAAACGCTCGGCGACTACGGGTTGCCCTACCCGGATGTCGGTCTATTGGAACCCGAACAGGACGACCAGTTGTTCGGGGCAATAGACGCGGCGGCGCGGTGGGCGCAACAAGTGGTCGACATGAACGACGAACAGCGTACGGTGTACGATCGGGTGATGGCGGCCGTCGACGACAACCGGGACATCCAAAAGGTGTTCTACGTCGACGGCCCCGGTGGCACTGGAAAGACGACGCTCTACGGATGCCTCATTTGGTCGCTTCGCAACCGAGGACGGTCGGTGTTGTGCGTGGCGTATACTGGGATCGCGGCGTCGCTCATGGACGGTGGTATGACAGTGCACTCGACGTTCGGGCTGCCGTTCGGTACCCTTACGGACGAGGACACGTCTACCATCACCATGCAGTCTGAACGCGCTCAGAGGATACGTGACGCGGCACTGATCGTCTGGGACGAAGCGCCCATGTCACCGGGACCGCAACTCACGGTGGTCGATCGCTTGCTCAAGGACATCATGAGGTCGGAATCGCCGTTCGGCGGTAAACCGGTCCTGTTTGCGGGCGACTTCAGGCAGATACTGCCCGTTGTCCGCAGGGGAAACAGGAGTGCCGTCGTCATGTCGTCGATCAAACACAACTCCCTGTGGCAAAACTCGGAGAAGTTTGAACTGACGCGAAACATGCGCGCCGGCAACGACGCGGACTTCGCGGATTGGTTGCTCCGGCTCGGCAGCGGCCAACTGCCGACGGTCGACGGTGTTCCGGACACCGTCGAAATCCCGCGGGAAATGGTATGTGACGTTGCTGATTTAATTGATTTTGTTTACCCGCAGCACATGTCGTTGGCTAATGTCGACGATTTTGCTCGGAAAATCATTCTGTGTCCTAGGAACGAGGAATGCAGGCAAATCAATCGTACGGTGCTCCAACGCATCGAGGGCGCTGAAAGAACGTACACGGGCATAGACTCTGTGGTGATGGACGATCCCGACGAGGTAGCAAATTACCCGACCGAGTTCCTAAACTCACTAGAACTGAACGGCCTGCCGCCGTTCAGATTGACACTCAGGGTAGGTGCTATAGTCATGTTGCTAAGGAATCTCGATCCTAAGCGAAGACTGTGTAACGGTACAAGGTTAGTGGTCACCGAACTCCGGCGACACAACTTTAAGGCTAGGGTGTTGTCTGGTAATGTTGATGCACAGGAGGACATCGTCATACCTGCGATACCCATGACTTCGGGTAGTGAGGACGACCTGCCTTTCGAAATGAGGCGGGTTCAATTCCCAGTTAGGTTATCGTTTGCTATGACAATCAACAAGTCACAGGGGCAGACGTTTGACCGAGTTGGATTGCTTCTGCCGGTGCCCGTGTTCACACACGGGCAACTGTATGTTGCATTTTCAAGAGTGAGGAACGCTCAATCTGTCAGAGTCGGCATGTACGATGATGGCAATGGGCGGTTTGTCACAAAGAACGTTGTGTACAGGGAAGTACTACCAACGGGGTAACAGGTATGTAGGCAACGGTGAAATTGTTCACAAAAAAATTATATCAGATTTACTATTTCTAATTACCATTAACTGTTAGCATTGTTTAATTTCAATAACAAATTTTCATCTGATAAATTTTTTTTTGAGACTTTCTAACCGGAGACTACAAAACAGTTTATATATATACAACAATGTTGTATACCGATCATGGGTCTTATGATCCACCGGGCGTTGGCCATATCATGGATCTAATGATCCACCGGGCGTTGGCCATATCATGGATCTTATGATCCACCGGGCGTTGGCCACTTGAAGTACCTAATCCTTAGGGATCCGCACATTCTTAGGTACTTCATGGACAGTTGGGTTATTTCTACAGTCATGTAGCTGCTCCCGACTGTTCACTGAGGAGAGATAGTTCGACAACCTCCACGTGGTTCTCTCTGGATGCGAATCTGCTTCAATGCGGATTCGTAACTAATAGTCGAACATATTATTTAACATTTTTAGAGTGTATACCTATTTTTCTTTTTTTTTAAACATATACTGTAAGATATCTGTAATATTGTAATTGTCAATTTGTTTGTAACACATAAAATTCAATTAATATGTGCAACACCAATTCAACTATTGTAATTAATTTTGTAAATTTTTTGTTTGTGTACATTTAACATAATGCCTGTCATCTAAACACCATGGAATTATTTGTACTTTATTTTTTTTTTTTTTATATACACTGTGCATTGATTTATCTGTACAATACAAGGTGTTATTGGTTTCAATTTATTCAGAATGTACAAGTATATATTATAACAATATTTCTTATTTTTATTTGACTACCTATTGTATGCAAAGCTTTTACTTACTATAATGTATAACAATATTTGTATTTATTTTTTTTTATCACAATAATTGTTCATTAACATTGTTGTGTTGGACTTAAGCGTTATAAACATAATATGTTATAAGTATATTATACATGTAAAATTCATACTCTCCTCTGTACACAAATTATGTAAGAAACATAAAATAATTAGATACTTATATTATTTAAATTAATTATATTCCTAATGTTTTATATAATATCTACCTAATTAATAATCATGTTTCTAATGTTTAAAAAAATATCTACCTAATAAAATACATGTAATTGAATGTATTATTTAATTTTTTTAACACAATAAATTGCAAATTTAGTCATGTATTTTGTTTGTGTATTATATTTGATAATAATATATAATATTAATGAGTGTGTTGGCAGATGTTAGTATTTAATATTTAATTTTTACATACACATTAGGTGTATACTATTATGGTCACAATCAGATTGTCTACATAAGTGGCTTTATTACACGTAAACTGATTTATACCAGTGATGACTGATAACTAGACATTAAAAAGTCAATATTATAGATTTTAAAAATTTTTACTTAGCACAATTTTTTATTTTAAATACAATAAACGCATTGTTAAGATTTTCTTCCATATGTAAAGTTTGTAATAATGTGAATTTCTCATTAATTAGTAATTAATTGGTATACCGTTGTCAGAGTGCAGGTATTGTACACTCAATAGTCAATACATATACAATGTACATACAATATTTCACCCATGCGCTAACATTGTCTGCGATCCGACGCAGTCGGATCGCCTACCTGGTAGGTATAGTTACATATAAATTTATTATAACAAGAGATTGCTGATTATTCAATGCTCAAACGACAACATTCGACCTTAACATTTTTTCCTACTTTCGACGCCAGGAGGTTAGACAATCCGCCGTAGGCGGATTCCCCAGCCAAGTATCGATTTACACCGGTCGAGGGCTGATAGCTAGACACTTAAAAGTCTACGTCTCAATCTCAACTTTCAAAAACTTTTCACATTTGAAAGGAGACCGCCAAACAATCGACGCCACGAACGTCTTATCAATTCTCGACAACACCCGCCTTATCATCATCATCCCGATAGAATATTTGCAGTACTACCAATCAGTGGCACCAACACCACGGACTTATTACCGCCAAATCTTCATTTTTTGAAAACTTACCACTTTCAAGCTCTTCCATCCGTCCTAGGGTATTCACTTACACCGAGTTTCACCCAAAGCGAGTTTCACGGGCCGCTAGTCTAATAGTATAAAACGTGAAGACTTTTCCTTTTGTCCGCCAGTCGCCGACGCAGCAAATTGCAGAGAGCCAATCGTAAATAAGATTTTTTCCCGACCCGTTATCACCGTTTTACGTTATCGCGCTATCTCGAAGTCGACGTTTAGTTATTACTGTATATATCGTTTTCGAAAACTTTTCGACGTTTTAACCCCTTTTTTGTAATTTTTTTGACGTTTTACGGCCCCGACGTCGTGTTTTTCGAGCACTCCGTGTTTTTTTACGCCCGGTAGAGTGCCCATTTTCTACGTGTTTGTTTCGCTGCGTTCGCAGTCGCGTTTACCGAGACGGCCGCCGACCGACGTTCTCTCAGATTTAATTTCGACTTTTTCAGTTTTCGTCGTTCTTTTCACGCTTTTCTTCGACATTATGGTATGGTTTTTCGCGTACCCCACGTCCTTTAGACGCCGTACTTTTACCACGTTTGTACGTGATATCTGTTAGTGTGATTGGACGGAACGATTAAAATCGCCAAACGACGTATGAGGTATGTACTTCCTGCCTACTCGGTATTATTTTAATTATTTGAATCAACACTGCAGATTCTTTTTTTGGATATCAAACGTCCTGACGGTGTGTATTTCTTTAAATATCAAATGTGTGTGTACTGCATTAGTATCTATTATCATATGTGTTGTAGGTGTATGGTCAATGTCGCGGACCATTGATGTTCGTATGTTCGCACAGTGTTGATTTACTCATAATATATTACATAATATAGTTAAATTACTGTTTTGGATTCAATAAATCGCATTTTATCATTTTATTTACATTGTCTTATCCTTTATAACTCAGCCCTAACACCATTAGTCCAATGTTTTACCTCAAGTAGTGCTTTGTTGCACAGAAGTGTTTATCGACGATGCAGGTTCATTCGCAAAGCACTGTCAGCATGTAGGTACTCCAACAGAGTGAATTGAAGCTACACTATGTTTTTGATATAATTAAATAGTTACTTTTACTCAGGTGTTATATATATTACCAGCATAAACAGATTAAAACATACGGAAAATGTTAATAGTTCATAAGTGAGTGGTTGAATTAGAGTAGTTGACTAACTATGTATCGTGTGATTCTTATAAGCTGAATAAAAAATAATTTAATCTACATATTATGATACATAAATTATTGTTGTACAACTCTACATATTATTTAGTATTATGTAATTAAGTAATTTTATGCTACACATAAACGCATGCATAAAGTATAATACGTACTACATGTTTTCGCATACATCTAAAAATAAATTTTATTAATTAAATATAAAATATTAAACTATCGACATCGTTATAATGTATTGTATGATATCATTTATGCAATATGAAACATTTGGTAAGTTCAAAAGAATTAATTAGCAACCATAAGTATTTTTAATTTAATAGCCATCATAAGTTTCAGACGAAAAGTAATTAAATAGTTTTATAAATATTTTAAATTATACAATTGAGTATATTTGCAATCTATACAATATTTAGCTTATCAAAATAAATTTTATAAATTTTACTTTTATTGTATAATTGTTTTCTACCTAATAAAACAAAAACTGATAATTATTTATGTGTAGGTATTATATACGTTTTATTTTTTGAATCGAGAACACAATATATAAACTGAAAACGTTAAAATTTTGTTAAGAATGTTGTTTTTATATCTTATACTAACCATTTTCAACGACATTTAATAGTATTATTCATTTATTTTGTGCATATTTAATTAGAATATAAATAGTTTATAAATTAATTTAATAATAATTAATTACTAAAAATAAGTATGTGTTTGACTATACTTTAAAGGCTCAACTTTTAAAAGTATCATATTGATCATTGATTCATGATTTTATAGGGTTTAAAACGTTGAATACCTCAATTAAATTTTTTTATTTATATGATATAATTTATGCAATATCAAACATTTGGTAAGTTCAAAAGAATTGATTAGCAACCATAAGTATTTTAAATTTTTTAATTTAATTTAATAGCTACCATTTAAGTTACAGAAGAAAGGTAATTAAATAGTTCTATAGTCTGATAGTAAATATTTTAAATTATACAATTGAGTATAGGTATTTACAATCTATAAAATAATTTATCTTTAGTTAAATTTAATGAATTTTTCTATTATTGTATAATTCTTATCTACCTAATAAATCAAAAACTGATAATTAAATATTGATGTGTTTATATAAAAATTTTATTTATGAATCGAGAACACAATTAATAAATTGCAAACATTAATGTTTTGTTAAGACTGTTGTTATCATGTCTTTTGTAAGTATTATTCATTTATTATATGCATATTTAATTAGAATATAAACAATTTATTAATTTATTATATTAATAGTAATAGGTACATGACAAAAAATAAGTTTTACTATACTCTAAAGGCTTTTAAAAATATTATATTGATTATTAATTCATAATTTTATACAATTTAAAACATTGAATACCTACCTCAATTATATTTTTTTATTTACATAATATCTAACACGATACATGGATTTATAATAAAAATATGTATAAAAAAAATACAATGAAAAATAATAAATATAAATAATATAACTATACAAATATAAATGGTAATTATACCTATAGCAATATTTTAAATTGCATTTTTTTTTTATTTATAAATAAAGGCCTCGACAACATAGGTCATTGGCCTAGAAAAGAACAAAAGTAGTTATATAAATTTCATTTGTAACATGCATTTTGTATATAATATGGAATTATAGTGATCAAGTTCCCATACGAATTTATAGGTACATTAAATTAGTGTATACACTATAGTATGATAAATATATTAAATATGTCATCACACACAACCAAGGTGTTGTGTATTGCTATATATTGCATGTTTTGTACAATTTACATTTTGCCATTCGACTTTGTTATTTTGTTTATGCATACAATATGCAGTAGGTAATATGCTATAATAGTAGTAATCAGTCACGATGACATCAAATTAGAATAAAAATGTTTGATAAATAATATTAATAATAACAATAAATAAGTTTGAATTTGACTTTAATGTATTGCCTGAAGTATTTATATTAATAATGTAGACTATTTAAGTATAGTTTTAGAGGATTTAAATTTCTGAATAAATTTGGTTAATCCAAAAATTATATTATTATATTATTAAATTAATATTACAAATGAATGTAATGCACGTAAAAAATTACAATATGTCAAAAGATATTGTTCGCAAATGCATGTAAAAGACAATTAATAAAAATATCCAACTCTCATTACATACAAAATATATTAATTACACAAGAAAAACAGTGTTTAACGCAAAATTCGTTGCGGATCGGAAACGGTTTAAATGCTCGAGATTTGACAGAAATTAACAACTCAAACTGTAGTCGATAGGTTTAGGCGTTAGGTCCCCATGAATTAAATAGGCAGGTATAGCACGATCGAAACCCGCCCCGGCGGAATTAGCGCGGCGCATGCCGTAACATGGCCGCCCGGTTTTTATGCATTTTTTTTCTCGATTTTTTCAGAAATATTTTGTTTTATATTTGTTATGAATAATGTATATAATAAATACACGATTAAATTTACTTCCGTATTTACAGTTTCTTTTTTTGTAAATTAATAGAATAAATTACAAATTGTAACTCCCGTGTTATGAATGTTGTTAATATTGTATATTCAATACATAATATACAATTCAATACAATTTCAACTATCCGCCCACATTGTCCGCGATTCGACGCAATCGGATTGCTTACTTGATTACTTTAGTTGTGTATCATAATTGATTTTCCCCGTTGATTGCTGACTACTAAAATTCAACACACGATTTACCTCTGACTTTTTTACGAGCATATTTCGAAATGAAAGTTAATAAAAAGTTCTTATTATTTAACCAATTCCGCCCACAAAGTCCGCGATCTGACGGAAGTCGGGTTGCCTACCTGGTAGGTATAGTTGCATTGAATTTATTTTCACAAGTGATTACCGATTATTCAACGCTCAAATGACAACATTCGACTTGAATATTTTTTCCTACTTTCTATGGTAGGAGGTTAGACAATCCGCCGTAGCAGATTCCCCAGCCAGGTATCTATTTATACCGGTTGAGGGCTGATAGCTAGACACTCAAAAGTCTACGTCTCAGCTTTCAAAAATTTTTCACTTTCGAAAGAAAACCGCCAAACAATCGAACGTCTTATCAATTCTGGAGAACACCCCCTTATCATCCCGGTAGAAGACCTTGCAGTACCACCAAATCTTCCTTTTTTAAAAACTTTCTGCTTTCAAGCTCTTCCATCCGTCCTAGGGTTTTCACTTACACCGAGTTTCACCCAAAGCGAGTTTCACGGGCCGCTAGTCTAATATAATAAAACGTGAAGGAGTTCGCCTCTAGGCCTCCAGGTGCGACGCAGCAAATTGCAGAGAGCCAATTGTAAATTAGATTTTTTTCCCGACCCGTTATCACCGTTTTACGTTATCGCGCTATCTCGAAGTCGACGTTTAGTTATTACTGTATATATCGGTTTTCGAAAACTTTTCGACGTTTTAACCCCTTTTTTGTAATTTTTTTGGCGTTTTACGGCCCCGACGTCGTGTTTTTCGAGTACTCCGTGTTTTTTTACGCCCGGTAGAGTGCCCGTTTTCTACGTTTATGTTTCGCTGCGTTCGCAGTCGCGTTAACCGAGACGGCCGCCGACCGACGTTCTCGCAGATTTAATTTTGACTTTTTCAGTTTTCGTCGTTCTTTTCACGCTTTTCTTCGATATTATGGTATGGTTTTTCGCGTACCCCGCGTCCTTTAAACGCCGGACATTTACCACGTTTGTACGTGATATCTGTTAGTGTGATTGGACGGAACGATTAAAATCGCCAAACGACGTATGAGGTATGTACGTCCTGCCTACTCGGTATTATTTTAATTATTTGAATCAACACTGCAGATTATTTTTTTGGATATCAAACGTCCTGACGGTGTGTATTTCTTTAAATATCAAATGTGTGTGTACTGCATTAGTATCTATTGTCATAATATGTGTTGCAGGTGTATGGTCAATGTCGCGGACCATTGATGTTCGTATGTTCGCACAGTGTTGATTTACTCATATATTACATAATATAGTTAAATTACTGTTTTGGATTCAATAAATCGCATTTTATCATTTTATTTACATTGTCTTATCCTTTATAACTCAGCCCTAACACCATTAGTCCAATGTTTTACCTCGAGTAGTGCTTCGTTGCACAGAAGTGTTTATCGACGATGCAGGTTCATTCGCAAAGCACTGTCAGCATGTACTCCAACAGAGTGAATTGAAGCTACACTATGTTTTTGATATAATTAAATAGTTACTTTTACTCAAGTGTTATATATATTACCAGCATAAACAGATTAAAACATACGGAAAATGTTAATAGTTCATAAGTGAGTTGTTGAATTAGAGTAGTTGATTAACTATGTATCGTGTGATTCTTATAAGCTGAATAAAAAATAATGTAATCTACATATTATGATACATAAATTATTGTTGTACAACTCTACATATTATTTAGTATTATGTAATTAAGTAATTTTATACCACACATAAACGCATGCATAAAGGATAATACGTACTACATGTTTTTGCATACATCTAAAAATAAATTTTATTAATTAAATATAAAATATTAAACTATCGACATCGTTATAATGTATTGTTTGATATCATTTATGCAATATGAAACATTTGGTAAGTTCAAAAGAATTAATTAGCAACCATAAGTATTTTGAATTTAATAGCCATCATAAGTTTCAGACGAAAAGTAATTAAATAGTTTTATAAATATTTTAAATTATACAATTGAGTATATTTGCAATCTATACAATATTTAGCTTATCAAAATAAATTTTATAAATTTTACTTTTATTGTATAATTGTTTTCTACCTAATAAAACAAAAACTGATAATTATTTATGTGTAGGTATTATATACGTTTTATTTTTTGAATCGAGAACACAATATATAAACTGAAAACGTTAAAATTTTGTTAAGAATGTTGTTTTTATATCTTATACTAACCATTTTCAACGACATTTAATAATATTATTAATTTATTTTGTGCATATTTAATTAGAATATAAATAGTTTATAAATTATTTTAATAATAATTAATTACTAAAAATAAGTATGTGTTTGACTATACTTTAAAGGCTCAACTTTTAAAAGTATCATATTGATCATTGATTCATGATTTTATAGGATTTAAAACGTTGAATACCTCGATTAAATTTTTTTATTTATATGATATAATTTATGCAATATCAAACATTTGGTAAGTTCAAAAGAATTGATTAGCAACCATAAGTATTTTAAATTTTTTAATTTAATTTAATAGCTACCATTTAAGTTACAGAAGAAAGGTAATTAAATAGTTCTATAGTCTGATAGTAAATATTTTAAATTATACAATTGAGTATAGGTATTTACAATCTATAAAATAATTTATCTTTAGTTAAATTTAATGAATTTTTCTATTGTATAATTCTTATCTACCTAATAAATCAAAAACTGATAATTAAATATTGATGTGCTTATATAAAAATTTTATTTTTGAATCGAGAACACAATTAATAAATTGCAAACATTAATGTTTTGTTAAGACTGTTGTTATCATGTCTTTTGTAAGTATTATTCATTTATTATATGCATATTTAATTAGAATATAAACAATTTATAAATTTATTATATTAATAGTAATAGGTACATGACAAAAAATAAGTTTTACTATACTTTAAAGGCTTTTAAAAATATTATATTGATCATTAATTCATAATTTTATACAATTTAAAACATTGAATACCTACCTCAATTATATTTTTTTATTTACATAATATCTAACACGATACATGTATTTATAATAAAAATATGTATAAAAAAAATACAATGAAAAATAATAAACATAAATAATATAACTATACAAATATAAATGGTAATTATACCTATAGCAATATTTTAAATTGAATTTTTTTTTTATTTATAAATAAACACTTCGACCACATAGGTATGGTGACCAGATATAAATTTTTTTTTAAAAGTACATTTTAAAACTTAGCTCCTTCTCTGTCGTAATTGCCAAATGCGTAAACTCCGTGGTCATATTTTCCGCCTCCCCTATATTTTATTGTATTATTATTATCAATTATTTGAAATTATAATGTCAACTCATTTAGTGTGTCTTTATGATGAATTGATGAAAATACTTTGATATTAAAGAATTTAAAGTAAACTTAAAATAAAGTATAAATTATTTTTTAAAGGTAAAAATACCAAGTGTAAAATTTTAATATATTCGATTTAGTATATCTTAAATTGTGCTACAAACCAATAAGAATGCTTTAGGTCAAAGCATAAAATATAAATTAATAACCAAATAATAAAAAAATAGTAAAAACACATAAACACGTACCTATTAGGCCGTAATAATCTTAAAAAAAGAGTACAATATCATGTACTTCACACTATTGTTAAGGACACTAGGACACACGTCAAAAAAAGAGTACTGTCCTACGAAAAAGAGTACGTCTGGTCACCATACACATAGGTCATTGGCCTAGAAAAGAACAAAAGTAGTTATATAAATTTCATTTGTAACATGCATTTTGTATATAATTTGGAATTATAGTGATCAGGTTCCTTTAAGAATTGAGGTACATTAAATTAGTGTATACACTATAGTATGATAAATATATTAAATATGTCATCACACACAACCAAGGTGTTGTGTATTGCTATATATTGCATGTTATGTACAATTTACATTTTGCCATTCGACTTTGTTATTTTGTTTATGCATACAATATGCAGTAGGTAATATGCTATAATAGTAGTAATCAGTCACGATGACATCAAATTAGAATAAAAATGTTTGATAAATAATATTAATAATAACAATAAATAAGTTTGAATTTGACTTTAATGTATTGCCTGAAGTATTTATATTAATAATGTAGACTATTTAAGTATAGTTTTAGACGATTTAAATTTCTGAATAAATTTGGTTAATCCAAAAATTATATTATTATATTATTAAATTAATATTACAAATGAATGTAATGCACGTAAAAAATTACAATATGTCAAAAGATATTGTTCGCAAATGCATGTAAAAGACAATTAATAAAAATATCCAACTCTCATTACGTACGAAATATATTAATTACACAAGAAAAACAGTGCTTAACGCAAAATTCGTTGCGGATCGGAAACGGTTTAAATGCTTGAGATTTGACAGAATTTAACAACTCAAACTGTAGTCGATAGGTTTAGGCGTTAGGTCCCCATGAATAAAATAGGCAGGTAAGCAAGATCGAAACCCGCCTCGGCGGAATTAGCGGCGGCGCATTCCGTAACATGGCCGCCCGGATTTTTTGCATTTTTTTCTCGATTTTTTCAGAAATATTTTGTTTTATATTTATTATGAATAAATACACGATTAAATTTACTTCCGTATTTACAGTTTCTTTTTCTGTAAATTAATAGAATAAATTACAAATTGTAACTCCCGTGTTATGAATGTTGTTAATATTGTATATTCAATACATAATAATATACAATTCAATACAATTTCAACTATCCGCCCACATTGTCCGCGATTCGACGCAATCGGATTGCTTACTTGATTACTTTAGTTGTGTATCATAATTGATTTTCCCCGTTGATTGCTGACTACTAAAATTCAACACGCGATTTACCTCTGACTTTTTTACGAGCATATCAACACCCGACTATCGACTTCCGAGGGAACATGACAAAATATATAAAATATATTTGTACATAACATATTTCGAAATGAGAATTAATGAAAAGTTCTTATTATTTCACCAATTCCGCCCACAAAGTCCGCGATCCGACGAAGTCGGATTGCCTACCTGGTAGGTTTATTTGCGTGTAAACTGATTTTTACCATAGATAACTGATAAAGTATTTAACATTCAAAAATTAACTTTGACTTAAAATATTTTACCAACAAAACAGCATCCGCCTAACGATTAAAAGGCAATAACATTGCTTTAAAAAAATTTTACGTTGCACAATTTTTTTATTTTAAATACATACAAATACAATTAATTAATGGATAAGATTTACTTCCATATAAACAGTTTGCTTTACTGTGAATTACTGATTAATAAATAATATCATTGTCATAGTGCATGTGTTGTACACTCAATAGTCAATTGATTTAATATTTGATCCATGTGCCGACATAGTCTGCGATCCGACGCAGTCGGATTGCCTACCTGGTAGGTATAGTTGCATTGAATTTATTTTCACAAGTGATTACCGATTATTCAACGCACAAACGACAACATTCGACTTAAACATTTTTTCCTACTTTTGAAGGCAGGAGGTTAGACAATCCGCCGTAGCGGATTCCCCAGCCAGGTATCTATTTATACCGGTTGAGGGCTGATAGCTAGACACTCAAAAGTCTACGTCTCAGCTTTAAAAAATTTTTCGCTTTCGAAAGAAGACCGCCAAACAATCGCACGTCTTATCAATTCTCGACAACACCCGCCTTATCATCCCGGTAGAAGACCTTGCAGTACCACCAAATCTTCTTTTTTTCAAAAACTTTCTGCTTTCAGCTCTTCCATCCGTCCTAGGGTTTTCACTTACACCGAGTTTCACCCAAAGCGAGTTTCACGGGCCGCTAGTCTAATAGTATAAAACGTGAAGACTTTTCTCTTTGTCCGCCAGTCGCCGACGCAGCAAATAAGGAACGCCAATCAGAAAATTAGATTTTTTTCCGACCCGTTATCACGTCTTTACGTTATCACTCAATCACGGTCTATCGACGTCGTCATTCTGTTATTACTGTATATATCGTTTTTCGAAAACTTTTCGACGTTTGAACCCCTTTTTTGTAAATTTTTTGGCGTTTTACGGCCCCGTCGTCGTGTTTTTCGAGTACTCCGTATTTTTTTACACCCGGTAGAGTGCCCGTTTCCTACGTATTTGTTTCGTTGCGTTCGCCGTCGCGTTAACCGAGACGGCCGCCGACCGACGTTCTCGCCGATTTAATTTCGACTTTTTCAGTTTTCGTCGTTCTTTTCACGCTTTTCGACATTGTGATATGGTTTTTCGCGTAGCCCGTGTCCTTTAAACGAAACGCCGTACGTTTACCCCGTTTGTACGTGAAGTCTGTTATTGTGGTTGGACGGAACGATTAAAATCGCCAAACGACGTATGAGGTATATGTACGTGCTACCTACTCGGTATTATTTTAATTATTTGAATCAGCACTGCAGATTATTTTTTTGGATATCAAACGTGCTGACGGTGTGTATTTCTTTAAATATCAAATATGTGTGTACTGCATAAGTATCTATTATCATACGCTGTGGCTAGAGGCCCGGACACCTGGGATATAATGCGTAAATATTATATACCCGGACATTGTATGCGCATGCGTGGGGACTTAACAATTTCTGCCTTCTGCGCGACGTTATCACTGTTATCAGTTATCAAATATAATACCGCGTAAATTTAAATTATTTTAATTTTGATATAATTTGATATATTTTAATATTAATAATTTGAATAGGTATTTAAAATATTATCAAAATACAATTTTTAAGTATTTTTATAAATGTTTTAATAATTATTACAAATTAGTACAAATTTAACTAAGAGGCTAGAGACCCGGACCAATTTGAACTGGTCATAAGTAAACAATTGCATTGTATTTATTACATACCTTTAGATAAAAATTGACATTTTTATTGTTATATTTGTTGATATCACATTTTCCTCATTTTTATAGCTGGTTTTTTTGTTGGTATTTTTGAATTTAACTGGTGAACTGGTGAACAACTGTTATTATACACTACATTAAAAGTGGTTTTTTTTCTTAAAATATTGAATTCAACAGTGTAAAAGGTGAACAACTGTAATAATTAGGTAATAATTAGTTTATCATTAAGATGCAAATAGGCGATACATTCAATAGCTATTCTGAGTTTGAAATAGCTTTAAATGATTTTAAAAATTCAAACTTTGTTGACTTCTGCATTAAAGACTGCATATATCGTCACAAAAAAATAGGTATCCTAGATTTGCAAATACATCTGAAGATTTAAAATATTACTATATTAAACTGATGTGCATTCATGGAGGGGTCCATAAAAAAAAAAAGATTTGCCAAGACCAATGAAAGACCTCGTAAGTATTTAAATATTAATATATACAGGGCTGGACTGGGAGGGTACCGGCCTACTATTCTAGGAAAGCAAGCGGCCCACAATCAAGCCCGGTTTAAGGGGGGGCAAGGGGGGCACGGTCCCGGGGCCCATCTTTATTTGTAAAATATATGTTTTTAATACATTTAAAATAATTATAAAAAATTTTTATTTTTTTTTATGTTCTTAATTATATATCACGAAAAATTACTAAATGATAATAAATATTAGAATGATATTCTAATAATTGATAACGTATATAATATATATGGTAATAATATCTTTGATATTAGGTATTCCTGATCTATTCGCATGAGGTATCCATATAATTTATATATTGATTGATTTTAATGAAGCAATTCAAAAATTTATTAAAGAAAAAGCAAGAAAAAAAAAAGCGGGTAAGTGGGTATCGCTCTGCTGTATATTAGGGGGTGGGGTGGACCTCAGACTATGGTAGGTTAAATTTGAATGCAATGATAGGTATCATTGTATACGAAAAACGATTCTGAACGAAGATGATTTGTCAGTTTAGGATATATTATATTTAAATATTGTCATATATTCTATTTTGAAACAAATAGTAGGTATAGTTTTTATATGTTACTATAATTACTTTTTAGTATCTGTTTATTAATAAAAAAAGTATTAGGCAACATACGCATAATGAGAGTATGAAATTTAATTTACATTTTGAAATATTTCGTATAAATTCGAACTTAGCTTAAAAATGGTCAAAATATTTTGAAAATTTAACTGTAAAGAGATAACCATAATATAAACATTTGGTGAAAATTTCAAATATTTACAATAATTCGTTTTTGAGTTACAGCAAAATCAAAAAATCGATTTTTTCGAAAAGTGGTTTTTCGTAAAATTGCCATTTTTCTGTCATTTTTTTGAAAATTTCTGAAAATTTTAATTTTGACCCCCCCAAAGTACCAACTAGATTCAATTTCCTATTCAAAGAGGGGCTGAAGTCAAAAATCGGAGCATTAACTGCTCCAAAAGTTGTCGTCAGACACAAAAAAAAAAAAAAAAAAAAAAAAACACACATCATTGTAAAAGCAATACATTCTTCACTTCGTTCAGAATCTAAAATTTAAACTATTATTCTTTTTAACTAAAAAAAAACAGTATTTTCTATATGTATATAATATTTCAATATGTGTACAATAAATTAATACATAACATTATTTTTTGTTTTGTACAAAAATAAACAATAATACTAGTACCTATACATGTG